>CM038671.1:637787805-638360056 GCA_021605145.1 Aegilops bicornis | reverse complement strand
GGGCAAGGCGCGGTGGCCACACGCCTCGCGTCCTTCTGGCGCGAGGTGGGAGATGGTGGCGGATCTAGTGGGCTGGGCCAGGTAAGTGGCCGCCAGGTAGGTTTGGGCCAGGTAGGTTTCCCTGCTTTGTTTTATTTCTGTTCTGTTTTCCTTTATTAATTCATTTTGCCACTGTTTTGAACTCCAAACAAATTGAAAACAGTGACAACATTCCTCTGAATATTTTATATTGCACAATGGGATTATCCAAAGGCACATAAATTATTTCAGAGTTATCTGAAATTATATTCCATATATTAAGAATATAAAACCAAATCCAAATACAATATTGATTTAAATGCAATGCCCAAAATAATTCCTTAAAAATATTCATTATTTTTTGTTTGGAACAAAGCCCTTGCCAAAAATACCAAATATCAATAAGGATCATTTTGGTTTCATTGAATGCAAATTTTAGTTGAACCTAGTTGATTCAAGTGGTGCTAGGGTTTGAACATCCCCATTTCAAGATTTCAGTTAAAGTTAGACATGATGCATGGATGCTTGTGCAACTATTTGCAATCAAATTCTAGGGCTGTGACAACTCACCCCTACTAAACAAGAATCTCGTCCCGAGATTCAAGACGTGAGGTAAGAAGAAAGAGGGGGCACAAGACCAACACAATCTTCACGATCCAGGTTGCACCTCATAAGGTTGTTGATTCATTGCATACGGTGATCTTGACATCCTCGCTTTTGAGATCTTCATCCACGCGATGACGACAGAAAGAAGCTATACTAGGACCGATCTTCTCGAAGATTGAGCTATACAAGATCAACTCACGGAATGGGATGTTGAAACATCTCGAGTTGAGACATAAAACACATCGAGAGGGATGGAAGAACAAACGACGAGGTTTGATTTGGTGGGCAACAATTCCACGCTTAGAAAAATGGTGGATGGTGTCAAGGTGGCGAGGTAGTAATTGCCAAGATCCCGTAACGGGGCACCTCGGGGAAGGTGACTCGAAGAACTATTCCCTTAAGTGGCAAAAAGAATTACTTTTGATATAAATATCATTGAAACTCTTTATGCCAGCCTAAGGCAATCACAATCGATCGTTCGAGGGAGTTCGGGAGAACGACACACTCGGGCTAGAATGGACGATGTGGACTAGCTTGTTGAAGACAACGCAATGGATGACTTTTGCTTATCACCGGAAATGAATGGGACCCATGACATGACCACCTTGAAGATGATCCTGGACATCAGCTGCTGAGAAGGACAACCCATGGAAAATTGGCACGATGGGGTGCAAGCTGGGAACAACATGCAAATGTTGGGAAGGTTCCAACCATCATATCTCCCTGAGATTCAGATCTGGTTGGAAACAGGATATTTTGCATAAAGATGTCTCGGAAAGAAAGTTTGCAACACAAACCGACTGCAGACGGAGTTGCGAGATTCTCGGGAATGAACTAAGATAGCAAGCTCCAAAACATGAGCTGATTACGCTACATACATGTGGACACACCGTCCTGCATAAGCATAACCACGTAGTAGTCTTATAATAAAACACTACCGAGTTCAGGTGGGGCACCATCAACGAGGATATCGAAGTCTTGTGCATGAACTAGTATTCACACAGCAACTCCTTTTCCTTGAACAAATCAATCAGTGGCTTGGTGTGCTAGGGATACATGTGGAGTGAAGGTTGCAAATCTCCAAACCATAGGATACTTCGCACATGCATGACTGACTTGGGATGATTCCAGAGGAAGCAAAAACAAGCTTTCTCGAATTCACGGCGGCAACTTGCATCGTTTGCACGTGAACTTAGAGGAAGTCGCTACTTTCATCCAAACATATGCTTCATTAACGGAACATGAAGGTATTGTTTACAAAGTTTCCAACACTAGCTTAATGTTTAACACGAATCATGGGGGAGACAAGATGCCGTTGATGGGCTCAACATCAACTCATCGGAATTTCCATATCACTGGACTTACATCATCATGTGAACACGGTGATAGCATTAGTCAGACCAAAAGATGTAATGGTGTATGCTCGAGGGATCAACCACGAGTAAGACAACATTATGAACGTCGTTGGTTCTGATTTCACTTAACGTTAGCCCATACTCAAGTCAAAGTTTTGACAAGGCAATAGATCCAACAACTGATCACAATGACCAATCGATGGAGATATCATCTTTCTTCAATACACACACACACAAAAAGATATCCCTTAACATGAACTAAGTCAGACAAGCTTTGATCTTCCAACTCTCCATGTTGTTGTTTGGCTTAATCAACTAGCTCAGGGGTATCCCACACAGACTCTTGGAGAATGGATGGTTTGGAGGAAAACCAACATGATCACGAGCTCAACATAGCGGTCAGGTGACAACCTGGTAATACTCCCGAGAAGATATTCGGAACATCACGAACCACCGACATGTTACTAAGCTCGAGATCAATCTTGCTTTCAACGGAAGACGATGTGATCAAAAGAGCAAGGGTTTGACAAAATCCTAACTCATCGATCGAAGGGTGCACCAACAAAAATGTACTAGGTAGCACGATCAGTCCTAGGATGGTGATTCAATAACCAACACGCTAAGATGATATTAATGTCCAGAAACTAGCAAGAAACACGGTTGCTAGGAGTATTGATTTCACACATCATGGTTCACTTGTCGGCATTCCGGTTACAACAACACGGGACCGAGGAATGAATAATGATGGAGAGAAATATCACTGCATCAAGAATTCATAAGAGGTGGTGCAATTATCATGACATTCTTGGCATAAAGATGGTAACACTCCAATGTAGAACAGAGCAAAAGCTAGGTTGGCATTTTGATCTATGGATTACAACTGCTTTGACCCAGTCCTAGAAATGGATAAGGTGTTGGAGTTTGTTTCTCCTAGTCATTCCAAAATAGAAGGGTCTGACGGCCACAAGAATAATAGGCATCGACAGCGAATGCACGCATACTCTTGACTATCAAATGATAGACGGGGGTCAGAATATAACTAAAGAGAACAACTCAAGGAACATATAACTTTCTGAGTTGTGGATTCATGGGTTAGTATGTCAAACGAGTTCAACATATTTCTTCCGGATAACCCATGCAGAAAGGTAGAACTGGCAGAATCACAATATGAATGGATTACTCCTCAAGAACACCCTGGTTGTGATCTTTTGGTTCAAAAGAACTTCTGCCATGATGGTTCATGGTATTGGAAGAATGAGATACCATGGACCTCGAGGACTATCGCAAAGGTTACTAATATCTTAAGGGAACTAGCAAATACTAACAACATGAAGCAGGGTGATCTCGGGTTCGAAAACCCAGGAGTAGAATACCTACTACTAAATGGCATCACGGGATGCTTTCGAGAATGGTGGCCAGAATCATCACACCAGGAACACAAAACATGGCTAGATTACTAGGTGACTCCCTAAAACACCTAGGGTCATAATAATAGCTCCAACATATATGCCGAGGCAACGAAGTACCTCAACTCACCGATTAGTGTGCCTATTCTGGCCAAAAAGGACATTGGGAACAGAAAGAAAGGATTTGCAAATGCATCAGTCTATTTAGAGACCTAGGATGACTCGGACTGCATAACGGCTGTAAATGCTCAGAAAAATATTTGAGACATTCACAAGGATTTGCATAGTCACTTAACAACATCATATCAAGGTTCTGGTTCAACTGACAACATACTAAAAGTAGTAGAAACTGAATTGAGGCCTAGAACCAACAATCCTATAAGTCTCTATCATAGTAACTCGTCATCCTAATAGATAGATGAGAAGGCCTAGTTCTTAATCCCCGTAGAAAGGAAGAGGATGACTCAGATCAGAAGGGCATAAGGTAAAGGAGTAAAAAGAGCCTTACGTTCCCTTCCACAATCAATTCCCTTATATAACTAAAGTATTTCTAGACTCAACTTTGACCAGTTTGGCTTGGTAATCCTCTGACAGCAACAAAGCTCGATAGCAAAGCTGTCAGACCTCGATTCCAAGTCACATCGATCTAGCCGGTAACACCTCATATCACTTTTGCGGCCTCACGCACGGTATTCCCAGGTGTCTCCTTACCATGGCCCGGGACCGTTTATGCCTTTTGGCTCACGTATATGATAGTGTCGCTAGCATCCATATGACAGAGAACTCGGGCCGACATGGCTAGTCGTGAACCCAAAGCGGCACTAACCCATGGGGACAGGCATACATGAATCAACTTCGAGCATGTCGGTCAGCAGTGTGTGAATCCGGGCTGTAGCACTGGGCTAACAGGACTCTGGGAACCCGGGTTGTAGCAGGCTAGGCAGGACTCCGGATGTCACCGCGTGACATTTCCCCGAAGGGATGTATATAGGAACGAAGTGAAACACATGCAGCTACCAAGCATCCCGACGGTAGTCTTTGGGCTAGCAGGACTCCGGTGAACCGGGCTGTAGTGGACTACTATGGCTCATGGAAGCAAGAGACTACATTCCCCATAAGAGAGGCTACCAAGGATAAACAACTAGGTTGTTGGATCCCACACATGCCAAGCATTTCAATCATACACACAATATGCTCGATATGTGTAAATACAACATGGCATCACAACATAACTCTACGACTCAAGTATTTATTCATTAGGCTCCGAGGAGCGAGATATTACAAACATGGGTCTCATGACCCAACATTGAAACATACAAGTCAAAGCACATGCGGAAGCTTAACATGTCTGAGTACAGACATCTACAAAAGAAAAAGGCTGAGAAGCCTGACTATCTACCAGATCCTGCCGAGGGCACAAGATCGTAGTTGAGGTATCAAGCTAAACGTTGGAGTCCACACGGAACTACTAGCGAGACTGACGTCTCTCTGCAAAAACATAAAAAAGGCAATCGTGAGTACAAATGTACCCAGCAAGACTTACATCAAAACTAACTACATATGCATCGTATCAACAAAGGGGGTAGTGGAGTTGAACTGCAGCAAGCCAGCTTTGACTCGGTGGCTATCCTGAACTACGACTGCAAGTAACTCTTTTGAGGTGGCGCACACGAGTCCACATATTCACCATATCAATACACCACTATGGATCCGTTCCCGTCTCCTATGAGAACGCCATCCATAACACTCACGCTTATCTTGCGCATTTCAGAGTATCCACTTTCACTTGTCTATGAACTGTTATAGGCAACCCAGAAGTCCTTTACCGCGGACACAGATGCTCGAATAAATGGTGTTAGCCCTGCAGGGGTGTACTTCTTCACACACGATCTCACCACTTATCGCCGTTTACACGACATGTACTCGGCAACCTTCAAGTGGAAGCCCAGCGAGGGTCTCGGCCACGGCCTACCTAAACACTCAAGTATCCAGTCCAGGTTTATCGCCTATTCAGGTGTCACACCCTGCTTTTGTAACATGTCATCTTCATTAATAAAGCACGGAAATTTGGACCAACAAAAACTTTTGCACCATTTGGCTTTTATTTGGAGTTGGTTTTTCCCTCTGTGATTTTTAGGTGCTCCTTAAAGTCAACACAACTCCAACTTATATACTTCATCTCCTTGCCCCAAACTTCTGCCCAATGATCATGCCATGTGTATAGTGCAATATAGTATTTTCTTACAAAAATAATTTGGCCAAATAGTATTTTCAAAAATTAGTTTTTCAAAAACCCCTGAATTGAAGTTTGCACTACAAGTACTTGATTTGGGATATGAAAAATATTTCAAAGAGTATATTTGAAACTTGTTAGGTATAGGACTACCAAAAACCACAAAAATATAATTTTAAAAGTTATTTTCCTATTTTATTTAAGGGCTTTTTCTTTAGGCCAGAAATGGTCTTTAATAGGTTAAAAATTATTTAAAAGCTTCAAAAATATTTTAGGGAAAATCAGGGAAACTCAATGGACATATATTTTCCATATATAAGAGTTTCAACACATGGTCATGCTCAAAATATTGGACAAAACCTCCCAAAACCATTCCTGCCCATTTTGAGGATTTGAAATATTTCTACAGGAAATATTTTCATAAAAATCCAAGGAAAATCCAGCAAGTCACAAATGCATATTGTGATCACCTTGCAAAGCCTCATCTCAATTAAGGTCATTTTGGTCCACCAAAATGCACCAAAACCCTCTCTGTCCAGAATCAAATTTGAACACCTTTGTACTACCAACTTTCTCTCCTTGACCCCAACTTTTGTGAGCATGATCACATGACCAAATGAGGCCACCACACCAAGTGGTGCATCAAGGAGAAGTGATTCACTCAACTGGATCTGCACAAGTTCATTTCTACTAATTTTTAGGGTTTACAAAAGTTGCATTGGCAACTTTGCCCAAATGAGCTCAAAATGGGAGGAAGGCCCTAATTACATGTGCCATTTCACCCTGTGGAGTCTCATGACAAATGGAAATCATCTACTTGCCCAAACCTACATCAAACACCTTCTGACAGAATTTCAAAATGCAAATTCCAGCCTCTTCCCCTAATCTCCTTGTGCTCCACTTTTTACCACAGCCCCTCCTAGTTCCCCTCTAGCACCTGGATGCTTTTCTGCCCGAGGAAGCAATGATGAAGGAGGGGAGAACCCCATTTTTCTTCTCTGGACAGCAGATTCCTCCCTCTCTCTCACCCTCCCTCTCTCCCCTCACCTTTCCAGAGCATCCAAGGCTCTCCCCAGCTTTTGCCCACACCCCCTGCAGCCTCCAGACAGTAGTGGACGCGCGCGGATGCGGGAAAACCGCGGATGCCGGCCAAAGTCGCGCTCTGGAGCGCCTGGCAGGGCACCCGACCCGTTAGCGCCCGCGTCTCCCGGCCACCTCGATCCTCTCCCGCGCGTCAGTCGATGCCCCTCGACGTCCGCTCCACGCCAGCAGGACGCCCACTTGCTCCCGCGCCCTCCTCCCTTTCCTGCGGCTCGCGCCAGAGCACCGCCCCGCTCGGCCAATGACTGTGCCGCTCCTGTGGCCCGCCACAGCTCGCCCCGCTCCTCCTCTCTCTCCCTGGCACCCTACACCACTCCCTCAAACACCCCCGAGTCCTCCATTCCCGCTCTAACGGCCACCCGAGCCGATCTCGTGGGCACCCGTAGGCCGCACCTACGGTGGACCTCGGCCAACCTATAAGAGGCAACCCCGAGCCCCTCTCTCACCTCCTGTCGCTCCCCCACACTCCTAATCCACCTCCCGCACCACCCATTTGTCCCCAGAGCCGCCCGAGCTCGAGATCAAGCTCGAGCTCCGCCGCCTCGGCTCGTCGGCGTTCGCGCGGTACAGGCCTCCTCCGCCCCCGTTTTCTCTCGATCTGGAACCGCGCGGCATCGCTGACCCTTTCCCCTCTCTTTCCCACTCTTTTTGCAGCCGGGAACGGCCAGAACCATCGACGCCCGAAGCACCTCCACCGCATGATCTCGTCACCGGCGAACCAGGCTGCTCCGGCGACCATCTCCACCACCACCCGAACGGCGACATCCCCCCGAGTCCAACGGTACCACCCACGCATCCCCCCGTGCCCTATATCGCCACCGGCGAGCTCGCCGTCGCCTCTGGACGGAGGTAGACGACGACGGCCGTGGGCCCTGTCCGTCAGCCTCACGCCCTGACGGGTGGGATCCACCCGTCAGGTTTAAAAACGCACGCGCGCGCGCACCGGTTCGTCGTCGGCTGAAGGCGCACTTCGCCTTTACGCCTTCGACGTGGCGGCCTCGCGCGGGCTGATTTCCCTCTGGGCCTGCTGCCCCGTGGCCTTTCTGGCCCAGTGGCACAGTGCCACTTTTCTTTTTCTTTTTCTGTCTGTTTTATAAAAATTCCACAGGATAAAATACTTATCCAAATGAATTTATTCCAACTCCTAAATTCCTAAAGTATTGCAACCTATTTAATGGTGCAACTTTCATTCAAATCCAACAACCTTTTCTTCACTGTAAATATTTAAATGTGATTTTAAGCATTTAAATATACCTTTGTAAATCCATTTCTCCTGTTATGCCACTCCAAATCCAAAACTAAGAATTTTTCCCTTCTTAGTTTTCACCCTAGTATTTTACAAAAATAAGTGGACATTTTTCTGAGCACTTTGACTTTTCTGTTTTTATTATTGTGTTATTTTTCCATTATTTTCTTGCGACGTCTAGATCCCGTATTTGAAGAAGTAGCTGAAGAAGGAGGAGAAGGATTTGAAGACCTCGAAGAACAAGCCAATCAAGGCAAGCAGCCCTTTGACCGTGACACCCCTCTTGTTCATCGGTACCCTTTATCCGATTGCATGATGATGAAATATGACGGTGGAAAACTTGTTGTGAACCACCACATGATGCATACCCCTACTCATGACTTTAACTTGTTCATGATTGCATTTTCAAGAGACTAGTTGATGCATAAAGATGCATGTGTACCATGAACTCTTCATGGTTACGTTCTTTCGAAAACCCCATCGAGTGCCCCTAATGCCATTGGGAGATGTTGAGCTAAGGTCACCACTTGAGGAAGAAGCGGTGTACCAAAGAGAGATTTTGGGGGTGTAAAATGATGGATTAGATTTATGTGTGATTACCGTCCCAACCAAACATGTGGAACCACTCTACCCCATTGTGGGATGGGGCATTATTGATTACTTAGGCTGATACTAGCATGGTGCCCACATTACTAGTGACGGGGGTGACTTGAGGTCACTCTAGGGACGGGGTCATGCTTGAATAGGCGGCCATGACTGTTTTCACAGGGCACCGGACACACCGTTGGTCCCTTCGTGTATGCGTAGTAATGTGAGAAGGGCAGAGTCCCATGATCTTTTTCTTATACACGAGGGCCGTGTATCAACGAGTGGACCCTATGTTAGTGTCGTCTAGGGAAAGGTAATGATCGGGTGCTTCCCCCGAGTACTTGAGGTACTGCGGGATCGTGGATGACACGAAGCTTCCGGATCTTGTGGGTAAAGTGCAACCTCCGCAGAGTGTCAAACTATTCGAATAGCCGTGTCCACGGTCATGGACAGTTGGGAGGTGCTACTTAAACTATGTCCAGAAATTTTACAAATCACGATGCATGTGTGTGTGGAAAGGAACTATTTGTGTCAAGGAGGAGACTGGACATGTTGAATGACATGACATCGATTCAACTCTATTTATGTTGATATCTGTAACCTGTTCTCGAGGTTACCCACGTTTTATTGATGCATATCTCACAAGTTGATAGGACATCATAACTAGCCTGAAGCTAGGTTGCTTACTCGTTGTGCAATTGCATTGTTACTTTGAACTAAATCATGGGTTGCTTGCGAGTACATTCAAAGTACTCATTGGCTTGCCACTGGTTATTTAATTGGCCAGGCATGGAAGAACCGGAGTTCAAAGAAGAGTTCTTTGGAGACGAACATGCGAACTAGGACGTTTCCCAAATGTAATGCCTGTAGGGTTAAGGCAGATGGCATGGGTTCTACTTATCGACGAAGATTTCCGCTGCTAGTGTTTCATTTGATGTTCAGCCCTTAAGGCTTTATCAATGTATAAGACTTGACCATAATGGTCATAATTTGTGTAAGACGGTATGTATGGATGTAAGACTCTTGTTATTCAGCTTCCGTAGTGTTCGGTGAGCATTGATCTACGGGATCACTTTGTACACGTGCATTCGGTGATCTCGACTTGTGAGTCGGGGCCCCCACATCAGGTTCCATCCGCAGGGAGTCCGGCCAAGGTTTCCACATACGGCCCCGAACGATGTGAGCAGGGTTCCCGAGACACCAAATGGGCGCCCGGTACACCATGCCACGTGCCTACCGCATCACAGCCCACCCCTCGGGTCAGCGCTGCCCACGGCCTCCAGCATACTACAAACACGAGAAACTACTTGCCACTCCTGGACAGAGGACAAGGGTGATCAAGAAGCCGAGAGGGTCCATTGGTTTCGGGCCCAATGCGTGGTAGTAACTGTTTCATGGATCACAAATACAGAACTCAGTTCCTGAGGACGCTTCAATGAGACAACCCACCATGTACTCCTACATGGCCTCTCACCGCTACCTTTACCAAAACGTGTTCACACACTTAGCTCACGCACAGTAGGACATGTTCATCACCATTCCAATTCATCCCCGATGAATCAGACCTGACTCAACTCTAAGCGAGTGGTGCACAACAAACAAACATGAATGAGTAGGCACATCAGGGATCAAACAACTCCTACTCATGCTAGTGGGTTTCATCTATTTACTGTGGCAATGACAGGTCATGCAGAGGAAAAGGGGTTCAACTACCACAGCATGTAACAGTTGAATCGATGTTGTCCTAATGCAGTAAAAGAGAGCAGGAGCGAGAGAGTGGGGTTGTATCGGAATGAACAAGGGGGTTTTGCTTGCTTGACGGAGTGGTAGTAGGATACTGCCCTTCAGTCGGATATTCGCGGGTATCCTCGGAGGCAGAACCTACCACAAAAGACACATCGGAACACAATCATCACATGGCAATATGAAACAATATGATGCATGCTATGACATGGCAATATGGGTGTGTTTTTTCTAATGCATTCTAAACAGGTTGGTTTGAGTCCATTTGAATCAAAGATTCAAATGAAAGCCCATGACATGAAGTCATATTAATGCATTATATTGTTTCACTTAAACAGCATGGTGAAAGTGTTCTGACATGCATCAAAACCAGTACAGATGGATAGAATATATTTTTTTGATCATTTTTCATATATAACTTGTTTGATTTGGAGTTACGGTTGAATTACAATGAATTTTTGAAGTTTTGGATATTTTTTGCAATTTTCTGAATTAGTTTAAATCTAGAAAATCAATACTGCGCCAGCATGACATCATGCTGACGTCATCGGGTCAACGGCGCTAGGCCAGGTCAAACCTAACCAGTGGGGTCCACTGGTCAGTCACCCGGCGTCATTTGTGTCGCTGACATGTGGGCCCGGTCAACTGCCACGTTAGCGCGGTCAACTCTGGCTTGTGGGTCCTACCGGTTTTAATCTAAACTAAACTAAAACAAAACTGAGGTTAATTAGGGCCTGGGCCCATGTGTCTGTGACCCTTGGGGTTTAGTTAGTGGCGTCATTAGCCACTAACGACGTGCCACGTCGGCACGGCCGGGGTTAGGCCGCCGGCGACCTCAAGTCGCCATGAGGGCGCCGAGATTCGCCGTCCGGTGTCCTCTCGACCCGCGGTTTGGCTGTACGGGCTGCTTGGCGTGAGTCGCATCCAGGGGAACACACGAGAGGGGGCAGGGTGGTCGGAGTCGACGGCACCGACCAACAGAGCGGCGACGGAGTTCGGACGTCGACGGATTCGACGCCGCAGGGCACAGCAGGAGCAACATATGGCCTCTACGGCCCCGTGGTGACGCGCTGAGCGCGGTGATGCACTCGGGTTCGAGCTCGGGTGGAAGTGGCCTCGGCAGCGATGAGCTCAGGCGGTGGCGCGTGCGGGTGAGCGCGGTGTGGCGGCTACGACGTGCAGCAGAGCAAACGGGGAGGGGGAGAAGGAGCGGGAGCTCACGTCGAGTGCAGAGGGCGTCGAAACGGGCTCGGGGAAGGATTGGAGTTGGCGGGGCGGCGAAGTCGATCTCGCCGTTGGGAGGTTGAAGACGAGGCCTCGGGGTCGATGAAGCTTCGAAAGGAACTCCACGAGACCAAGGAACTCCTCCGCCTAACTCAGGCAAAGGCGGACAGGATCAAGAAGGATGGTGCACTCCCTGGACAGTCTGTTGTTGCCTATCAAGGCAGGCGACCCCCGCAGGTCACGCATGCAAAGGGATCATCTCAGCCACTCCGTATGACGGTGAAGGAGTATCACAACCTCTTCACGGTGCCACCGGCGAAGCAGCGCCGTGTTCAGCTCCTCCACTCCCCCACTCCCTCTAGTGACGAAGAAACTGAGACGGATGAAGATGAAGAGGAAGATCCAGAGGAGCCGGAATGCGCGACCGAGCATTCCACCACTTAGACACCGTTCAGGACTAGGATAGGCCAGTCCGTAACCCTTAAGGTAGGATAGGTCGCATACCCCCCTTATGCGAAGTCGAGTCCATGTAATGGTTCAAATGAAACCATGTTGTGTTGCGTTTGCTTTCAACTTGTTTTGATGGAAGTTGTACTTTTCCTTTCGGGAACTTGTAAGAAACTACATCACCCATTTGGATTTTTAATGAATGTGTTTGGCCTTTTGGCCCTTGCATGAAAACAATTAGTGTCATACCGACCCCCTTACTAGGCACCCCATCTATATTGCTTTCCCTCATGAGCCCTTAACCGCTCCAACAGGATGCCTGTTGTAACACGTACTGGTACCTCTACCCAAAGAAGAAGAAGCCGGAGCAGGAGCCACCCAGGACCAAACCCAAGGACAAGCTCCACCACTGCCGCCACCTCCAAACATGGACATGGCTCAGCTTCTCCAAGCCTTCCGAGAGGAACGCCAAGCCAACACTGCAGCCCTCCAGATGATTGCTCAAGCTGTCAATCGCCAGCCGGCGGGGAACGACAATGGACGTTCCACGTTGGCAGAGTTCAAGAAGCATGCACCACCCACCTTCATCGAGACTGCTGAACCCCTGGATGCAGACGACTGGGTCCGCACCATCGAGGATCTGTTGTAATTAGTCGGCTGCACTGAAGACTGTGAGAGGGTGGCTTATGCTGCCCACTGTCTCGGGGGAACTGCCAGAGCTTGGTGGGACGGATTCAAGATTATGCATGCGGGGCAAAACATCACTTGGAATGACTTCAACTCAGAGTTCCGCAAGGCCCACATTCCTTCTGGGATTATGGCCATCAAGAAGCGTGAGTTCCGAGCCCTGAAGCAAGGTAGTAGCACTGTCAAGGAGTACATGCGAAGTTCGCAGTTACTGTCAAGGTATGCTCCTGAGGATGCCAGCACTGATGCTGCCAAAATAGAGCGCTTCATGGAAGGCCTTAACCAGACCTGCAGTACTCGCTTGTTGTGTGTGACTGCCCAACCTTTCCTGACCTGGTGAACAAGGCACTCATGCTTGAGGACAAGCGACGTGCTTTGGATGATACTCGTAAGCGCAAGATGATCAGCAAGGGTAACTCCAGCAACCAGAAGCCCCGCCCGTGGCAGCCAGCCCCGGTCAAGCCAACCTATCAGCAGCCAAGAGCCCCTGCACCTCGCACCAACTATCAGCCTCAGCAGTATGCCAACCCCAGGCCAGCTTTCAACAACCCCAATAACAGTGGAGGTAACAAGATCAACAACCCAAACCAAGTCACTTGCTTTGGATGTGGTCAGGCAGGACACATCTCAAGGGTGTGCCCCAACAAGAAGCCCGATGCTCCGCGCCCCAATGCACAGAACCCAGGACAAGGCCGCGGGATGCCACCAAGGAATCAAGCTCCCCGCAACCCGCCCAACAATGGCAAGGGGCGTGTGAACCACGTCACTGCGGAAGAAGCTCAGGAAGACCCGGACGTCGTGCTGGTACGTTCCTGGTCAACTCAGCACCTACAACTGTCTTGTTTGATTCTGGAGCCACACATTCATTTGTCACCCAAAAGTTTGCATAAAAAAGTGGCATGACCCCTACACCCTTGAATAACCCTATGGTGGTACAAACCCCCGGAGCAGAGATGAGAGCCAAGATAGGATGTAAGGGAGTCGGGATTGTCATTAACCGGGTAGATTTTCTAGCAGACCTTATCATCTTAAGATCGCAAGGCTTGGATGTGATCTTAGGAATGGATTGGCTCATCAAGCACCAAGGCTTGTTAGATTGTGCCAACCGAGCTGTCACTGTGACCAATGACCAAGGAGTCAAAGTTAAATTTGCCTCCAACCCCTCCTCTACTCAAGCCACCCAAGTCAACTGTCTGATCGAAGTTGGGTTGGAGCAAGTGCCGGTAGTATGCGAATACCCCGATGTCTTTCCTGATGAGCTACCGGGAATGCCTCCTGACCGAGACATTGAGTTCATCATCGAGCTCATGCCCGGAGCAGGACCCATCTACAAGAAGCCATATAGAATGGGATCGGAAGAGCTAGCGGAGTTGAAGAAACAACTGGAAGAGCAGTTGAGGAAGGGATTTATCCGCCCTAGTGCGTCCCCTTGGGGATCTCCTGCTCGCATTTGTGGCAAAGAAGGACGGTACCATCCGCTTGTGCATTGACTATCGCTCCCTCAATGAAGTTACAATCAAGAATAAGTATCTACTTCCCAAGACTGAAGATCTGTTTGATCAACTAAATGGGGCCAAGGTGTTCTCCAAGATTGACCTCAGATCTGGGTACTACCAGCTAAAAATCAGACCCCAAGTTATTCCGAAGACGGCATTTGTAACCAGATATGGCCTGTATGAGTGCACGGTCATGTCCTTTGGATTGACCAATGCCCCAGCTTACTTCATGTATCTCATGAATAAGGTCTTCATGGAATATTTGGACAAGTTTGTCGTCGTCTTCATCGATGACATTCTTGTCTTCTCGAAGACGGAAGAAGAGCACGAGCAACACTTGAGGATGGTCCTAGACAAGCTTCGAGAGCACCAACTGTACGCCAAGTTCAGCAAGTGTGAATTTTGGCTGCATGAGGTTGGATTCTTGGGTCATGTACTGAATGCCGAAGGGTTGTCAGTGGATCCCACCAAGATCCAGTCCGTGACCGAATGGCAAACCCCGAGCAATGTGAAGGAAGTCAGAAGTTTCCTCGGACTCGCAGGATATTACCGCAAGTTCGTTGAAGGATTCTCAAGCATTGCTCGACCTATGACCCAGCTCCTGAAGAAGGACAAGAAGTTTGAGTGGACACCAAAATGTTTAGAGAGCTTCCAGGAGCTGAAGAAGAGATTAACCACCGCCCCAGTACTGACCACACCAGATATTCACAAGGGATTTGTGATATATTGTGACGCGTCGAGAACCGGACTGGGAAGTGTTCTGCTGCAAGAGGGAAAAGTCATAGCTTACCTTTCAAGGCAACTACGGCCTCATGAACTCATGATCTTGAGTTGGCAGCAGTGGTTCATGCCCTGAAGACCTGGTGACATTACCTTCTAGGGAAGCGATGTGAGATATACACGGATCACAAAAGTCTGAAGTATATTTTCACTCAGAAAGAATTGAACATGAGGCAGAGAAGATGGCTAGAGTTGATCAAAGATTATGACCTCAGTGTTCAATACCACCCTAGAAAAGCTAATGTGGTAGCAGATGCCTTAAGTAGAAAGGCTTGCTCCTTGAACGCTATGATTAAGGAAAGACTACCCGCCTTATATGAAGAACTTGAAGGCTTCGGATTGGAACTGGTTGCACCAGGATTCTTAGCCAACCTTGAAGTCAAGCCTACCCTGATGGATGATGTTAAGGAAGCTCAGAAGGGACACGAGAGTATTGAAGGCATCAAGAGGAAGATCAAGGCGGGCAAAGCCCCAAGTTTCTCGGAGGATGAGCAAGGAGTTGTGTGGTTTAGGAATCACATTTGCGTGCCCAACAAGAATGAGCTCAAGAACTTGATCTTGCAAGAAGCTCATGACACCCCGTATTCCATCCATCCTGGAGGGACCAAGATGTATCAAGACCTGAAGGAAAGATTCTGGTGGCATGGGATGAAAAGGGAGATTGCCACCTATGTCGCAAGGTGCGATGTATGCCAAAGGGTCAAGGCTGAACATCAGCGACCTACTGGATTGCTCCAACCACTCAAGGTTCTCGAGTGGAAATGGGATAAACTCGGAATGGATTTCATCACTGGGTTACCTAGGTCAAATAAGGGTCATGACTCCATATTGGTCATAGTCGATCATTTGACTAAAGTAGCCCATTTCATTCCTGTTAAGACTACTATGATGGCAACCGGCTAGCAACTCTATACATCAACAGAATCGTAAGCCTTCATGGTGTTCCCAAGGAGATTGTGTCAGATCGAGGAACCCAGTTTACCTCAAGGTTCTGGAAGAAGTTCCAAGAGGCCATGGGGACCAAGTTGTCTTTCAGCACTGCTTTCCACCCACAGACCGGAGGCCAGACAGAACGAGTAAATCAGATTCTCGAAGACATGCTCCGAGCCTGTGTCCTAGCATATGGGGCTAAGTGGGAAGATTGTCTTCCGTTCGCTGAGTTCTCCTATAACAATAGTTATCAATCGAGCCTCCAGATGGCACCGTTTGAAGTGCTATATGGGCGCAAGTGTCGCACACCCCTCAATTGGTCAGAGACCGGAGAAGGGCTAGTCTTTGGACCAGATGTTCTTCGCGAAGCAGAAGAACAAGTGCAGCTAGTCAGAGAGCGTCTGAAGACAGCCACGTCAAGACAGAAGAGCTATGCTGACACACTGCCGTCGACAGGTGAACTTCCTAATCGGAGACCATGCGTACCTACGGGTAACCCCCCTTAAGGGAACCAAGCGTTTCCACGTTAAGGGGAAGCTCGCACCAAGATTCATTGGCCCCTTTAGGATCACTGCACGGCGAGGGGAGGTGGCTTATCAGTTGGAACTACCACCTGAGCTATCCGATGTGCACAACGTATTCCACGTGTCACAACTCCGGAAGTGTCTCCAAGTTCCAAACAAGCCTGATCTCTACAAAGATGTCGATCACCAAATCATTGACCTTTATCCTGATTTGACCTACCGTGAGAGGCCCATCCGAAATTTGGATGAAGCAGAGCGACGAACGCGAAGCCACACCATCAAATAGATCAAGGTCCAGTGGAGCAACCACACTGAAGCAGAAGCCACCTGGGAACGTGAAGACTACCTTAGATCCGAGTTTCCCGATCTCTTTTAGAGCCTAGTTTAGGAATCTCGGGGACGAGATTCTTGTAAGGGGGGTAGGTCTGTCACACCCTGCTTTTGTAACATGTCATCTGCATTAATAAAGCATGAAAATATGGACCAACAAAAACTTTTGCACAATTTGGCTTTTATTTGGAGTTGGTTTTTCCCTCTGTGATTTTCAGGTGCTCCTTAAAGTCAACACAACTCCAACTTATATACTTCATCTCCTTGCCCCAAACATCTGCCCAATGATCATGCCATGTGTATAGTGCAATATAGTATTTTCTTACAAAAATAATTTGGCCAAATAGTATTTTCAAAAATTAGTTTTTAAAAACCCCTGAATTGAAGTTTGCACTACAAGTACTTGATTTGGGATATGAAAAATATTTCAAAGAGTATATTTGAAACCTATTAGGTATAGGACTACCAAAAACCACAAAAATATAATTTTAAAAGTTATTTTCCTATTTTATTTAAGGGCTGTTTATTTAGGCAAGAAATGGTCTTGAATAGGTTAAAAAATATTTAAAAGCTTCAAAAATATTTTAGGAAAAATCAGGGAAACTCAATGGACATATATTTTCCATATATAAGAGTTTCAACACATGGTCATGCTCAAAATATTGGACAAAACCTCCCAAAACCATTCCTGCCCATTTTGAGGATTTGAAATATTTCTACAGGAAATATTTTCATAAAAATCCAAGGAAAATCCAGCAAGTTACAACTGCATATTGTGATCACCTTGCAAAGACTCATCTCAATTAAGGTCATTTTGGTCCACCAAAATGCCCCAAACCCCTCTCTGTCCAGAATCAAATTTGAACAACTTTGTACTACCAACTTTCTCTCCTTGACCCCAACTTTTGTGAGCATGATCACATGACCAAATGAGGCCACCACACCAAGTGGTGCATCAAGGAGAAGTGATTCACTCAACTGGATCTGCACAAGTTCATTTCTGCTAATTTCTAGGGTTTACAAAAGTTGCATTGGCAACTTTGCCCAAATGAGCTCAAAATGGGAGGAAGGCCCTAATTACATGTGCCATTTCACCCTGTGGAGTCTCATGAAAAATGGAAATCATCTACTTGCCCAAACATACATCAAACACCTTCCGAGAATTTCAAACTGCAAATTCCAGCCTCTTCCCCTAATCTCCTTGTGCTCCACTTTTTACCACAGCCCCTCCTAGTTCCCCTCTAGCACCTGGATGCTTTTCTGCCCGAGGAAGCAATGATGAAGGAGGTGAGAACCCCATTTTTCTTCTCTGGACAGCAGATTCCTCCCTCTCTCTCAGCCTCCCTCTCTCCCCTCAGCTTTCCAGAGCATCCAAGGCTCTCCCCAGCTTTTACCCACACCCCCTGCAGCCTCCAGACACTAGTGGATCGCCACATGACGCGGGAAAACCGCGGATGCCGGCCAAAGTCGCGCTCTGGAGAGCCTGGCAGGGCACCCGACCGTTGACGCCGCATCTCCCGGCCACCTCGATCCTCTCCCGCGCGCCAGTCGATGCCCTCGACGTCCGCTCCACGCCAGCAGGCCGCCCACTCGCTCCCGCGCCCTCCTCCCTTTCCTGCGACTCGCGCCAAAGCACCGCCCCGCTCGGCCAATGGCTGTGCCGCTTCTTTGGCCCGCCACAGCTCGCCCCGCTCCTCCTCTCTCTCCCTGGCACCCTACACCACTCCCACAAATACCCCCGAGTCCTCCATTCCCGCTCTAACGGCCACCCGAGCCGATCTCGCGGGCACCCGTAGGCCGCGCCTACGGTGGACCTAGGCCAGCCTATAAGAGGCAACCCCGAGCCCCTCTCTCACCTCCTGTCGCTCCCCCACACTCCTAATCCACCTCCCGCACCACCCATTTGTCCCCAGAGCCGCCCGAGCTCGAGATCGAGCTCGAGCTCCGCCGCCTCGGCTCGTCGGCGTTCACAAGATCTGAGCCTCCTCCGCCCCCGTTTTCTCTCGATCTGGAACCGCGCGGCATCGCTGACCCTTTCCCCTCTCTTTCCCACTCTTTTTGCAGCCGGGAACGGCTGGAACCATCGACACCCAAAGCACCTCCACCGCGTGACCTCGTCGCCGGCGAACCAGGCTGCTCCAGCGACCATCTCCACCACCACCCGAACGGCGACATCCCCCCGAGTCCAACGGTACCACCCACGCATCCCCCCGTGCCCTATATCGCCGCCGGCAAGCTCGCCGTCGCCTCACGGGCGGAGGTAGACGACGGCAACCATGGGCCTATCCGTCGACTGGCATACAGCCGGGATCCACCCGTCGAGTTTAAAACGCATGCACGCGCACGGTTAAATGTCGGTGAAAGGCGCGCCGCCTTCACGCCTTCGACGTGGCGACCTCAGCAGAGCTGATTTCCCTCTGGGCCTGCTGTCCCGTGGCCTTTCTGGCCCAGTGGCACAGTGCCACTTTTCTTTTTCTTTTTCTGTCTGTTTTATAAAAATTCCACAGGATAAAATACTATTCCAAATGAATTTATTCCAACTCCTAAATTCCTAAAGTATTGCAACCTATTTAATGGTGCAACTTTCATTCAAATCCAACAACCTTTTCTTCATTGTAAATATTTAAATGTGATTTTAAGCATTGAAATATACCTTTGTAAATCCATTTCTCCTGTTATGCCACTCCAAATCCAAAACTAAGAATTTTTCCCTTCTTAGTTTTCACCCTAGTATTTTACAAAAATAAGTGGACATTTTTCTGAGCACTTTGACTTTTCTGTTTTTATTATTGTCTTATTTTTCCATTATTTTCTTATGACGTCTAGATCCCGTGTTGTGATTTAAGTAGTCAAGAAGGAGGAGAAGGATTTGAAGACCTCGAAGAACAAGCCAATCAAGGCAAGCAGCCCTGTGACCATGACACCCCTCTTGTTCATCGGTACCCTTTATCCGATTGCTTGATGATGAAATATGACGGTGGAAAACTTGTTGTGAACCACCACATGATGCATACCCCTACTCATGACTTTAACTTGTTCATGATTGCATTTTCAAGAGACTAGTTGATGCATAAAGATGCATGTGTACCATGAACTCTTCATGGTTACGTTCTTTCGAAAACCCCATCGGGTGCCCCTAATGCCCTTGGGAGATGTTGAGCTAAGGTCACCACTTGAGGAAGAAGCGGTGTACCAAAGAGATATTTTCGGGGTGTAAAATGATGGATTAGATTTATGTGTGATTACCGTCCCAACCAAACATGTGCAACCACTCTACCCCATTGTGGGACGGGGCATTATTGATTACTTAGGCTGATACTAGCATGGTGCCCACATTACTAGCGACGGGGGTGACTTGAGGTCACTCTCGGGACGGGGTCATGCTGGAATAGGCGGCCATGACTGTTTTCACAGGGCGCCGGACACACCGTTGGTCCCTTCGTGTATGCGTAGTAATGTGAGAAGGGCAGAGTCCCACGATCTTTTTCTTATACACGAGGGCCGTGTATCAACGAGTGGACCCTATGTTAGTGTCGTCTAGGGAAAGGTAATGATCGGGTGCTTCCCGCGAGTACTTGAGGTACTGCGGGATCGTGGATGACACGAAAGCTTCCCGGATCTTGTGGGTAAAGTCATAACCTCTGCAGAGTGTCAAACTATTCGAATAGCCGTGTCCACGGTCATGGACAGTTGTGAGGTGCTACTTAAACTATGTCTAGAAATTTTACAAATCATGATGCATGTGTGTGTGGAAAGGAACTATTTGTGTCAAGGAGGAGACTGGACATGTTGAACGACATGACATCGATTCAACTCTATTTATGTTGATATCTGTAACCTGTTCTCGAGGTTACCCATGTTTTATTAATGCATATCTCACAAGTTGATAGGACATCATAACTAGCCTGAAGCTAGGTTGCTTACTTGTTGTGCAATTGCATTGTTACTTTGAACCAAATCATGGGTTGCTTGCGAGTACATTCAAAGTACTCATTGGCTTGCCACTGGTTATTTAATTGTCCAGGCATGGAAGAACCGGAGTTCGAAGAAGAGTTCTTTGGAGACGAACATGCGAACTAGGACGTTTCCCAGTCAGAATGCCTGTAGGGTTAAGGTAGATGGCATGGGTTCTACTTATCGACGAAGATTTCCGCTGCTAGTGTTCCATTTGATGTTCAACCCTTAAGGCTTTATCAATGTAAGACTTGACCATAATGGTCATAATTTGTGTAAGACGGTATGTATGGATGTAAGACTCTTGTTATTCAGCTTCTGTGTGTTCAGTGAGCATTGATCTCTGGGATCACTGAACACGTGCATTCGGTGATATCGACTTGTGAGTCGGGGCCCCCACATCAGGTTCCATCCGCAGGGAGTCCGACCGAGGTTTCCACATACGACCCCGAACGATGTGAGCAGGGTTCCCGAGACACCAAATGGGCGCCCGGTACACCATGCCACGTGCCTACCGCATCACAGCCCACCCCTCGGGTCAGCGCTGCCCACGGCCTCCAGCATACTACAAACACCAGAAACTACTTGCCACTCCTGGACAGATGACAAGGGTGATCAAGAAGCCGAGAGGGTCCATTGGTTTCGGGCCCAATGCGTGGTAGTAACTATTTCATGGATCACAAACACAGAACTCAGTTCCTGAGGACGGCTTCAATGAGACAACCCACCATGCACTCCTACATGGCCTCTCACCGCTACCTTTACAAAAACATGTTCACACACTTAGCTCACGCATAGTAGGACATGTTCATGACCATTCCAATTCATCCCCGATGAATTAGACCCGACTCAACTCTAAGCAGTAGCAGGCACGACAAACAAACATGAATGAGTAGGCACATCAGGCCTCAAAAGACTCCTACTCATGCTAGTGGGTTTCATCTATTTACTGTGGCAATGTCAGGTCATGCAGAGGAAAAGGGGTTCAGCTACCACAGCATGTAACAGTTGAATCGATGTTGTCCTAATGCAGTAAAAGAGAGCAGGAGCGAGAGAGTGGGGTTGTATCGGAATGAACAAGGGGGTTTTGCTTGCCTGACGGAGTGGTAGTAGGATACTGCCCTTCAGTCGGATATTCGCGGGTATCCTCGGAGGCAGAACCTACCACAAAAGACACATCGGAACACAATCATCACATGGCAATATGAAACAATATGATGCATGCTATGACATGGCAATATGGGTGTGTTTTGGCTAATGCATTCTAAACAGGTTGGTTTGAGTCCATTTCAATCAAAGATTCAAATGAAAGCCCATGACATGAAGTCATATTAATGCATTATCTTGTTTCACTTAAACAGCAAGGTTAAAGTGTTCTGACATGCATTAAACCAGTACATATGGATAGATTATATTTTTCTGATCATTTTTCATATATAACTTGTTTGATTTGGAGTTACGGTTGAATTACAATGAATTTTTGAAGTTTTGGATATTTTCTGCAATTTTCTAAATTATTTTAAATCTAGAAAATCAATATCGCTACCAAAGATGACATCATGCTGACGTCATCGGGTCAACTGCGCCAGGCCAGGTCAAACCTAACCAGTGGGGTCCACTGGTCAGTCACCCGGCGTCATTTGTGTCGCTGACATGTGGGCCCGGTCAACTGCCACGTTAGCGCGGTCAACTCTGGCTTGTGGGTCCCGCTGGGTTTTAATCTAATCTAAACTAAAACAAAATTGAGGTTAATTAGGGCCTGGGCCCATGTGTCTGTGACCCTTGGGGTTTAGTTTGTGGCGTCATTAGCCACTAACGACGTGCCACGTCGGCACGGCGGGGGTTAGGCCGCCGGCGACCTCAAGTCGCGGCGGAGGCGCTCGGGATTCGCCGTCCGGTGTCCTCTCGACCCGCTGTTTGGCTCTACGGGCTGCTGGGCATGAGTCGCATCCAGGGGAACACACGAGAGGGGTCAGGTGGTGAGTCAGCCAGCACCGACCAATGAGCGCGCCGGAGTTCGGACATCGACGGATTCGACGCCGCAGGGCACAGAAGGAGCAACATATGACCTCTACGGCCCCTTGGTGATGCGCTAAGCGCGGTGATGCACTCGGTTTCGAGCTCGGATGGAAGTGGCCTCGGCAGCAAGGAGCTCAGGCGGTGGCGCGTCTTGAAGCGGCGCGGTGTGGCGGCTTCTGGCGTCTGTGAAAGCAAGCAAACGGGAGGGGAGAAGGAGCAGGAGCTCACGTCGAGTGCAGAGGGCGTCGAAACGGGCTCGGGGAAGGATTGGAGTTGGCGGGGCGGCGAAGTCGATCTCGCCGTTGGGAGGTTGAAGACGAGGCCGGTGAGGATGTTCGGGGGCTTCTGGCTGGGCGTGGCTCGGTGAGAGGGTCGAGGACGAAGTGGCAGAGCTTCTGGGCTGCTCGGAAGGACAAGGGAGAGGCGTTGGCTGCGGTGGTGCTCGTTGGCGGCGGCGGCAGCGCTCGGACTGCGCACTAGGGGGAGAGACAGGGGAGGGGAAAGAGCACAGGGAGAGTGGGGAGAGGTGCAAGGGAAGCAGGAGACCGCGTGGCGCTCGGGGCTGGCCCCAGAAGCGGCGGAAGCAGGAGGTGGCTCGGGCGCGTGCCCGGCCATGGCAGTGGCCTACGCCTCGCGTCCTTCTGGCGCGAGGTGGGAGACGGTGGCGGCTCTGGTGGGCTGGGCAAGGTAAGTGTCCGCCAGGTAGGTTTCCCTGCTCTGTTTTATTTCTGTTCTGTTTTCCTTTATTAATTCATTTTGCCACTGTTTTGAACTCCAAACAAATTGAAAACAGTGACAACATTCCTCTGAATATTTTATATTGCACAATGGGATTATCCAAAGGCACATAAATTATTTGAGAGTTATCTGAAATTATATTCCATATATTAAGAATATAAAACCAAATCCAAATACAATATTGATTTAAATTCAATGCCCAAAATAATTCCTTAAAAGTGTTCATTATTTTTGGTTTGGAACAAAGCCCTTGCCAAAAATACCAAATATCAATAAGGATCATTTTGGTTTCATTGAATGCAAATTTTAGTTGAACCTAGTTGATTCAAGTGGTGCTGGGGTTTGAACATCCCCATTTCAAGATTTCAATTAAAGTTAGACATGATGCATGGATGCTTGTGCAACTATTTGCAATCAAATTCTAGGGCTGTGACACACACCTGGGTATCAGAAAGGATTTGCAGGTGGAAGATGAAGGTAAACCACGGGATATGGCACTAGCTGTGTACGTCTTGGACAAGGTAAAAAGAAAAGAATTCTGCAAGGTCCTATCACGTGTGAGATTCCCACATGGATTTTCTTCCAACCCTGAAAGGAGAGTCAGTGCAGATGGAAACAAAATACAAGGGTTGAAAACTCATGACTACCACATCCTACTTCAAAGGGTTTTACCTGTTATCCTTAGAGGATTGGGCCGCCCTGACTTATATAGAGCGGTTGCAGAGTTGGGACAATTCTTCAGGGAACTCTGTAGTAGAAATATCAGGATAGATGCTTTGGAGCATCTTAGAGACAAGATACCAACTATCTTATGCGCCCTTGAGAAGATATATCCTCCAGCCTTCTTTGATGTCACTACAAAAAAAGACACATCCGTGACATTTTGGGCCAAACGAAAATTTTTTATGTCATACATATGCCACTTCTATGACGATAATTGTGACAAAACCCGGTTTCATCATAGATGTGGTGGGCTCCTACTTCTATGACAAAAAATCATGACAGAAAATGGGCTTTTTCGTCACAGGCGGGCTGGAGACGCATTTGCATGACATTCTTTGGGCCGTCCATGACGGAAAAAACCGTGGTAGAAGCGAGGGCGGAAAATATCGGGAGTCCCAGTTACGGTGGGTGGTCGGGGGCGAGCGATGCGCTGCTTTCTCTCAGATGCGTCGTGTGTGTTTGAGGCGTTGGGCTCTAATCGAACCCAAGCGAGGCGTTGGGCTCTAATCGAACCCGGCGATTGCAATCAGAGGGCTATCGTTCTTGAACCCGAGCGATCGATCGATGGCTATTAATCGAACCCAATCGGCGATTCCTTCTCTCTCTTTGCTAACTGAAGCCGATCGATGCTGCCTCTGGATGAACAGTGAGCGTTGCGGGAGGGGGGGGGGTTGGATGAAGAAATCCCGGTGGGGGTGGATGAACAGGACCCCGTGGTGTTGCCTCTGGATGAACAGTACCCCAATCGATCGAGCCGGTTGGGTCTGGATGAACAGGACCCCGTGGAGGGCAGGATGAACAGTAGCCCATGGAGGGGTGGTTGAACAGGAGCCCGTGGAGAGGGCTGGTTGAATAGTAGCCGGTGGAGTAGCGCGCGGTGGAGGCTGGATGAAAAGGAGCCCGTGGATGAACAGTCGCAGGTGGAGGCTGGAGGAGGTCGACGGTGGATGAACGAGCCCGTGGAGAGGCTGGAGGGGGTCGACGGTGGAGATGAACAGTATCCCGTGGAGTCCCGTTTTGCGGTACGCCACACCCCTCCCGATGAAGAGGACCCCGTTTTGACCGTAGGGCTCCAACACAAGTCCGTTTCCTCCGTTTTGCGGTACGCCACACCCCCCCCGATCAATAGGACCCCCATTTCGACTGTTGGAGGTACGTTTCCTCCGTTTTGCGGTACGCCAGACCCCTCCCGATGAACATGATCCCGTTTCGAACGTGGCCGGTCGAACACAAGGCTGTTTCCTCCGTTCTGTGGTACGCCAGGCCTCGTTTCCATCGCCTGTTCTGTCCAAGCCCTCCCGATGAACAAGACGCATTATGTTGCCTCCCCATGAACACGACGATGATGTTGTTTCTCTGTTCCGACCCAGCCATATACACGAGCCCTGGCTGTACGTATGCGCGAGTAGGCGTTCGAGACCCCGCCCGTATGTACACATACGTGGCCGTATTTTCTTTCTTGCACCCTGGCCGCTGTACGTACGTGTACATGCTACGTGCGCGCCTCTACTACGACACGTGCGCGCCTCTACATCGACCAGTATTTATGTACATACACGTTCGCGACCAGAATGACAACGCTACGTACGCTTCGACCAGGTGGGTCCCGACTGTCAGGCACATCCTTGCGTGCAAAGATGTAGCTGGTGGGTCCCAACAGTCAGGGGAAAACCTTTTTTTGCAAAATAAAGTGGCCCGTCCGGTGGGTCCCAGCTGTCAGGTGGAGGAATCATTATTTTCCGCGTAATAAGGAGGCACTTCCTTGCTGCGGCCGTGGACCCAACTGTCAGCCTCTCCACGTACAGTCCACGTCCGATGGAAGTCGTTCCTTGACCACGTTGACCACGCCGCGCCCGAGAGCACCAGGGCGGTGGACGGCGGCGAGGCCTAGGAAGGGGCGACGGGAGCCGGGAAGACGCGGTGGAAGCCCAGCGGAGAGGAATCTGAGGTTCACTGGTTCGTCTGCGGTGTGAGGCTGCCGTCGCCGCAGGGCCTGGCCAGCGGTGGGAATAGTAGGGGGCGATGAGGCCTCCGCGGCTGTCAGGACCCCGATCCTAAGCCACATCGATCTAGCATGTAACACATCATATCACTTTGCGGCCTCACGCACGGTATTCCTACGGGTGCCACCTTACCTGGCCCGGGACCGTTTGCGCCTTTTGGCTCACGTATATGATAGTGTCGCTAGCATCCATATGACAGAGAACCCGGGCCGACAAGAGTAGTCGTGAACCCAAAGTGGCACTAACTTACGTGGACAAGCATACATGAATCAACATCGAGCATGTCGGTCAGCAGCGTGCGAATCCGGGTCAGAAACCTTTGGGCTAACAGGACTCCGGTGAACCGGGCTGTAGCAGGCTAGGCAGGACTCTGGATGTCATCGCGTGACATTTCCCCGAAGGGACAGACACAGGAACGAAGTGAATCACATGCCGGCCAGTCAAGTGTTCCGGAGCAGTAGTGCTGGGCTAGCAGGACTCCGGTGAACCGGCATGAAGGACTACTATGGCTCATGGAAGCACAAGACTACATTTCCCCATAAGAGAGGCTACCAAAGATAAACAACTAGGTTGTCGGATCCCACACATACCAAGCATTTCAATCATACACACAATATGCTCGATATGTGTAAATACGACATGGCATCACAACATAACTCTACGACTCAAGTATTTATTCATTAGGCTCCGAGGAGCGAGATATTACAAACATGGGTCTCATGACCCAACATTCAGAGCATACAAGTCAAAGCACATGCGGAAGCTTAACATATCTGAGTACAGACATCAACAAATGAAAAAGGCTGAGGAGCCTGACTATCTACTAGATCCTGCTGAGGGCACAAGATCATAGCTGAGGTATCAAGCTAAACGTCGAAGTCCACACGGAACTATAGCGAGACTGACGTCTCTCTGCAAAACATAAAATAGGCAAACGTGAGTACAAATGTACCCAGCAAGACTTACATCAGAACTATCTACATATGCATCGGTATAATAAAGGGGGGTGGTGGAGTTTAACTGCAGCAGGCCAACTTTGACTCAGTGGCTAACTTGAACTACGACGGCAAGTAACTCTTTGAGGTGGCGCACACGAGTCCACATATTCACCATATCGATACACCACTATGGATCCGCTCCCGTCTCCCTACGAGAAGGCCATCCATAGCACTCACGCTTATCTTGCGAGTTTTAGAGTATCCACTTTCACCTGTCTATGAAATGTACAGGCAACCCAGAAGTCCATTACCGCGGACACGGCTATTCGAATAGATGATGTTAACCCTGTAGGGGTGTACTTCTTCACACATGCTCTCGCCACTTACCACCATGTACACATCGTGTATCTCGGCAACCTTCAAGCGGAAGCCTGGTGAGGGAGTCGACCACGACCTGACTAACCACACAAGTCTCTAGTCCAGGTTCCATCCGCAAGGAGATCCGGCCGGGGTGTCGCTCACGGCCCCAAACGATGTGTGCAGGGTTCCCAAGCCCACCTCGACAGATGGAGCTATGCTTGGAATACCGTGCCATGGTGCCTAGTTTGTCCCAAGCCCACCTGTACCGGGTGCCACTTGGTAGACTACTAACACAACCTACAAACACCATAAACTAGTTGCAACTCCTGGACAGAGATCAGGTTGACTAATAAGTCGAAAGGGGCACTTAAGCATTCCAATGCGTGGTAGTAACTGTTCATGGATCACAAACACAGAACTTAGTTCCTGAGGACGGCTGCAATGAGACAACCCACCATGTACTCCTACATGGCCTCTCACCGCTACCTTTACCAAATCGTGTTCACACACTTAGCTCTCAGCAGTAGGACATGTTCACCACATTCCAATTCATCCCCGATGAATCAGACCTGAGTCAACTCTAAGCGATGCGTGCATGACAAACAAGCATGAATGAGTAGGCACACCAGGGCTCAAACAACTCCTACTCATGCTAGTGGGTTTCATCTATTTACTGTGGCAATGACATGTCATGTAGAGGAAAAGGGGTTCAGCTACCGCAACATGTAACAGTTGAATCGATGTTGTCCTAATGCAGTAAAAGAGAGCAGGAGCGAGAGAGTGGGATTGTATCGGAATGAACAAGGGGGTTTTGCTTGCCTGGCACTTCTGAAGATAGTATATCTCTTCATCGGTGTCATCAAACTCATCGTCGAAACCACGTCTACTGAGAGGGGACAAATACCGGCAAACAAGGAAGAACACAATCAATGCAATGCAACAATTATGATGCATGATAATGACATGGAAAAATGAGTGTGTTGGGCTAATGCAACTACAACCAGATGGGTTTGAGCCATTTTGAACCAAAGATTCAAAGTTCAAACTCACTTGTGATCTTAAATAGTGCCTTATCATGTTTTGCACTAAACAGCAAGTTAACTTGTTTAAACATGCATGAAACCTATACATATGGATAGATTGGATTTTTCTAATCATTTTTCATATATAATTTATTTCATTCTGAGCTACGGTTGAATTTCTATGATTTTTAGAAGTTTAGGACATTTTCTGAAATTTCCTGAAATAAATTAAATCCAGAAAATAGCTTATTGCGGCAGCATGACATCAGGGTGACATCAGCAGGTCAAAGGCGCCAGCCCTGGTCAAACCTGACGGCTGGGACCCATATGTCAATGTCTCAGGCTGGTTTGGGTGGATGACAGGTGGGACCGGTGAACGTTGACTTGACCAAAGTCAAAGCTGACACGTGGGGTCCACACATATTAGTACTAATCTTAACAGAAAATTAGACTAACCTAATTAGTCACAGGGTCCCACACGTAAGTGGCTCTAGAGGGGTCATTAGTGGGCTCATTAGCAACTAATGATGTCGCCACGTCGGCCTCGCTGGAATCTGGCCGGCGGCAACCATTCCGCACGGCGGAGGCGTCGGGTTTTGCCATCCGGCGACTATTGGGCTCGCGGTTTGGCCCTACGGGTTGCTGGACGTGCACTGCATCCAACGGAGCAGGCCGCTGGGCGAGGAGAGATCAGGAACTACGGCAGCGACCACTTGGGCGGCTGCCGGAGCTACGGGCGTGCTCGGGTTGGAGCTAGGGGGCACGTGGGGAGGAGCTGGTGGGTGCTACGGGCTCCTGGAGCCGCGCTGAGCACAGCGATGTGCTCGGCGTCGAGCTATTGTGGCTCTAGCCACGCTGGCGGCAACTGGCGGCGAAGCCGGCTTGATGTGGTCACGTGAGCTAGAGAAGGGATCTCTGGCGGGAGAGAGGGGTTCGGTAGAGGAGCTCACGGCGAGGTCGAAGCGGAGCTCAGCAGACTCGGGGAGGCGGCGGAGACGGTGAATCGGGCGGCGGCATCCGGCGGCCGTGGTCGGGGAAGAAGGCCTCAAGCATCTTCTTGGGGCCGTCCTGGCTCGTGTAGCTCGACGAGGAGGGAGAAGAGGTTGCGGCTGAGCCTGTGGGCTCAACGGCAGGGCGAGGGGTGGCCGGTGGTCACGGGGGTGCTCATCGGCGTTCTCGGGCGGTCACGGCGATCGCGGGAGAGAGAGACAGAGGAGGAGATTTTTTTGTGTGGGTGGGTGGTTTTTTTGCGTGGATAAGACAGACAGAGGAGGAGATGGGGACGAGGGAGAGTGAGAGAGGGTCCAGGGGTCGCATGGCGATGCCAGAGTCGTCCAGGGCGTCGGGGGTGCACGCAGGCAGGCAGGAGGTGGCCGGCGCGCATCGGGCACACGCCCGCGTCCTCCTGGCACGACGGAGAAGACGACTGGCAGCTAGGCTACACAGTAGCGGGCCGCGTAGGTGGGCTGCACAGGACCTGGGCCAGCCAGGTAGGTTTCGGCCAGGTATTCTCTCTCTCTCTCTTTCTAGTTCTGTTTCTGTTTTTCTATTCTTTCCTCTGTTTTGATTTAGTAATAAAATACCAAACCATTTTGTAAAATGCTGAAAATATTTGTGGGCACTTTTGAAATTATTTCCAACAGCCCTCAACTAGTTTCACCATTATTAGAACATTTAAACTATTTATAGAATTTAAATGCCCCAATTCAAATACAATAAGGATTAATTCAAAAATCCAGAATGTCCTAGAAATATGTGCACCATTTTTGGAAGAGGTTTTTAGCCAATTCAAAAATGATGAACTTTTCCGCATGGCATTTTGGGTTCATTGAAAATATTTTCATTTGAACCTAGTTGAATTCATTTGGTGCTAGGGTTTGTCATCCCCATTTCAAATTTCAAACAAATATAGACATGATGCATGGATGCTTATGAAACTAATTGCAATAAAATTCTAGGGCTGTGACAGCGGCAGCACAACCGGCCACGGGAGGCAGGAGCATGCGGCACGACCGGCGCTGCTTTGGGCGGCTGGAGTAAGAAGACCAGACGTTGAAGAAGCACTACGGCCGTTGGATGGACATCGTACGGTCACTCGAGCTAGAAACATTCATATTGACTAAAGTTGACAAAGGCCCCCATCCCAGTCAACTTAGTAGGCCCTAAGTCAGCCTCCCACCATGGTGGGTCCCAGCTAGCAGGGGAGTATTCATTTTTTGTGCGTAATAAGGAGGCACTTCCGGTGGGTCCGAGTGACAATGGGGGCGTTTTTGGGAAATCGCTGCCCGTCCGGTGGGTCCCAAAGCGATGAGGAAACGTTTTTTCCGCAAAATAAGGTGGCCCATCCGGTGGGTCCTTGCTGTCAGGTGGAGGAATAATTATTTTGCGCGTAATAAGGAGGCACTTCCTTGCGGCCGCCTGGACCCAGCTGTCAGCCTCTCCACGTACAGTACTCTTCCGATGGAAGTCGGTCATTGACCATGTTGACCACGCCGCGCCGAGAGCACCAGGGCGGTGGACGACGGCGAGGACTAGGAAGGGGACGACTCGGAGCCGGGGAAGACGCATCAGTGGATGCCCACGCGAAGAGGAGTACGAGGGTTCACTGGTTCGGCTGCGGTGTGAGGTCTTGTCGCCCTTGAGAATAACAGGGGTGTGGGTGAGTAGAGGGATGGCCTGGCCAGCGGTGGGGAGTAGTAGGGGCGGTGAGGCCTCCATGCGGCATCACAACCCGGCCACGGGAGGTAGGAGCACGAGGCACGACCGGCTGGTTTGGGCGGGCCGGAGCAAGAAGACCAGAGGTTGAAGAAGCACTATGGCCGTTGGATGAACATCGTCTGCAATGTGAGCTAGAATTGTTCATATTGACTAAGTTGACAAAGCCCTCCATCCCCGTCAACTTGGTAGGCCCACAAGTCAGCCTCCCACTATGCTGGGTTCCAGCTGGCAGGGGGAATATTCATTTTTTTCGTAATAAGGAGGCACTTCCTTGCGTGCGAAGATAGCTAGTGGGTCCGACATGTCAGCGGGGGGCACGTTATTTTCGTGAAATATAGAGGCCCTTCCGGTGGGTCCCAGATGTCAGGTGGAAATCATTATTTTGCGGGTAATAAGGAGGCATTTCCTTGTTTGCGGCCGTGGACCCAGTATCGGCCTCTCCCACGCATCTACTTCCGATGGTGTCGTTCGTTGACCATGTTGACCACGCCATGGCGAGCGCATCCATGGTGGTGGATGACGAGGCCCGGACAACAACGAGCCGGAGATGGGAAGACGCGGAGTAGAGTCATGAGCGGAGAGGTGTACGAGGGTTAACTGGTTCTAGTGCGGTGTGGTTCGGCAGTCGGTGGAGAAGAACAGGAGGTGTGGAGGGGTGGAGGGATGGCCTGGCAAACGGTGGAGTAGCGCTTCAGAGAGAAGCGTGCTAAGCAGAGCTACTAGCAGCAGGAGGCGGGAGGTGGTCCCGGCGGCATTGGAGGAAGAAGACGAGAGATTGAAGATGGATGTCGGTCGTTGGATGTAAATCCAACGGCTAACATGTCAGAATCATTTGTTGACTAAATTGACAACAACTTGCATTGGCTTCGACCTATTGGCCCATATTTCGGCCTCCAAAAATGTGGCACGTATTCAACCCATTTTTTCAGAATTTATAGTCTTTTTTTTGCGCGGTAGAATTTACAGTCAATTTGATCTTTTTTTGAATTACAGCCATTAGCTGGGCTGGGTGAACAAATAATGTAGCGTCCATGTGGCCCGTTTATTTTATTTCCTAAAAAATTACAGGCCATTTGCACTTTCTCGAAATACATGATTTTGCAGGGCCGATTCTAATTATAATGTTGTGTTGGGCCAGCAATGTTATCAAAAAATAAAAAGGGGCTGAGCATTTTGTTATAAATATATTTAAATAATAAGTGATATTATTACATTCGTCCTTAAATCTTACCAAGCTTTTGTACACAATCACTAGGATTTTCGTGCCAAAACAATCCGGGATTTTATTTGTTAAGAAATTCTTTTTATAAGTTAATAAGATGTGGGATATTGTTTTCTTACATATGTAAGTATCTGTTAAATATATGATGACAATAAAAACAATATATAATAACATATAAAATATTTATTTTAGAAAAACAGGGAGCATCTCCCCGGTTCCATTGCTGAGAATGAAACCACAACATATTCTGATACAGCAGCTCAAAGAGCAGTTCGAAAGCAAAGGTTGAAAAGCTACAAACTAGGGGGGGGAGGAGGGGTGGATGAACAAGTTCTCTGAATAACATAAATCACCCGAGCGGTGCCAAATTCAGAGCGGATAGAGCACTCAAATGACACAAGGAGGGTCCAGCAAAGCCTTCATGGTCTTCAGCCGAGGGGCCGTGTCAGCCTGCGGCGACTAGTAAGCAAGCGGAGACACCGGGCTGGAAGGCGTAGCATGGTGGATGTCCCTATTTTTTGGCGCCAGGTGCCCATCATCTTCATCAGAGATCTTGAGACGAGCCCACGGGTCCAGCCCCAGAGCAGGCCGAGCCTTGTTCAGCCACAAGTGATCGCCAATGGTTTCTGGAGGGATCTTGTTAGGGTTTCCATGAAACTCATCAACTTGTCCTTGTCCGATCTGGAGGAGAGAACCGCCCAGTTCCTCACCATGTTCCTGATCAACCTCAAGACCCGCGGAATGGAAATCCGGGAGGTGTTACTGAAAATCATAGCATTTCTATATTTCTAGAGGCACCAAAGGGCAGCTGAGCTAACAGTGTTTAAAACTGGGCATGGTAGCAATCCAGAATCTGGCGACAGATTCGAAGGATGAGCCAATCTGACTAGAGAAATATTCCTCAATGTGGGCCCAGAGATGTTTAGCAACTATACATTCAAAAAATAGGTGAGAACAAGACTCTTGTTCCAAGCGGTAAACACAATCAAGGGGTTTGATGATGTGTCTCTTCCTAAGGTTATCCCTAGTCATCAATTTGTTTTCGAGAGAAGCCAGAAATACATGAATTTTAGGGGAACTCTTAATTTCCATACAGAGGGATAAACAGGTTGAACCCCTCTAAAGTTGATAACATGATAGAGGGAGCTGGAGGAATACTTCCCTTATTGTCCAAATTGCCAAATCGGGGCATCCGCTCGGCGAGAAAGGTAATGCTTTTGGCAATTTCCTCCAACTGGAACCATTGTTCCATGAGACTATCACTAAAGTTCCTTCTAAAAGAGAGTTTTAGGCATTGACCGTCCCAAACTTCATTGACACTTTTGTTAAGCTCATTGCAGACAGAGTAAATAGGCCAAAATTGGACTGCTAGGGGGGATGTGCCAAACCAAGTATCTTCCTAGAACCTGGTTCTGCTCCCATCCCCTATGTTCCATCTGTAGCCAAATTTCACAGCATGCATAATAGATTTTAATCCTTTCCAGAATCTAGAGGTCTTAGGGTTGGAGGAAGGGACAAAAATATTAGGTTTATTTCCTAGGTATTTATGGGCAATAAGAAGCTTCTAGGGTTTCAGGTCTTCCTCATAGATTCTTTTAATCTAAGACCCTAGAAGACAGATGTTAATTTCTTGGAGGTTAGGTATGCCTAGGCCTCCAAAATCTTTTTTCATAGAGACTAGGGCCCAATTAGCAAGTTGTAGCTTCCTATTTCCCTCAAAATCATTCCACAAGCAATGAGACATCTGAGAATTGATGAGGTTCACTGCCCATTTAGGGAACTTGAAGAAGGAGAGGAGATACACTGGAATGCTAGCCAAACAAGCTTGTATGAGGATCAATCTACCTCTGTAAGAGATAAGTTTTCCCTCCACCCAAAGCAATCCTTTTAATGATTTTATCCAGAAGGGGTTGGATATCCTCTCTCCTCAGTTTATCATAGTGGAGAGGGATACCTAGGTACTTAATGGGGAAGTTACCTTTATTACAGACTAGAATAGAGAGGAAGTCAGCTAACTCCTGATCATCCATGTTGATAGGGATGAGTTCACCTTTAGAGTAGTTGATTCTCATGTCTAAGACTTGTTTAAAACAGGTTAGAACAGTTTTCAGATTGCTAGCATGTGTGGAGTCATTGTCTAAGAAAAGGATGGTATCATATGCATATTGAAGGCAGATGATGCCACCAAGGCAGACCTCAGGACAGAGCCCTGCAATCAGACTATGATCAGCAGCTTTGCTCAGCATTTTAGTAAGAACGTCCACTACTAAATTAAACAAAAGCGGGGAGATGGGGTCACCTTGCCTAAGGCCTTTACCAAAGAAAGAAAAAATCACTTTCACAGTTATTTAACTTGACCCCAACAGACCCCCATGAGTAAGTTGCTGGATCCAACTCTCCTCTATGAAAGGCTTGGAAAAGATCTAAGAGATCATTTTTCACCAAGTCCCAAAAATGCTGGTAAAACAAGAAGGGAATCCCATCAGGACCAGGAGCCCCATCAGGATAAGAGCTAAAATGGCTTCCTTCACCTCTGTCTCTCGAAAAAGGGGCTTGAGCAGCTCATTTTCAGCGAGAGACTTTTTCGTAAGCGGAGAAAAAATGTTTTGTAGAGAGAACCCAGAAGGGTTTTCTTTCTTAAATAGGTCTTTGTAGAAGTCACTAGCCACTTTCAGCATCTCATCTACCTCAGTAACAGGGCCATTAGGGCCATCAAGGGAGTGAATGAGGGTTTTCCTCCTCCTCTGGTTAGCTACTGCATGGAAGCAGTGAGGGAGTCCTGGATTAGGGGGTGTCCGGATAGCCGAACTATCACCGTTGGCCGGACTCCTGGACTATGAAGATACAAGATTGAAGACTTCGTCCCGTGTCCGGATGGGACTTTCCTTGGCGTGGAAGGAACGCTTGGCGATCTGGATATGTAGATCTCCTACCATTGTAACCGACTGTGTAACCCTAACCCTATCCGGTGTCTATATAAACCGGAGGGTTTTAGTCCGTAGGACGAACGACAATCATACCATAGGCTAGCTTCTAGGGTTTAGCCTCTCTGATCTCGTGGTAGATCCACTCTTGTACTACCCATATCATCAATATTAATCAAGCAGGAGTAGGGTTTTACCTCCATCGAGAGGGCCCGAATCTGGGTAAAAACATCGTGTCCCTTGTCTCCTGTTACCATCCGCCTAGACGCACAGTTCGGGACCCCCTACTCGATATCCGCCGGTTTTGACACCGACATTGGTGCTTTCATTGAGAGTTCCTCTGTGCCGTCATGTTTAGGCCCGATGGCTCCTTCGGTCATCAACAACGACGTGGTCCAGGGTGAGACTTTTCTCCACGGACAGATCTTCGTATTCGGTGGCTTTGCACTTCAGGCCAATTCACTTGGTCATCTGGTGTGACGCCCGGGTAATTAAGCTACAGTGATCCTCTGCTAGTGATGCCACGTCACCTCGATTATAGTTGCTAATCTCGAGTTAGTTCGAAACCGATTCAAATTCAAAATCACGCAAACAATAAAAGTTTTCAATTATTAAAACTAAAATGTTCGGAGTGAGCCAAATATTATGAGGTAATTATGGTGGAGAAGCCACATTTTTTGTAAAATAATTAAATGCACTAAACTAAATAAAACAGTAGCAAAAACAATTAGATAAATGCCTTTTATTAATTATAAAATATTAAACCATTTTAATTGAGGTTTAAACTTTTTGTGGCAGTGGTGTAATTAGTAGAGCTAATTTAGGTACTACTAAAATATTTTACAAAACTAAAATAGATTAAAAAACTAAAAGAAAACAGAAAAGAAATAATACAAAAAAATAAAAATAGAAAGGGACCCCCCTCTGGGCCTCGGCCCAGCTGGCCTGTGGCTAACCAGGCCAGCGCGCACCGGATCCCACCCATCCGGCCCAACCGGGCAACCAGGCCGGCCACTCCCCATATCCCCTCTCACTCCAAACCCTAACCCAACCGAACCCCACTCGCCCCCACGACACCCACTCCCCCTTGTTCCTCTCGCTCCCCCCCGATCTGGATTGGGGGCGCTAGCCCCTGAAGACCGTCGCCGCCACTGCACCGCCCCGACCATCGCCTCGGCCTTGGCCACGCCTTCGGCCAGCCGTCCGCCCGCCACGAGACCCAGAGCAACCCGTCGCCCCATCGCCGAACCCCCACACCACCATCACCTCCGATGCCGCGCTCATGTTCGCCGCCGTGTCCTCCACCGCGTCTCACGTCCTCGGCCTCCTCATCGGCCGACCCGAGCCTCGCCCACGCCTGCGAGCACCTCGCCAGTCCTCCCCACCGGCTGCCTCCTTGGCCGCCGACGACGTCCAGTCCCCCCCCTCGACCCCGCTGCCACGGTCCCTACAACCCCCCAGAGGCCCCTCCTCCTCTCTTCCCTTGCCAGACGCTCCGCCAAGCGCTCACATGACCACTAGGCGCCCCCGCCTACGCTGCTGGCGCCCGTCGGCAACTTCAGCCCCCTCTGACCTCGTCCCCCTGCTGCAGCCCATGCGACCGGCTTCTTTGTCTCTGGCGGTAGTGCTCGTACCTGCCGTCGTGCCACTCCAGCCTCCGCCCACGCCCTGCCGTCCCACTCCTGTGGCGCCCGTCGTCGCCCGACCACCCAGCGTGCGCGCGTTGGCTCTGGCCGCCCGGCGCCACGCCAGCGTGCCCTGGATGTGCGCCGAACGGGCGCCCGTAATCCTGCCGCTCACCGATAGACCCGGTGGCCCTATGACAATGGGGCCCCACCCCAAAAACGTTTAAAAAACAAAAAAACGAAATAACAATAAATATATAAATAATTAATTAATTAATAATTAATTAATTAATAATTAAAATAGTTAATGAATTAATTAAGTTAATTAATCATGTTTAATTAATCTAATTGAGTAGATAGTTTAATTAAACCCTAGTTAGACTAATCAGTCAATGACGAATGGGACCAACACGTCAGTTGACCAGTCAACTCCTTTGTTGACTGCTGACATCAGCGTGCACTGTTCTGGATAATGTTGAATTTAAATGATTAAATAAATCCTAAAAATGAATTAAATCTTTTAAAATTAATATAAAATAAACCGTAGCTCAGATGGAAAAACTTTGTACATGAAAGTTGCTCAGAACGACGAGACGAATCCGGATACGCAGCCCGTTCGTCCGCCACACATTCCTAACATACCGAACTCGCAACTTTCCCCCTCCGGCTCCTCTGCCCGAAAATGCGAAACACCGGGGATACTTTCCCGGATGTTTTCCCCCTTCACCGGTATCACCTCATACCGCGTTAGGGCACCCCTAGCACCGATACATGTCATGTCATGCATCGCTTTGCATCTGTTTGCTTAAATATTTATTGCTTCCTCCCCCTCTTCTCTCACTAGACACCGAGACTGACACTGCTGCTGGTACCCCGTCGACTACGGTGTTGACGACCCCTCTCTCTTGCCAGAGCAACCAGGCAAGCCCCCCCTGATCACCAGATATCGCCTATTCTTCTCTATACTGCTTGCATTACAGTAGTGTAGCATGTTACTGCTTTCAGTTAATCCTATCTTTCTTTGCATAGCCTGTCCTTGCTACTCTTGTTGTTACCTTTACCTTTATCCTATTGCTTAGTATAGGATGCTAGTGTTCCATCGGTGGCCCTACACTCTTGTCCGCCGCCATGCTATACTCTTTGGGCTGTGATCACTTCGGGAGGTGATCACGGGCATATATTATATACTTTACACTGTTACATTACCTGTGATACTGTTCGAAGATGGGGGCTGAAAGGACAGGTGGCTCCATCCCGGTAGAGGTGGGCCTGGGTTCCTGACGGCCCCCGACTGTTACTTTGTGGCGGAGCGACAGGGCAGGTTGAGACCGCCTAGGAGAGAGGTGGGCCTGGCCCTGTTCGGCGTTCGCGGATACTTAACACACTTAACGAGATCTTGGTATTTGATCTGAGTCTGGCCATTTGGTCTATACGCACTAACCAGCTACGCGGGAACAGTTATGGGCACTCGATGTTGTGGTATCAGCCGAAGCCTTCGTGACGTCAGCGACTGAGCGGCGCACGCCAGATTGGACCGCGTAACGTGACTTCCTTTGTAATGGAGGTTGCTAGGTCTGCTTCCGGCCGCGTTCATAGCGTGCGGTGTGCTAAGGCGATGGGCCCAGACCCTGTCGCTTAGGTTTAGACCGGCGTCTTGACCTCTCTGTTGGCCTAGGTGGGGCTGCGACGTGTTGATCTTCGCGGCGGGCATGACCCGTAAAATTGTGTCCGGCCAAATGGGATCAAGCGTGTTGGGTTATGTGGTGCACCCCTGCGAAGTTAATCTATTCGAATAGCCGTGATCTTCGATAGCAGGCGACTTGGAGTTGTACCTTGACCTTATGACAACTAGAACCGGATACTTAATAAAACACACCCTTCCAAGTGCCAGATACAACCCGATGGTCGCTCTCTCTCAGGGTTACGAGGAGGGGATCGCCGGGTAGGATTATTGCTATGTGATGCTACTTGGAGGACTTCAGTCTACTCTCTGCTACATGCTGCAAGGCGGAGGCTGCCAGAAGCATAGTCTTCGACATGATTAGCTATCCCCCTCTTATTCTGGCATTCTGCAGTTCAGTCCACTGATATGGCCCTTTACACATATATCCATGCATATGTAGTGTAGCTCCTTGCTTGCGAGTACTTTGGATGAGTACTCACGGTTGCCTTGTTCCCCCTTTTTCCCCTATCTCTACTCGATTGCTGCGACCAGACGATGGAGCCCAGGAGCGACGCCACCGTCGATGGCGACTACTACCCGGAGGTGCCCTCTTTGCTACGTGCTACCTGGCCGACGACACAGTAGTTTAGGAGGATCCCGAGGCGGAGGCCTGCGCCTCTTCGATCTGTATCCCAGTTTGTGCTAGCCATCTTATGGCAACTTGTTTAACTTATGTCTCAGACTCGAGATATTGTTGCTTCCGCTGACTTCGTCTATGATCGAGCACTTGTATTCGAGCCCTCGAGGCCCCTGGCTTGTATTATGATGCTTGTATGACTTATTTATGTTTTAGAGTTGTGTTGTGATATCTTCCCGTGAGTCCACGATCTTGATCGTATTACACGTTTGCGTGTATGATTAGTGTACGATTGAATCGGGGGCGTCACAAGTTGGTATCAGAGCCGACTGCCTGTAGGAATCCCCCTTTCCAACTCCTTGGCCGAAGTCGAGTCTAGACATTACAAAACTTTTACTAGCATGGCTGTGTGCCTTACGAGCCCATGTCGCCATTGGGTGGTACTACTCTGGGATTCTGAACTCTCTTCTATTTGGGTTAAACGATTTTACTAACTCCGACTCTAGGTTCTCGTAATTGCTTCCTCCCGGAGAGCCCCCTTATTACGGATGATCGTCTGCTGCACGTGAAGACCCCTGAAGATACTCTCCGCTGTTAACCCAAGAACTTGTGTTCATCGCGTTTGCAATTCCCTTCCACCGTCAACCCTTATGGATAACTACTTGCAGTTGTTATTCTTTCATTCATCCCCAGTTTATCTTGTTATGACAAGATACCCCGAAACACTCGTCGTTGTTTCGATAATCCTTGAGCTTACTGCCTTGCTGTTCTATGTCAACTGAATACCCAAACGGATAATTCCTCGCACTTGCCGAGTATCCGTTCGTCCAAAGTTGTTCATGTGTTTCACAAAAATACATTCAAATACTACCCGATCTTCCGAAAATCCTGAGCAGCCTATTGCTCTTGAAATTCTTGCTTGCTTGCATTATGGTTAATCCCATAAGTCTCGTAATCTTAATGGCATACCTTGTCATTATCATTTTGAGTCTGTTGATTCAATATGTTGCGACTGCTCACAATCCTCAATCAGATCCTAGAATTCATCCTTCCGCTCAGACGTCTTTCAAACATGAGTTGGTTCTCGGCCAATCAGATTGCCATCGATTGTACCCTAAGCCTACTCCACTTATCCATCCTTGATCAGAGCGTTGCTTCTGATCCCTGGATTTGGAAATCATAATTACTTTGCAATTGAGCTTTGAGTTAGAAGTTGTTTCTATAATCTGACCTCCTTGCGTTCTTTCTTCCTTTGGTTGAGTACCGATGCTCACATCAGATCCCTTGTGGACCACCAGAACCTTTTGTCGGATTTTATCCAACAACGTCCTTCATATTCAATAAGCTTGTGAGCCTTTCCTCGAATACATAATGCCTTTGGTAAATTGTATCCTCTGCTTTCTCAACCATGCTCTGCCTTCGAGTTTGAGTTAATTACTCCTAAAGATTGTGGTATATCTTTCTAAGATGCCCCGATGGGTTGAACATATACCTTCCTTAATTTTTGTGAACCCAAAAGTCTTCATGGGTCATAACCTTCTGGTATTCCGCCAGTTAAACTTTCAAACTCTAAACATTCTTAACTGAGAGCAGTAAATGAAAAGTTGTGTATACGAGAAGTGGGAGTCGACCTTGAGCCTTGCGTTCATGCCCATGGGCACGATGCTGATCTTATCATGGATGCTTCTCTTAAACCCTATTCGGTATAAGTTCATCTTATATATGGTAATTGGTCTTTTGCAACCATAGTTCCGACCATATTTTCTTCTTGATTCCATTTCTCGGACAAGTTAGAGTACTTGTCTTCTTCAGGGAATTACCCTAGTCCAACCTCTACTTTGATCTATCGTCGAGTATTACCCCCCTGGTATCTCGATATTATCATGGAACTGCAAAACTTCTTATGAGTTCTTCATCAAGTGCTACCTTCCCACTGATTCCAATTTTTCACGGGCTCTGAGTTATTAAACGCTCATAGACACCGATAACTGAACCGAGTCCGCACTGCGGTTCAACAACTCTTCAGTAAGCTTCTATAAGTACGAGTTTGTACCCGATCACGCCATTCCTAGCCTGTTTGGCTATATCATTGTCGTGATGATTCTAACTGTGCTACCTGGTACTTATTCTCGGAGCACCAATTGGCGACGATAGCTAAGCTTACATCGATTTTCCTCGTCATACCCTTTCACCTTAAACAACAAGCTTGAGTTCGAGTTTGTGTCGTAACTGTGGTTCCAATAACCTCTTGCTTCATCATTCCCTTGACTTGATGTCATCGCTGATTGATTACATCTTCATGAAATCTCTCGACAAATGTGTCGTGATCATCATCAACCTTATGAGCTCTTCCATGATATCAACCGGATTCATGATGAGAAATACCATCCTTGCCCTCGATGATTTGTGTTGTCATCGACCACTTTATTGCCTTCTGTTCAACACAAACTTGTTCGTGTTTTGTGTTATACCTTGAGATGCTTGCTATCCAGCATTTGTTCGTATTTACCTTGGAGTATTACCATATTTTATGTCAAGAATGTCGTGAGAATTTCACCACCTCTTAAGAATTCTTGGTATGGTGAAACTTGTCACCATCACCATTCTTTCTTGGTCCTCGTGTTGATTCCAACCGGGGTACCAACAAGTGAACGGTGTTGTTTGAGTTCTGGACTTCTAGCAACCCAATTGCTTTGAAGTTAACGATCGACGATTCGTTCTTAGGCTGGTTATTGAATCGTCACTCTAACATTGATCTTGCTGCCTAAGGTCATATTTCGGGCACACCTTTCAACTAGTGATTGATGGTGTATGTTTTCCTCGAGCATACAACATTATATCATTTGAATTGACAAGTGTCATCTTCTTGTTCACATTATCGTGGAAATCCATCTGTTGGAATTCTCGATGAATTGTCGCTAAGCCCATCAGCCACCTTCTCATACCCTCCTTGGTTTAATGATGAACTATTGCTTCAGGAACCCACTCCCATAGTTCATTTCCCGAGAATCTTGCAATGTCATTTCATCGATTTGTGTTGCACCTTTTCCTCTCGGACCCCCTGAGTCTGAGGTATCATGACACCAATTGGATATGAATCTCGGTCAGATATGATGGTTGGGACAACTTTCCAAGAGTTATGATGTTGATCCTTTGATGACCCGGTAACATGATGTCATGCCTAGCACCCCGCCCTCCCAGCTGGAGGACCTATCATTATAATTTCTTTTGCAAGATAACCATTCTTCCTGGAGGAAATTGTAAGACTTATCCTACAAGTTGTTCCTAATGGATCCTTCCTATATCCAAAGTCTAACCTTTGCTTGAAGACCATCTCAATGCTATCTCGAAGCATGTCTGAGATACTCTGATTATCAACAAGAACATTTGAAGCCCAATGCTAAATGTTTCTTGCTCAATTATCCAAACACCGTTGTATGGGCAATGTCATGAAAATTCTCTCCCTACCTAAAGAGTTTTCTACATTATATCCTGTCATGGATATCATGCTCGCTTGTCCTTGGGAAGGATATACCCTTGAAATATGTGTTTAAACACATTTTCCTTTCCATTGGTTGGTTTAACGTATCTTGTGATCTATATGATATAAGCAGTAATACTTCCCTACTTATGTAAACACCTTGGTGTACAACCGTGTCAGTAAGACCCTGTTTCTCTTGTTGATAGCATTCCGATAACCACCGATGGACGGGAACCTTGCCTATTGGTCCGCCTCGTTCAACGAGCAGGAAAATGGTTCTCTTCGTCCCTCGCCCTTGGTACCGGTGTTGTTGCCGACATAACCGACAGACTATCCTCTGACTTGCCCTTCTTACATGATCGTGCAAGACGTCATCCCCTTTCCTACCTTTAACCCACATGGTGGGCCCATAAACCATAGTTCCACAGGATCGAAATCTGACTCTCCTGTACACCTTGTTGACAAAGTTATCCCTTACTCTTGGTTTCGTGTGTAATTCATGAGCCACCTTCCTAATGCTCTATTCTGGTATCAGACGCAATACTTACTCTCGCTACTCGAACCCCTTTCTCACTCTGGTTCAGACTTCGAGCAACTATCTATCCGCTTGGAACCTCTTATTGTACCTTCGTACCTTACTCTCGAGGTATTTTATATGTTCAACTCGAGAGATAATCTTATGCTCATTCATGGGTTAACCCCAGATTGTTTCCCTCACAAGCATTCTGTCGTAGTCAAGCTGCCCCTTACCTATTAAATGAAATGCGTTGGAGTTCCTGAAGCAAAGGACAACATCACCATGATGACCTAAAGCAGAGAAATGAAGATGTCAATGTAATGGATCGACCTCTTCAAGAAGAGCAACCAAGACTGAGAAGATTCGTTAGGATTTCGTAACCAGACCTTCCCCCTTAGTCCCCCTCTTAAATCTCGGGACGAGATTTCTTGTAGTGGAGGAGAATTGTGACGCCCGGGTAATTAAGCTACAGTGATCCTCTGCTAGTGATGCCACGTCACCTCGATTATAGTTGCTAATCTCGAGTTAGTTCGAAACCGATTCAAATTCAAAATCACGCAAACAATAAAAGTTTTCAATTACTAAAACTAAAATGTTCCGAGTGAGCCAAATATTGCGTAGGTAATTATGGTGGAGAAGCCACATTTTTTGTAAAATAATTAAATGCACTAAACTAAATAAAACAGTAGCAAAAACAATTAGATAAATGCCTTTTATTAATTATTAAATATTAAACCATTTTAATTGAGGTTTAAACTTTTCGTGGCAGTGGTGTAATTAGTAGAGCTAATTTAGGTACTACTAAAACATTTTACAAAACTAAAATAGATAAAAAAACTAAAAGAAAACAGAAAAGAAATAATACAAAAAAATAAAAATAGAAAGGGACCCCCTCCGGGCCTCGGCCACTGCTGTGGACAACCAGGGCCGGTCTTGGATCCCACCCATCCGCCCAACCCGGGCCACTAGGCCGCCACTCCCCATATCCCCTCTCACTCCAAACCCTAACCCAACCGAACCCCACTCCCCCCGACACCCACTCCCCCTCGTTCCTCTTGCATCCCCCGATCTGGATCGGGGCGCTTAGCCTCCCAAGACCGTGCCGCCACCGCCCGCCCGCCCAAACCCGTCGCCTCGGCCTTGCCCGACCCGAAGCCGTCCGCCGCCCTGAGGACCCGAGCAACCCCGTCGCCCGTCGCCGAACCCCCACACCACCATCACCTCCAATGCCGCTCGGAGCTCGCCGCCCCGTGTCGTCCCCTCGTCTCCGCGTCCTCGGCCTCCTCCTCATCGGCCGACCCCGAGCCTCGCCGCTGCCTGCGAGCACCTCGTCGGACCTCCCCCACCGGCCTGCCTCCTTGACGCCGACGACGTCCCCGTCCCCCCCCCCTCGACCCCCACTGCCACAGTCCCTACAACCCCCCTGTGAGGCCCCTCCTCCTCTCTTCCCAAGACACGCCAGACCGGCCGCTCACCGCCACTGTGTGTCCCCTCGCGACATCGCCACGGCTGCCGAATCACATGAGCCTCCCCGACGCTCGTCCCTGCTGCAGCCCTGGCCGATCATTGCCTCTGACGGCGAGTGCCGTCGTGCCACTCCGCGCTGCCTCCGCCCACGCCCGCCGCTCTGCTTACCAACGGCGCCCGTCGACGCCTTGACCACCCAGCGTGCGTTGGCTCTGGCCGCCCGGCCAGCCACGCTCACAAGGCCCTCGGATGTGCGCCGAACGGCGCGCCAGAACTCCGCACGCTTGACACCCGATAGACCCCAGTGGCCCTATGACAATGGGGCCCCACCCCAAAACGTTTAAAAAAACAAAAAAAAACGAAATAAAAATAAATATATAAATAATTAATTAATTAATAATTAATTAATTAATAATTAAAATAGTTAATGAATTAATTAAGTTAATTAATCATGTTTAATTAATCTAATTGAGTAGATAGTTTAATTAAACCCTAATTAGACTAATCAGTCAATGACGAATGGGACCCACACGTCAGTTGACCAGTCAACGCCTTTGTTGACTGCTGACGTCATGCTGACGTCAGCGTGCACTGTTCTGGATAATGTTGAATTTAAATGATTAAATAAATCCTAAAAATAAATTAAATCTTTTAAAATTAATATAAAATAAACCGTAGCTCAGATGGAAAAACTTTGTACATGAAAGTTGCTCAGAACGACGAGACGAATCAGGATACGCAACCCGTTCGTCCTCCACACATTCCTATCATACCGAACTTACAACTTTCCCCCTCCGGCTCCTCTGCCCGAAAATGCGAAACACCGGGGATACTTTCCCGGATGTTTTCCCCCTTCACCGGTATCACCTCATACCGCGTTAGGGCACCCCTAGCACCGATACATGTCATGTCATGCATCGCTTTGCATCTGTTTGATTAAATATTTATTGCTTCCTCCCCCTCTTCTCTCGCTAGACACTGAGACTGACGTTGCTGCTGGTACCCCGATCGACTACGGTGTTGACGACCCCTCTCTCTTGCCAGAGCAACCAGGCAAGCCCCCCCTTGATCACCAGATATCGCCTATTCTTCTCTATACTGCTTGCATTAGAGTAGTGTAGCATGTTACCGCTTTCAGTTAATCCTATACTGCTGCATAGCCTGTCCTTGCTACTACTGTTGTTACCTTTACCTGCTATCCTACTGCTTAGTATAGGATGCTAGTGTTCCATTAGTGGCCCTACACTCTTGTCCGTCTGCCTTGCTATACTACTGGGCTGCGATCACTTTGGGAGGTGATCATGGGCATATATTATGTACTTTACACTGTTACATTACCTGTGATACTGTTCGGAGATGGGGGCTGAAAGGACAGGTGGCTCCATCCCGGTAGAGGTGGGCCTGGGTTCCTAACGGCCCCCGACTGTTACTTTGTGGCGGAGCGACAGGGCAGGTTGAGACCGCCTAGGAGAGAGGTGGGCCTGGCCCTGTTCGGGCGCTTATGGATACTTAACACGCTTAACGAGATCTTGGTATTTGATCTGAGTCTGGCCATTTGGTCTATACGCACTAACCAGCTACGAGGGAACAGTTATGGGCACTCGACGTCGTGGTATCAGCCGAAGCCTTCGTGACGTCAGCGACTGAGCGACGCGCGCCAGATTGGACCGCGTAATGTGACTTCCTTTGTAATGGAGGTTGCTAGGTCTGCTTCCGGCCGCGTTCGCAACGTGCATGTGTGCTAAGGGCGATGGGCCCAGACCCCTGTGCGCTTAGGTTTAGACCGGCGTGCTGACCTCTCTGTTGGCCTAGGTGGGGCTGCGACGTGTTGATCTTCCGCGGCCGGGCATGACCCAGAAAAGTGTGTCCAGCCAAATGGGATCAAGCGTGTTGGGTTATGTGGTGCACCTGCAGGAAGTTAATCTATTCAATAGCCGTGATCTTGATAACAGGGGCGACTTGGAGTTGTACCTTGACCTTATGACAACTAGAGCCGGATACTTAATAAAACACACCCTTCCAAGTGCGGATACAACCCGGTGGTTGCTCTCTCTCGTGGTTACGAGGAGGGGATCGCCGGGTAGGATTATTGCTATGTGATGCTACTTGGAGAACTTCAGTCTACTCTTTGCTACATGCTGCAAGGTGGAGGCTGCCAGAAGCGTAGTCTTCGACAGGATTAGCTATCCCCCTCTTACTCTGGCATTTTGCAGTTCAGTCCACTGATATGGCCCTTTACACAAATATCCATGCATATGTAGTGTAGCTCCTTGCTTGCGAGTACTTTGGATGAGTACTCACGGTTGCCTTGTACCCCCTTTTCCCCCCTATCTCTACTCGATTACTGTGACCAGACGATGGAGCCCAGGAGCCAGACGCCACCGTCGATGACGACTACTACCCCGGAGGTGCCTACTACTACGCGGTCAGTCGACGATTTACGACTGTGAGTAGTTTAGGAGGATCCTGTGCAGGAGGCATGCGCCTCTTTCGATCAGATCCCGGATTTGTGCTAGCCATCTTATGGCAACTTGTTTAACTTATGTCTGTACTCAGATATTTTTGCTTCCGCTGACTCGTCTATGATCGAGCACTTGTATTCGAGCCCTTGAGGCCCCTGGCTTGTATTATGATGCTTGTATGACTTATTTATGTTTTAGAGTTGTGTTGTGATATCTTCCCGTGAGTCCCTGATCTTGATTGTACACGTTTGCGTGTATGATTAGTGTACGATTGAATCGGGGGCATCACATCTGGAGCAGATCGAAAGCTACGCCCCTGGCCATCAGGTAAGATTTGGGAGTTTGAACTACACGGCCGACATCCGCGGAGACTTGATCTTCGACGGATTCGAGCCATAGCCAAGCGCGCCGCCAGACCGCCTCAATGGGCACGATCTAGCTCGCCACCTAATAAAGGTTCTCGAGGTCAAGATCAGCGTCCGCTCCGACCCTTAGCTCGGAGCGACTCCGCCGATCGAGGACAAGTGGCTGGACACCGCCTCGGGGGCTACGATCTCTACGACGATTGAGCCGAACTCCATCCCTGTCCTTTGCGAAGACCGTGACTCCAAGGTGCCGGACTCCTCTCCGGACTCCGAACCCTCCGCGCCCCTGCCAATCGAATCCAATTGGGCGCCGGTTATGGAGTTCACTGCCGTGGACATTTTTCAGCACTCGCCCTTTGCTGACATCCTAAATTCACTAAAGTCGCTCTCTTTATCAGGAGAGCCCTGGCCGGACTACGGTCAGGAAGGTTGGGATGCGGACGACGAAGAAATTCAACGCCCACCCACCACCCACTTTGTAGCCACCGTCGAAAGCTTAAACGACGTGCTCGATTTCGACTCCGAAGACATCGACGGTATGGACGACGATGTAGGAGACAACCATGAACCAACACCTATAGGATACTGGACAGCCACCTCATCCCATGATGTATACATGGTGCATACACCTAAAGTAAGTGACGAAGAGGAACAACGGGACACTACGAAGGATAAATCCCTCGAAAAGCAGTCAAAACAGCAACGTAAACGCCGCACCAAGTCCCGCCTCGACAAAGACGACAGCCACACAGACCCAGCCATAGAGCAGGGCGAACCGATGGACGACGAACATGCTATCGATCAACCGTCTGAACAGGACAACTTGGATAAACAACCCGTCCCCGGCGAAGATAACAGTCCGGACGATCTCACACCAGACAAGTTGTTGGAGCAGAAGAACCTCCACAAAAGGCTCGCAGCCACTGCGCGTAGCCTGAAAAAGTAGAAGCGAAAGCTCAAAACAGCGGAAGATGCACTCAGAATCAGATGGAGCAAAGTACTCAACACCGCAGAGAAATACGGCGACAATCGCCAAACAAAGAGCTACCCGAAGTGCAAACTACTGCCCGAATTCGATGAGGAGGCCGTAGAGCCCCCGCAATCAAAGAACAAAGAGGCCGCCCGGTCGGATAGACAACCACATGGCAAACATGGAGCGGCAAGCGGCGCCGCACACAAGCCGGCACGCAATCCGCATAAGGATTCGCATCAAAAGGATGGCCCAGTTAGGTCCATCTATGGGTTGAGAAGGCAAGCTCTTCCAAGCAATATAACACGGAAAATATCCGAACATCACGACACACCCAAATATAGGGGTGCCGCACACCCCCTGTGTTTCACCGATGAGGTGCTGGATCACGAATTCCCAGCGGGATTCAAACCCGTAAACATAGAGGCATACGACAGAACAACATACCCTGGAGTATGGATTGAGGATTACATCCTCCACATACACATGGCTAGAGGAGATGATCTCCACGCCATAAAATATTTACCCCTCAAGCTCAAAGGGCCAGCCCGACATTGGCTCAAAAGCCTCCTTAAAAATACCATTGGAAGTTGGGAAGAGCTCGAGGACGCTTTTCGGGCAAATTTTCAAGGGACTTATGTCCGTCCTCCGGATGCAGACGATTTAAGTCACATAACTCAACAACCCGGAGAGTCAGCCCGCAAATTCTGGAACATGTTCCTCACCAAAAAGAACCAAATAGTCGACTGTCCGGACGCCGAAGCCTTAGCAGCTTTCAAACACGACGTCCGAGACGAATGGCTCGCCAGACACATTGGCCAGGAGAAGCCGAGAACAATGGCTGCATTAACAAGCCTCGTGACCCGCTTTTGCGCGGGAGAGGATAGTTGGCTGGCAAGATGCAGTACCAGCGACCCAAGTACATCCAAGTCGTGGATGGAAATGGAAAACCACGACGCAGCAAGGACCAAATACGGACAAAGGGAAACAGTCCGAAGAGCACGACGGTCAACGCCGGATTCGTAAGCTCCCGACAGAATCATAAAAACTGCCCCTCAAGGATAATAAATGACGAGCTATCCAACCTAAAAAATCTTGGACAAAATATGCCAAATCCACAGTACTCCCGGGAAGCCTGCAAACCATACCCACAGAGATTGTTGGGTCTTCAAGCAGTCCGGAAAACTCAATGCCGAACACAAGGGGCTCGACACACCAAGCGAGGACGATGACGAACCCCACAAGCAGAGCACCGGAAAACAAAAGAATTTCCCACAAGAAGTCAAAACAGTGAACTCACTTCAAGTGACAAAAGGGAAAAACAGAGCGGCGCCCATAGAAACACGCGCCGCACGGTCTATCCCAGCAGAGTCCCAACGTTGGTTGTCAAAACCAATCACCTTCGATCATCAGGACTATTCCAGAATTATCAGGAACGCAGGATGGACTGCCTTGATATTAGATCCTATAATCGACGGACTCCAATTTACACAAGTCCTAATGGACAGAGGTAGCGATCTAAACCTGCTATATCAGGACACAATCCGCAAAATGGGGATAGACCCAACCAAAATTCGCCATAGCAACACCTCCTTCAAAGGGGTAATGCCAGGCCTATATGCCCATTGTATGGGCTCCCTACTGCTAGAAGTTGTGTTCGGCTCATCCGACAACTTCTGCCGAAAAGTTAACCTTCCATATCGCCCCATTCGGAAGTAGCTATCAAGCACTACTGGGACGTGAAGCTTTCGCCCGCTTTAACGCAATACCGCATTATGCATCTCTTACACTTAAAATGCCCGGTCCACGCGGCATCATCTCATTATAAGGTAGTACCAAGTGTTACTCGAGCATGGAAGAACGTGAGACTGCCTTGACATCCCCACACTAATCCGGCTCCGCTAATCAAAGCACCTGAATAGGTCATTCGGACCCCGGACATGGCTCGACGAGTCCGGCGTAAACATATAAACGCCTACTAGCGGCATACCCCCGTACAAGGGGCTGCACACATGTACAACAAGAGACAATGAAGCTCAATTTTATTCACTTTTCGAACTGTACTCTGTTTATTTAATATAAAGTACATTTTTCGCACAATCTCTTTTTCTTTTCAACTAAGTTCTTCTCTTTTACAGATGAACACCGTGCTACACCCGTCCAGGACACGGCACAACGGAGACACAGGCGCAGACGTGCAGTAGGGACCTGTTGCAAGGATTCTTTTCAGATTAAGACCGTGCGTAAACCTTTTTTTACTGTCTCTTGTTGATACACATCCCCCGGTTTCTTGCTATAACTGAGAGGAGGCTGGCGTTTTGGCATTGGCCGCACCACAATTCTTGCGCGTACCTGGACACCAGGGGCTTAGGGCATTATTCTGCCCGTTTTCATAAAGACAGAATACCTTAGGGAGTGTTTGGCGTCTCGAGTTAGGCCTTATATGCATCATCTCTGAATCATGTCTTTGGTCAAATGTTGGGTTTGCCCGGCTCCTGTGTTTTGCTACCTTACGTTCCGTTCTATCGGCTAACGCGGCACCAGGAGAACTACTGCGATTGTGCCCCGGTTCGGCCAGGTGAGCACCTCGAGAGAGAAAGCGAAACCGACCGTCATGATATAGCGTGAGACTGGTCAACCACTCGATGACCCACCAAAATGTTTAGAATTCCCCCGCATTAGCGAAGGACCGTTTCCCGGTCAGGCACATACGCGCCCCGAATTCGGGAGAGCGCGGTGTCCCTAGGGGTTATATAGTAGCCCCATCATCGAACTCCTATGGCTAAGTGAAAGTGATAAAGCATTATAGTCCGGTTGCCTAGTTTTCTACGCTATCACCTCCTTTACAGGACCAAGACGTTGGATTAAGTGTGAAAATGCGCCTTTTTGCAAACACCCCCGCATTATGTGCGTTGGGGCTGAAGCGAACTGCCATCTTTCGGGTTATATACACATATACATCAACGGCCGCACAGGAGGTGTTTTAATACTTGAATGCACAAGTATAAAAAGCTCTTATATTATATTGAAACATTGTTTTCACAAATCATACATGTCACTAAAACATAATATCCTTCGAGCACTGCGTCTCTATTAAACGAAGCGCCTGCAGGACTTCCTCAAAATAGTGCTCGGCGGTACTCGGCTTCATCCGAATCTTGGGATGCAACGTCGGTGGCCTTCATCTCCGCCCAGTATGTCTTGACACGGGAAAGAGCCATCCGCGCACCCTCTATGCATGCTGACCGCTTCATTGCATCGATATGCGGCACCGCACCAAGGATTGTGTTCGGGCCTGTTCAGCCATAAATGAGTCACGACATCCTTCATGGCAAGTCCGGACAACCTATTCAGCTCAGCCTATTCGGCCAAACGATCGGTTAATGAAAGTGGACGCTCCGGACTATGGAACTTCGACCAAAAAAGCTCTTCCATTCCGTGATCCTTTTGACCTCGGAAGTGTTCGGCCGCGTCTGCGACACTCGCCGCCAAGTCCAGATAAGAATCCTCAGCACCCCACATCCGGTCCAATTGAGCGTGCATTTAGGATCCGTGAATTTCCTTCGCAGCGAAAAGGGCTTTCGGCCGCAATATCTCCGGCCCGACGTAGCTCCTCCTTCATAGCTCTCATCGCAGAAGCGAGTGTCCTTAACCTCGGTGGCGGCCTTTTTCAGGTCCTATTGTTCCGCTCGATCTTCTTTTCAAGAAGCTCATAGCGGTCGATAGCATTCTTCAATTTCCACGGCCATCTCGGCCATTTCTTTCTTGCTTGGCGGTGAGCAGCCTGTTCGCTTTTAGCTCTGCGGCTGCCTTTAAGGCAGCCGCATCACTTTTCTGGCTTGCTCCTTGGTAGGGCGAGCTCCCACCAAGGTTCTCCATAGCGGCACCATCTGCATTAAGCATACATGTTGTAAGGCGTGGGCGTCAAGCTCCCTTACCAGGTGTCCGCGGAGAAGTTGCATACCTTGTGACTCATCAAGCCGCTTATTAACAAGCGTGATGTCCGCATCCGCCACGTCAAGCTGCCGCTTCAGTTCGGCAAATTCATCAGCCCGGCTAGCCACCGGACGCTTCGCCACCTACATAGGAAGAGCGCATATTATACAGGGTTATGATCCTCGGCACGCCATCATTTTTGACACCGCACCAAGTCTCGTGGGCTACTATCTATACAGGCGCATTTTATATGCAAAACTGTCAGAAGGTACATCATTTTGCGTACCTCCAAACCCATCAGTAAACTTACGACGGCTTCATGCAATCCGCTCTCAGCGGATGAAATCCTTTCAACCACCGTACCCATTAACGTACGGTGATCTTCCGAGATAGACGCTCGCCCGAGCAGATCCTTCAGCTCCTCCGACCTTACACCCGTTGGTGCCGGACTCGTCCGGTGGCCTTTTTTGAAGGCCGGACATGGAGGGCTTTGAGGGGACATACGACTGCCTTCTGGCCCCGCCGGATTCGGAGAAGCCCTCCGGGACGACACCTCAGGGTCGTCCGCCTCGCATAACAGTACGATAGGCAGAGGCGTTTCGCTCTCCATCATCTCCGGACTAAGATCCCCTGAAGACGAGCTCTGCTGTGAAGGGCTGAGATCCGAACTACAAGGTAAACTTTCGGTTACCTTCAGAAATAAAACGGGGATGTCTCTCTTTTAAAAAAAGCCCCCTTTACTTACGACTCGCTGGAGGGCTGATCTCCTTGGGGAAATAGTGTGTCCGGGGCATCTCCCGCCGCAGGACCCTCTGGCGAAGATTTCTTCCCCCGCTTCGAGGCTTTGGTCTCCGGATCTTCAGAAGCGGTCCTCTTCTCCCCTTGGAGGGAGGGATTCTCGATCCCCCCTTTCTTGATAGCCTCCTTCACGGAGGTAGTAGTTCCCTTGTTCCCCCCTTCGCCTTCTTCAAAAGGCACAACCTCTAGCATCTTGGTTAATACAGGATCCGGCGTTGTCTCAGGGAGGGGGGCTGGACACCTGATCAATTTTGCTTTTGCTATCCACTCCTGTTTAAAGGATAGCTCTTTTAAGGGCAAGTTTATGATAAATATGCGGATAGCATGTCCGGGTACAGGACTACTTACTTGAGTATCCGGGCGATTGCAGCTCAGACCTACGTCCTTAGTTAAGTCCGGACACATTGCTTGTGATCCGAAGAACAGTTGGTACATCTCCATGGGTGTTGCGCCCATAAAATGTTGGAGAGCTCGTGGTCCCTCCGGATTAAACTCCCACAGGCGGAGGGGGCGACGTTTGTAGGGCAAGGTGCGACGAATCAGCATGACCTGCGCTACTACGACGAGATTGATCACTCTCTCTAGGAGGTCTCGAATACGGCCCTGCAATAGAGGTACGTCCTTGGACGGTCCCCAGTCGAGCCCTTTATTGACCCATGACGCCCGCCGCATTGGAGGACCCGAGCGGAAGGCAGGTGGCGCCGCCCATTTGGTGCCCCAGGAGCGGTGATATATAAACCACTCCTATTGCCATAAATTGAGCTCCTCTTGAAAAGAGCCCTCGGGCCATGGAGCGTCGGCATTCTTCTTATAACAGCCCCTCCGCTTTTCTGCCTGATGCCCCTTAATCATCTTCGGCTCCACTTTGAAGGTCTTGAGCCACAATCCGAAGTGAGGGGTAATGCGGAGGAAGGCTTCACAAACGACAATAAACGACGAGATGTGGAGGATGGACTCCGGATCCAACTCATGGAATTCCAGCCCATAATAAAACATGAGCCCCCTCACGAAGGGGTCCGTCGGGAAGCCTAAACCTCGAAGGAAGTGAGACACGAACACCATGCTCTCACCAGGCTCGGGAGTGGGAATAACATGCCCTTGGGCAGGCAGCCTATGCAAAATTTCACCGGTTAGATACCTGGTGTCTCTCAGCTTTAGCACATCTTCTTCCGTGACGGAGGAAGACATCCACCGGCCGTGCAGGTCGGAGCCGGACATCGTTGAAGGTCCGAAGCGCCTAAATCTGGAGCTTTGGGTGTTGGAACTCGAGGCGAGGGGCGGATTTGATTGAGATTGAAAGAAAGGAGCGGGCCTTGGTCTCGTTATAAAGAGGTTGAATACCAAGAGCCCTCCCCGTGACCGTTCAGGACTCGCCTTCGATGGAGGAGGTGTGCCGACGGGCACGACTGGGTTACCCATGCCCGTATTGATGAGGATCCCGGAATAAGGGGGGCACGATCTCCGCTCTGATAAGACGTGCCGAAGAAACCGCCTCGCTAAACGCGCTGAGGTGGGACAGTAAAAACGATTCGTATAAAGGCCTGGCCGTGGTGTGATGTCACGTCGCGGAATAGGTCAGCAGATCTGTGCAAAGGTTATTCTCTCTATGGTGGTATGTGGAACTTGTTTTGCGAGCGAACACTATCCTTGTGTTCAAAATCTTCTATGAAGTATTCGGAGGAGGAACCCGCCTTGCAATGCCGAAGACAATATGCGCGCCGGATTCGTTGTCATTGAAGCCTGGTTCAGGGGCTACTGAGGGAGTCCTTGATTAGGGGGTGCCCGGATAGCCGAACTATCACCGTTGGCCGGACTCCTGGACTATGAAGATACAAGATTGAAGACTTCGTCCCGTGTCCGGATGGGACTTTCCTTGGCGTGGAAGGCAAGCTTGGCGATACAGATATGTAGATCTCCTACCATTGTAACCGACTCTGTGTAACCCTAACCCTATCCGGTGTCCATATAAACTGGAGGGTTTTAGTCCATAGGAATGACGACAATCATACCATAGGCTAGCTTCTAGGGTTTAGCCTCTACGATCTCGTGGTAGATCCACTCTTGTACTACCCATATCATCAATATTAATCAAGCGGGAGTAGGGTTTTACCTCCATCGAGAGGGCCCGAACCTGGGTAAAAACATCGTGTCCCTTGTCTCCTGTTACCATCTGCCTAGACGCACAGTTCGGGACCCCCTACCCGAGATCCGTCGGTTTTGACACCGACAACAGTATTTCTATCACCCTCCTTAATGTTCCTCTTGAAGCCTAATTTTCTTGAGCTCTTCATGGACAAAGTTTAATCTATTAGTCTCAGCCTTAGAGAGGTCAGTGGTTTTTGCCTTAATATCTAGAGAATCAAACTCAAGGAGGAGAAGCCTTTTGTATCTTCTAAGATTAGCTTCCTCATTGGAGTTCCACCCTTTGGTAGTTCTTCTAAATCTCCTGATTTTGATCTGCCAATTTTCCAGGGGCAAGCTGCTCCCAGTAGGCTCATTCCAGATTTTCCTGACTAGCTCAGTAAAATCTTCTCTAAGCAACCACCACTTTTCCAATTTAAAACTATTGCTCTTTGGAGTTTGGTTAAGACCAGAGTCCCAGAGCAAAGGAGTGTGGTCACAGCCACATCTCAAGCAGTAGCTCTACAACTAGAAAGGGAAAGAAACTATCTAATTACATGTCATAGAAAATTCATCAATGGTGGACATAATCACGGAGCAAAGCACTTCCAACATATCTGGCGAAGCTGTGGGTTTTCCTTCTGACAGGGCAATTCTCAACTTTATGGGTAACCATTTTGCAGATAAAACAACTCTTGGGCTTGACACGTTTATCCAAATGATGCCCTGGTTCCCCACAGTTGTAGCAGATCACCTCAGAGTATGCCATAAGGCCCGAAGCAGGGGCAGGAGTAGTTTTCTGGATGTCCTATCTCTTCTTTTGCTGATTCTTGCCTTGAGATTTCCCACTGATCTGAGAGTCAGAACCACCAGCAGATTGATCTTGGGCAATTACAGGAGCCTGCCCAGATTGTGCCCCCATTTGGGGCGGAGGTGGGCCGTACCACTGCCCAACCGGCGCTCCCCCCATTGTGATAGGGGAAATTCATCGGAGTTCCTGGTTCCTTCTCATCCTCCAGCCAGACAGCTCAATTGAAGCAGGTTGCAAGCCTAATTTCAATCTTCTGCAGGTTTGGGGGAGAGGTAAGGTAGGGGATCCACCTGCTCCGGCTCCGGTGGCGTGCTGGTGGGCATGAGTCCAATCAAGCATTCCCATCTCGCAGCACGGCGTGGATCTTCTGAATTCACTTCTCCTTTCGCCCATCGAACGAACGCAATCGGCAGCTCACTGGGGTGGGGCATCCTGTGCTTCTCCGAGAAATCTCCTTCAAAGTAGATCCGCAGGGCTAGATTCAGCAGCTCCCAATCCACATGATCCTTGCACATCCGAGCATACCTGCGCGAGTGAGAGAACGGATTCGGTCCTTCCTGATCCGTAGGGCTAGATTCAGCAGCTCCCAATCCACATGATCCTTGCACATCCGAGCATAAATGCGCGAGTGAGAGAACGGATTTGGTCCCTCCTCGGCTTCCTCCCTCGCAGCTTCCTCCTCTGCTTCCCTCCATTCGCGCATGCACTGGGTCTAGGAGAGAGCGTCGTCGCGGATCCGCATCGCTCGTTCCCTCCATCTCCTCCCTCGAGTCTCCCGCAGCACCGCCGGCGCGACGGAGTTGAGTGGCTGGAGCATCCGCGGGAAGGCTTTGTAGACAAGTGGGAGATGCATCTTGTACATCTGCCTGTCTTCCAGCCATTCCCCCGTGGATATGGCCGGCGACTCCATGGGGCGCGCGAGCAGACTTGCTGAGGGGGGCAGGCATGCCCGAAGTGAGGAGGTGGGGGGTGGCGGCGAGATCTATGGCAGCGGCGAGGGTGGAGGTAGTGGCGGGGGCGGCAACGAGGGTGGAGGTGGTGGCGGGGGCGAAGGGGATCGCGAGAGCGGTCATCTATTTGCCAATTATGTGAACTAAACAGTCAACATATAAAATAATTTAAATATATATAATATAGTTAGAAGGGAAACATAAGTTGGACCTGGCGTTCCTATTATTATATAGAAAAATAGAACATACCTCTACGTTTTCTTCAAAAAAATACATAAATTGGGCTGCCAAAAATAAAACCTCAGATGGGAGGTCCATAGGCCGGTCGATACATGACGGCCCTAAGAAAATACAAACAGGCCTATGGACCTCCCATCCGAGGTCATGGGCTACGCATGTTAAAAATGAAAGACTAGACGGGGCAGCCCAAAACCACGTCCAACACTTGCCAAAACTTCGTTCCTCGTTTTCTCCGTGTTTCGCACACTCGACATTGTGTGGGCATTTTCACTGTGCATCATATGAACATGTGCTATGCATGAACGTTGATCAGCATGATGTGAACTGGCTGGTAGTTCCATTTTCGACCATGAATAAAACTCCCAACATGATGTTAACCCTGTTTGAAAAGGTCGTGTTAATATAAATGCTCTGCCTCTGAAAGTTGAAGTTTCTTATCTGAAACTGAACTTGCAATTTCTTATCTGAAACTGAAACTTGCAGTTTCTTCTCTCAGAATCACATTGTCTGCACTTTTATACTCCTATGAAACTACATTTTTAAGTGCTAAAATAGATCTCTAGAATTCATAAAATACTTCATATGCTCAATACTGCAAATCTGAAATTCAAAAGACATTCATATCTGAAAATACTCTCAAAATACACAACACAAAACACAATTCACAACCTGCAAATACTGACAACCCTAAGCTCCTCCTGACAATTGACAACCTGCCCGACTATTGGGCTGGGGGCAGCCTCCTATTCCTCGGCGGCAGACAAGCCGCCCGTGAGACGATGTGAACGGCGAGGGAGACGATGGCGGGGAAGCGTCGTCGGGCCAATTGCTTTTCTCCTCTTGCAGTTGGATTCGGTCGACGAAGACTCCACCGGCTCGCTCTGGCAGGACACACTCACAAACGACACCCTGTAGATGCTCGATCCTTCAGTCTGGTGGATGCTCCATCTGGGATCGATACTCCCACCACCGCTCCCTCACGATCGGATTCGGTGAATCTGTTTGCTCCATGGCCCAGAGGAGCAGCTCTATGTACTCCGGCGCGACTCCCTCCGGGAGTATCGCCGCCTTTTCGCTCTGCTGCAGATATTTGGCCATGGCTGTCGCCGTCGCCGCTAGTTTGTCCTTGTTGTCAAACCAAGACTGTATCTCCAACATCCCAGCTAGCTTCACAGGGTCGCCGTCTGCGATCCTCACATATCGGTTGTACTCCTCCATCGATCTACTTCTCCACAGCACCTTCACTCGCCGGCGGTGGTTTTTGAATGGAAGAGGAGAGGAGCAGCGCTGGTTTTGGATTAGAATGGGAGAGGAGCGATGCTGGTTTTGGACTGGAACAGGAGAGGAGGGGCAGTGGTTTTGAAATGGAAGAGGAGAGGAGCGGCGTTGCATTTAGATTGGAACAGGAGAGGAGCTGCGGTGGTTTAAGAGGAGAAGAGCAGAAGAGCGGCGCTGGTCTTGGAAGTATTTTTTTTGTTGTTTTGCGTATTTTGGGTCAAAGTTTGACCACGTCTTGTGTTGACAAGCAAAATGTGAATGCATGTCACCAAAATTGTATCGCTTTGGTTCATATCTGAATGTACTTTCAAATTATATTATTTTTGCAACGATAACATATATTTTATGTGCGAAAATCATGGTCAATTATGACCCGAGAATAAAAGGGAGACTAGTTAATGTGGGGTCGCTTTGTTAATTGAAGGGTAAATTGATTTTGATTTTGATCCAATCACAGCGTGACCCTCTCGTCCAATCCTAAATCGCTGCCTACGCTCCTCTCCCTCTTCTCCATTGCAAAACCACCTCCTCTCCTCTCCGTCATCTCCATTCCAAAACCACCGTCTCGCCTCGCCCTCTTCTGATCTTCTCCATTGCAAAACCACCTCCTCTACTCTCCATCATCTCCATTCCAAAACCACCGTCTCGCCTCTCCCTCTTCTCTATTGCAAGACCACCGTCTCTCCTCCGTTTTCTATACGCTTTGCTCCATGGCGCTGCGCAATCCATGGATACAAAATTAGTATATTGTATACTATTTAAAAGTCGAGGCGGGACTTTTCCTCTTGTGATGGCGGCGGGCAGTTCCGCCTAGTCAGTTCGACAGAGACGCGAGAAAACGAGGGAGTAGGCTACTGCAAATGTAGGGCTGTGTGATTTGACAGCGAGTTACTATTGGACAGGTGGGGCCCCGTGATTTGACTTGCCATTATCATTTTAACTGTGGCGCTACGACCGGCGTGAGTCTCCCAGATTCCTGACCACCTCCATACAGGTGCCTCTCCCAATGCTCCACCATGTAGTAGAGGCTGGCTCTTGCATGAGAGCCCACTTCTCCACTTTTTCCTTGCCTCTCTTTCCTCCACATATGCAAAAATGCCATGTAAAGCGCACTATTGTACTTACTTTTACTTGCTCCTACAGGTGCTTAAGCTTGCCACATAGGCATAAAGTCTGATGTAGCAAGTTAATCAAAAAAATACACTTATAGCCAACCTTATAGCCAACCTTGTTGTAGTATGAGTGACTAAGTGATGACTATGTATGACATGCCAATATCAGATAGCCTAACGCACCGTGTTAAATCTCCAAGGGCGCGACCGCACGAGCGACGCGACGGTCGTGGTAGGCGTGACCGTGATACGGGATGCTGGCAGCCCTTGGATCTGAGATCAAACGGTCGCATGCTAAGTTGCTGAAAATTTGCAGAATAACCCTCCAGGATAGGATATTCTCCCATAGGTCTAGAATCACGCCATGCAACCGTTCGATCTCAGATCCAAGGGCTCTCGGAAGCCCGTATCACGATCGCACGCTGGCAGTTCGGTCCTACTCGTCCCCGCACGTCCTTCAATACTCCAGCGGTTCGCTCCTAGTCGTCCCGTCCATTCACATTACGGCAGTTCCATTAATCCTAACCCTCCTCCCAAATCCATGGCGTCCCAAATCTCCACGATCGGCGGTGAGTACAAGGTTAGAACCATCACAGGCGATGAGTTCTACGTCATCTACACTCGTTCTTCTGCAACGGTGAAAGGATGCCTTTCTCGCTTCAGACGCATGTTCGAAGCCTCAGATGATGAGTGGGTCGCTGGGCTAGATGTTGAGTACACCACAGTCCTGGGACGAGAGGAGCATCTAAAGGATTAAGAGAGGAAGAAGCCCGCCGTGATCCAGGTTTGCGTACATGACTTATGCTTGGTCTACCACATATGCCATGCCGACGTTGAGTGCCAGGATTTTAAGGACTTCCTCGAGAGCAACCTAGTCAAATTCGTTACTGTAGACTTTTGGTAACGACAAATAAGTCCTGCGTCGGATATGCCTCGTTGTAGGCAACACCTTCGACCTCCAGAAGAATCGGCTGGTGTCCTCTCGTCAGCCTTCAATGCTGACCTTGGCAGGAGCCATGGTTCATCCTTTGTACGGTAAACTGGAGAAACCTCATTACACGTTTCATCGTCATGCATGGCAGCGGAATGTACTAGATATAGACCACATCCACTACGCTGCAATGGATGGCTACCTTTGCTTCAATATCTACAAGGGTTGGATGAAGAGCAACAACCAAGTGTGCGGTTCAAGCAAAGAAGTATCGACCAAGAGGAAGAGGGACAAGGGCGAAGTCGAGGGCGTGGAAGAGGACTCCGAGTAAGGTGGCGATGTCGTTGCTCATGGTGGTTCTAATGCAAAGGTCTACCGGAATAGTTGCAAAGTTTAATTTCAGGTGTGCTTAATTTAATTTGAGGGGTGTGTTGTGCTGAGCCCCCAGCAGAACTATGTTATGTTTCTTCTCGTTACTTTAACTCTTCAGTACGTACATACTAGTATTTCTTACATTTCATCTTTTATCTTCCAAGAGGAAGAGGGGACAATGTCAAAGATCAAGTCTTCGCTTCAGAAGTTATCCAGTGAACCGAAGACTGCTTCCATGTTAATGAACCCGTGCAGTGGGCCTCTACATCGGGTATCACTCCTTTAAAGGTGGTGTTACTGGGCTTGATTCTTGATGGGTCAATACCCATTTTACGGACAGTGTCTTGATAAATCAAGTTAATACTACTGCCGCCGTCCATAAGGACTCGAGTAAGATGGAATCCATCGATGATTGGATCGAGGACCAGAGCTATCGAACCTCCATGACGGATTGTGGTCGGGTGGTCCCTGCGATCGAAGGTGATCGGACAAGCCGACCAAGGGTTGAATTTTGGGGTGACCGGCTCTTTGGCGTAGATGTCCCTTAGTGCGCGCTTGCGCTCCCTCTTGGGGATATGAGTGACATATATCATATTCACTGTTTTTACCTGAGGGGGAAATTTCTTCTGCCCCCTTGTGTTCGATGGGCGGGGCTCATTGTCATCCTCGCTCGGTGGCCCTTTCCCCTTGTGTTCGGTATTTAAGTTGCCGACCTGTTTGAAGACCCAACAGTTTTTGTTGGAATAATTTGCAGGCTTGTCAAGGGTGCTATGAATCTGGCAAGGCGGATCGAGTATTTGTTCTAAATTGGATGGGACATCCCTTCTCCGTTTGAATGGCTTCTTCTGCTGACCGGGTTTAGAGCCGCTGAATCCGGCGTTAACCGATGTGTCTTCAGTTTCTTCATTGTTGCTTCAATGCTTGTATTTGTTGCGTCGTGGCCCGCCGTTGCCATCTCTGGCTTCAGAGGTGCCGGGGTGGCTGGTACTATTGCTTCTACGAGCTAACCAACTATCTTCTCCTGCGCAAAAGCGGGTCATGAGTGCGGTAAGGGCTGCCATAGACTTTCGCTTTTCTTGGCCGAGGTGTCGGGCGAGCCATCCGTCACGGATGCTATGTCTAAAGGCCGCGAGTGCTTCGATGTCCGGACAGTCGACAATCTGGTTCTTTTTAATTAAGAACCTAGTCCAGAGCTTGCGGGCCGACTCTCCGGGTTGCTGGACTATGTGACTAAGGTCATCGGCATCCGAAGGCCGGACATAGGTACCTTGGAAGTTGTCTCGAAAGGCATCTTCCAAATCTTCCCAGCTACCAATGAAGTTCTCTAGGAGGCTATTTAACCAGTGCCGTGCTAGTCCTTTCAGTTTTAGGGGGAGGTATTTGATGGCGTGGAGATCATCACCACGAGCCATGTGAATACGGAGAAGAAAGTCTTCAATCCATACCATGGGATCTATCGTTCCATCGTATGCTCCGATGTTTACGGGTTAAAACCCTTATGGGAACTGGTGCTGCATTACCTCATCGGTAAAGCATAAGGGGTGTGCGGTGCTTCTGTATCGGGAAACGACACGACGGAGTTCGGATGAAATCCATATTCGGTTTTTGGCCCGGGTGAGGTTATGCCTATCGCGCCAAGCTTGATGGCCGTCATCTCGCGTTGGGGCATGCACCTGGATCCGTAGATTGATCTAGCCTGACCGGCTCTATTTTCTAGGTCCTGGCGTAAGTCGTAGGTGTATCCTAGTGCCGCTACCTCTTTGCCTCGACGGCGAGGTGGTGCAGGCTGGTGTTCGGCATAAGTAGCCACTTTATCTCACCCACGCGGTGGTCGGTCTGGTTCATCTGCACGGCTATATCTTGATGGTATTGGCTCAAGGGCCTCGTTGTCGAATTGTGGTAGTAGCCGACGCTTCGGATAACTCTTTGTTGGGAATTCGAGACCATATTCCTCGGCTGCTAGGACCTGGGTCCATCTGTCATTGAGTGGATCCTGTTCAGCTTGAAGCTGTTGTTGTTTCTTTTTTAGGATCCTTGCAGTTGCAATGAGCTGTCGCTTGAAGCGTTCTTTCTCGAGGGGTTCCTCCGGCATGACGAAATCTTTGTTGCCGAGGCTGACTTCATCCTTGCAGGCCAGTAGATAGTTTCTATCCTCCGAATCCTCGTTCTCGGCGAGTTTGTCTCGATTGACTTGTCTGTATTCCCAATCATCCTGCTCTATGGTGGGGTGGTCAGAGTCTTTGGCATTCTCCGGAGTGTCATTGTCTACGGTGCCGGTATTACTTTCCTTTTGCGACACGACTTTGAGCGGCACCGCTGACGTCGATGTTTTGCTGATGCCTCGATGGGCTTGTCCTCAATTTGATCCTTGCCGCCGTCGTCGATGTTGTCCTTTTTAGGTGTATCCACCATATACACATCGTTTGTGGAAGTGGCTGTCCAACGCCTGGTGATGGGCGGATTCCGGCCTAATTCGTCTCCAGCATAGTCATCCATACCGTCGATGTCTTCAGAGGCGTAATCTAGCATGTCGGTCAAGTCCTCGACACTGGCTATTAAGTGGGTGGTGGGTGGGACATAAAATTCCCCGCTCTGAACCCCTAGTCCGGGTTGGGCGTAGTTCGAAGGTGACACTTCCATGATGGCGAGTTTCGGTGTCAAAACCGGCGGATCTCGGGTAGGGGGTCCCGAACTGTGCGTCTAGGCGGATGGTAACAGGAGACAAGGGACACGATGTTTTTACCCAGGTTCGGGCCCTCTCGATGGAAGTAAAACCCTACTCCTGCTTGATTAATATTGATGATATGGGTAGTACAAGAGTGGATCTACCACGAGATCAGAGAGGCTAAACCCTAAAAGCTAGCCTATGGTATGATTGTTGTTAGTCCCTGGACTAAAACCCTCCGGTTTATATAGACACCGGATAGGGTTAGGGTTACACAGTCGGTTACAATGGTAGGAGATCTACATATCCGTATCGCCAAGCTTGCCTTCCACGCCAAGGAAAGTCCCATACGGACACGGGACGAAGTCTTCAATCTTGTATCTTCATAGTCCGTGAGTCCGCCAACGGTGATAGTTCGCTATCCCGGACACCCTCTAATCCAGACTCCTCAAGAGCCCCGAACCAGGCTTCAATGGCGATGAGTCCGCGCGTGAGATTGTCTTCGGCATTGCGAGGCGGGTTCTTCTCCAAATTCCATATACTTGTCGAATAGTGTCCGGCTTATGATAAATGCTGCGCTCCTTGCCTTCCACGCCCAATAATGGCCATCTTCCACGTGTTGAATGAATGCTAAAAGCCAGGGTATTTTTACACTTATCCCCCTAGCTGCGCAAATGAGCCGTCTATAAAAGGGTCGAGGATCTAGATCCGAGTCACACCATCCTCCCTCCATGAAGCTTTCATCAGAGCACCTCTGACAAAAATCCATTCCATCATGGACATTCGACGCGGCTCCTCCTCTCGCGCTCCCAGCCCTCAGCCTGGAAATTGGGAGAGATGCTCAGTCCCGCATAGCGAGCTAGTGACACTCCAAACCAAGGGATTTCTTCCCCCGGCCTTCATGGTTCCGGTTTGAGCCGGACTCGCCACCTATAAGGGCGGAAAGCAAGCGGAGAGTGTCCCCGATCCCTCCAAAGGAGAGCGGGTATGCTTTGTCTCTTATCTAGTAAGAGGACTCGGATTTCAAATTCATCCGCTTTCTCCGGGGCTCTTGGAGTTCTACGGCCTCCAGCTTGCACCACCTTCGCCTTTGCCTCCATTTTGCACATCGGCTTCGTGGCCCTTTGCGAACTGTTCTTGGGCGTCGAGGCTCATTTTGCGCTGTGGAAGAGATTATTCTGCCTTGTACCCCGTTCTCATGAGGGGTCAATATATCAAGTGGGCGGAGCCGAGCTGTGGCGCATCACCGGGACCGGATATCTATCCGGAACCCCGAAGAAGGCGTCCGAAGACTGGCCTTCGGAATGGTTTTATATAGAAGACGTCCCGCTGCCGGATCCTGTTCGGATCGGTCTCCCGGAGTTCAACAATGCTCCTTTGAAGAAACGCCTGAGTTGGCGCCCGCGGAGCCCCCAGAGGGAAGACGACAGGGACGTCCTTTACCTGATGAGCCGAATAAGATTGTTAGCTCATTCCGGACTGACCATGATCGGTGTCATGGCCACATGTATTATGCGGGGGGTGCAGCCGCTCCAGTATAGGGGCCACCCCATGTGGGAATTCAACGGGGAGGACGATGCCACCCGTCATGGCCGTAAGGGGTCGGGATCGGTAACCGATCTGGTGAAGACCTTGTCCGCGCTGTACAAGGGAGAAGAGGAGGATTTTCTCCGCGTCAGTCCATTGAATGGATTTTCTATGAACAATCCTCGAAGCTGGGTAAGCGGTCATTTCTTTTTCGCACATCCGATCCGTATTCCCATGGTTACGTATCTCATTTTGTGATTTTGACGCAGGAAGTGCGCCAGGCCGTAAAAGACATAAACAGCCCGCCTCCACAACCCGAGGATCCGGAACGGCTCCTCGATCCGGCCTCCCAAGAGGATCCGGACATATTGGTGGAGCTGATTGATGGGGTATTTCACCAACTGAGCATCGATAATGCCTTGATTGCCATTACGGCCGATTACCCCGGAATAGTTCCAGCCTCACAGGTAACTGAGACCAAGGTTCCAAAACTCTGATAATGACCCATCCGTGCTTATTTTTGATAACCGTATGCCAATGGTGTTTCGCAGGGGGTGCCTTCGAGGCAGGAGGCCGAGCTCAAGGGGCGGTTAGCCAACAAGGGCAGCACGGCCCGCTTGCTAAAAAGAAGTGCGGTCTGGATCAAACGCCGCCCATAGCGGTATGGCGCGTCACCATATTCCCGTGATTGATTCCTGGAAGGTGTACTAACGCTGGTGCTCTTTTCAGAAAAAAGCGCTCGCGGGCCCGAGTCCGGAGAGGTTATAATCGAGCCTCCGCCGGCCAGGCTCAAAGCCGGGTCCGAAGCGGAGGCGAGACGAGGCGTCGTCGGATGTTCCTCCGACAAAGGATGCCGACAGATTGTCCGCCACCAACTCCGAGGTGGAGAGTGCCATGAATCACAGGCGCCCGCCCGGACAGTTCTTCGTGACGCATGTTTCTCCCAAGAGGCATTGAATGCCTTCAATTCGGGAGACGCGCACCTCCGTGCCGCTCAAGATGGTCTAGCCAGAGCCACGGAGCAGTATGTAAAGGACATACGGGTGAGGAAATTTGACGGTTATATATGCCAGTAGCCCTCGAGACTTAAAGTAGTTAGAATAACTGATTTAAGGATCATTTGTTATCTGAGATCTTACAAAAAGAATACCCGACTGTCGGGGCTTGAAGAATGCAAGGCCCAACTTGAGGCTGCACTAGCCGCTACAGGGGGAGCCACAGAGACCCCCTCTGGTAATATATGCTTCAAAAGATAAATAGTTTGTGATGTGCGGCGTGTGTGTAAATCTCACAATAATATTGCAGATGGCGCCGGACTAGATCCGGACAAGCAACAGCTTTTGCGCCGGTTGAAGGCCGGCGAGAATGTGCTTACAAGGGTGAGGCAAGAGAAAAATAATCTCCAAGATGCCAACACCCAGCTGGGTGAGGAACTAAAGGATGTTCGTGCCCAGTATGCGACTCCATGAAGGAGAATCGGCGACTTGTCAGCGGCATTCTGATAAGTGCTTGAGCGAACTTTTGAAAAAGAGTTCGGCGAGGAAGTCAATTAATAGAGTTATGTCTGTAGGTATGCTCACGGGTCGTCCTGAAGAGGAAATGCCCGGTTCTATGGGTGACCTTCGTCCCGAGCTATTGCAACTACGCGAACGAGTTCGATAGGTGATGAAAGGCGTCGCCCAGGCCTTGTGGCCATCTATGTCCCTACCCCGAAGGCCTTGGAGAGCTTGCAGAGAAGCTTCAGGGAGCACGGCAGCGCTTCCGACTATGGAAGATATCAGCCTGTCGTCAAGGCGCCAGGGAGGCCTGGGCCATGGTGAAGACGCAGTACAGGCGGACCCAAACCACATGGCGAGGTCGGACCTGTGGGGCCCGACGGTAGGAGATCCCTGTGAGCTTATTGTATGCGGCCAAGTAGAGTTGGCATAAAGTATTCCCAGCGGGATCAGTAAACTAGACAGCCTATTAGGCGGCATTGAAGAGGAATACAATCACCAATTTGACTATGTAATTTAAAATGACATGTAAAATGCCTTCTAGCCGGATTGTAGATCGTTTGTCGTAGCGGACCTTTTCGCTTCAACCTCGGGACCCAATAGTCCGGAGTGTGTCCGAATACCCTCGCGGTTATGTAAAAACCAGGGTATGCGTGGAGATCAGGCGTAGGGTTCATGAGTGCTTTATCAGACAAGTGCCCAACTAGTTATGTTATATTACATGGTTAGTAAGAAACATCTTCCAGGGAGAATAGTTCCGTTAGGGGTTCCTTTCCACAGGAGGCATGCCCTAAAGTGCATGTCCCGACTGCGAAAAGCGAAAAAAGCATCTGGGGCAGATAAATGAAAAATAAAAAATCGTCTCTTAGTTCATCGACCAAATATTCCCTTAAGAACGCTAGCTTTCGGCTTCACCCAGATCGAGGTATACGTCCATTTGACCAGCGGTAACAATCGCAGAGGTGCTCCCTTTACCACCTAGCCCAACAATCGAGAATGTAGGGGTAAGCACAGGAGCCAGGCAACCCAGCTTGGCCAAAACTTAAGTCATATCGATGCATATAATGGTGAATAAAAGGTACCTGCAGCGGAAGTGTGACACATGTGTTGGGCATAAAGCCCGTATAAATAAGCTTCATTAACGAAGCCCCAGGTATAATGAGCGTGGATAGCGCGTCAAGTGTGTGCGAACAATGCGCAAACGAGCCTTTAACGGCTTAGGAAAAAAGGAGGAAGAAGGAGAGAAATAAAAGACAGCTTAAAGTATAAAATATAGACAGAGGAAGGAGACGAACTCAGAATCCAGCGCTAGGCGTAGAATCTTCGGAGACGGGCTGCGTTCCATGGGTTCGGCTCGCGTTGGTTATCCGATGCGTTTCGCAGACGGTACACTCTGCCGGTCAGGACTTGGTCGATGATGATGGGACCCTCCCATTTGGGCTTGAGTTTGTCCTTTTTCTTGTCCGGCAGGCGTAGAACTAGTTCGCCAACATTGTAAGCTTTGGCCCGTACTTCTCTGCTTTGGTATCTTCGAGCCTGCTGTTGATAGAATGCGGAACGAGCTTTTGCCACGTCGCGCTCCTCCTCCAAAGCGTCCAAACTGTCCTGCCGATCGAGCTCGGCTTCTCTTTCTTCGTACATGCGCACGCGAGGTGAGTCATGAATTATGTTGCAGGGCAAACCTGCCTCTGCGTCGTATACCATAAAAATGGTGTGAATCCGGTAGTGTGGTTCGGCGTGGTCCGCAGCCCCCAGAGTACGGAGTCGAGCTCCTCTACCCAATGCGTGTTAGATTCCTTGAGGGACCGCACTAGTCTGGGTTTAATGCCGCTCATGGTTAGACCGTTTGCTCGCTCGACTTGACTATTAGTTCGGGGGTGATAGACTGAAGCATAGTCGAGCTTGATGCCCATGTTTTTGCACCAGAGTTTGACCTCGTCGGCCGTGAAGTTCGTGCCGTTATCAGTGATGATGCTATGGGGGACGCCGTAACGGTGTACTACCCCTGATATGAAGTCTATCACCGGTCCGGATTCGGCCGTCTTTACCAATAGGTGTTTTTGCTTGTGGGTTCCTCCTTTAAGGGGTCCAACCATGTCAAGCCCCCAGACCGTGAAGGGCCATGTGATGGGTATAATTTTGAGGGCGGTGGGTGGCATGCGTCTTTGATTAGCAAAGAGCTGGCAACCGACACATCGTTGGACTAAGTCCTGAGCATCTGCCAGGGCCGTCGGCCAATAAAATCCTGTACAGAAGGCCTTGCCTACAAGGGCCCGGGCTGCGGCATGGTGCCCACCGAGTTCGGCATGAATTTCAGCCAGGAGATTCCGCCCTTCCTCTTCGGAGATACTCCTTTGAAGGACTCCGGTTGTGCTTTTCTTATAAAGCTCTCCCTCATGGACCTTATTGGCTTTAGACCGTCGCACTATGCAGCGGGCCTCGTTTTGGTCCTCGGGAAGTTCACCTGCCCTAGTTAGGTAGGCTAGGAATGGTTCTGTCCACGGGGCAATGACTGCCATTATTGCGTGGGTTGACGGTGTTATTTCATTGGCGGAACCACCAACTATGTCGGAATGTTCGGTGTGGGGCGGTGTGGTTGGGTCCGGGTTGTTATTTCCAAACTCTCCCTCCCATAATATGGATGGCTTGAAAAGCCTCTCTAGGAAGATGTTGGCGGGGGGGGGGGGGGGGGGGGGGCAGGACAACGCGCTTTGCGCCAATGCGGGCCAAAACGTCAGCGGCCGGGTTTTTAACCCGGGCTATATGGTGAAATTCGAGCCCCTCAAACCGAGCTAACATTTTTAGGACGGCATTGCGATAAGATGCCATTTTTGGATTCTTGGCATCAAAGTCCCCATTTATTTGGGATATCGCGAGGTTCGAATCCCGGTGCACCTCTAGGCGTTGAATGCCCATGGAGACTGCCATCCGGAGACCATGTAGAAGGGCCTCGTATTCGGTTGCGTTGTTGGAGTCTGTGTACATTATTTGAAGTACGTATTGGACTGTATCTCCGGTTGGGGACGTCATAACGACGCCAGCCCCCAGGCCGGCCAACATTTTGGAGCCGTCGAAGTGTATGATCCAGTTGGAATATGCGCCGTACTCTTTAGGGAGTTCGACTTCAGTCCATTCGGCGACGAAGTCAGCCAAAACTTGCGACTTAATAGCTCGCCGTGGCTTGTAGGTTATGTCGAACGGAGGAGCTCAATGGCCCATTTAGCAATCCGGCCCGTTGCGTCGCGGTTGTTTATAATGTCATTAAGAGGTACTTCGGAGGCTATTGTGATCGAACACTCTTGAAAGTAGTGTCGCAGCTTCCGGGATGCCATGAACACCGCGTATGCTATCTTTTGATAATGCGGTACCGTGACTTGCATGGAGTTAGGACAGTGGACACGTAGTAAACTGGTTTTTGGAGAGGGAACTTGTGTCCGTCCGTTTCTCGTTCGACAACGAGCACCACGCTTACAACTTGATGGGTTGCTGCGATGTATAATAGCATTGGTTCGCCCATGTTGGGCGCGGCCAGGACTGGATTTGTTGCCAATATGGCTTTGATTTCTTCGAGTCCGGCCATGGCGGCATCCGTCCACTCGAAGTGTTCGGTGCGCCGGAGGAGGCGATAAAGGGGTAATGCCTTTTCTCCTAAGCGGGAGATAAAGCAGCTTAGAGCCGCCACACATCCAGTCAATTTTTGTATTTGTTTGAGGTCTTTGGGGATATCCAATTGTGACAGAGCTCGGATCTTGGCTGGGTTTGCTTCAATTCCTCTACGGATACAATGAAGCCCAAGAGCTTTTCCGGTGATGCACGCCGAAACGCATTTTCCGGGTTGAGCTTGATGTCATATGTTCGGAGATTATCGTATGTGAGCCTCAAGTCGTCGACTAGGGTTTCGACATACTTGGATTTGTGACCACATCGTCTACGTATGCCTCCACTGTTTTGTCGATCTGGTTTGCGGACATGTACGAATCATGCGCTGATATGTTGCACGGCGTTTTGAGCCCAAAGGGCATTGTGTTGAAGCATAATGGGCCGTATGGAGTGATGAATGCCGTTCTTGGTCTGCAACTCTGCCATCTTAATTTGGTGGTAGCCGGAGTATGCGTCGAGGAAACACAATGAATTGTGTCCGGCAGTAGCGTTGATAATTTGATCTATGCGGGGGAGGGGGAAGGGATCCTTTGGGCAAGCCTTGTTAAGGTCCTTAAAATCGACACATAGGCGCCAGGATTTGTCCTTCTTTGGTACCATTACCGGATTTGCTAGCCATTCCGGATGTTTAATATCTCTGATGAATCCGGCCTCCAATAGTTTGGCTAGCTCCTCTCCCATGGCCTGTCTCTTGGGTTCAAGAAACGCCGAAGAGCTTGTTTGACTGGCTCGAATCCTTGTAGGATATTTAGGCTGTGCTCGGCCAGCCGGCGTGGGATTCCTGGCATGTCTGAAGGGTGCCAGACAAAAATGTCCCAATTTTGGCGTAGGAATTCTTGTAGTGCGGCGTCCACATCAGGGTTTAATTCTGCCCCAATGGAGGCCGTTTTTGTAGGGTCCGTTGGATGGACTTGGAATTTGACTATTTAAATGCCGGTTTAAAAGAGGTGGACTTGGATCTCTTATCGAGTATCACATCGTCCCTGTTCACCGTGGGCGCTTGGCGCGGTGAGTTCCTCTGCCGCTAGGGCTTGGATAGTGCCTCAAGGGCAAGTGCGGCTGTTTTATTTTTCGGTAGCGGGCTATGTCCGGGTCACTAGAGAGAGTGATAATTTCGTTGGGTCCGGGAAATTTGAGCTTCATGTACCCGTAATGGGGTATAGCTTGAAAAATTGTGAATGCCTCTCGCCCTAATAGAGCGTGGTATCCGCTGTTGAACGGGGCCACTTGGAATGTGACCTCCTCGGACCTATAATTGTGCGGCGTGCCGAACACCACATCTAGTGTGATCTTTCCTGTACAGCATGCTTCCCGACTGGGGATTATTCCTCTAAAGGTTGTGCTATTTTGCTCAATGCGGCTCTAGTCTATTTCCATTTTTCGAAGGGTTTCCTCGTAGATGAGGTTTAATCCGCTGCTGCCGTCCATGAGTACCTTGGTAAGGCGAAAGCCGTCCACTATTGGACTGAGGACCAATGCGGCTGGTGCTCGGGCTGTTCGGAATTTAGGTTCGTCACTGGTGTTAAAGGTAATAGCCGTGTCACTCCATGGATTTATTGTTGCTATCTGGTAGACTTCGGCAAGGCTGTGGAGTGTTCGTTTCCGCATATTATTTGATGCGAAAGTCTCGAAGATTGTTAATACCGTACTGGTATTGCTGGGCTGGTACTCTGGAGCTAAGAGCTCTTCGCCACTTTTGGCCACCTGCCGTAGTATCCAACATGCTCTAAGGCTATGAGTTGGAGTGGCGCCCTCTGTGCTATGAATTTTGCAGGGTCCATTGAGCCATCCCTCTGAAATGCGGTTCCATGCCCTTTGGGGTTTTTTTTCTTTTGGTATGTAACCCGGGTGCACAGTGATGATGCACCCTTTTATTTCGGACTAAGGTCGTATTCGGGGCAGATTATCCCAAAATTTGATTTCGGTTTTCGAGCGCTCTCCATCACATGATACTTTCGTACTATGGACGCCAAGTCAGTGAACCGTGTAATTTCACGACGACTTATGGCGTTTAGGATTCCCTTGTCCGTGCAATTATTGCAGAAGAATGAGATTGTGTCCTCCTCGCGGCAGTCCTTTATCCTGTCCATAACCAGGAGGAATCTGGCCCAGTAATGATGTACTGTTTCACCGGGCTCTTGCCGGATTTGGGATAGATCGCTTATGTTTGGGTGGGCGGGTGGAATTAAATTTCGAACCCCGTCTGATCTAAGACTCAGGGGCCAAGAAGTTTCCGAACTTGGAAGCTTGGGTTCTTGGAGGTTGTCTAATGAATCTAGCCCATTTGCGACTTTAAGTTCAGGGCTTGAGTGGTGTCCTCCCCTCCGCGGGAATCCGGCATAGAGGGGTCAGGAATCCGGACATAGCTAGTTCTTAAGGTAGGAAAAGAGTCGCCATATTGTTCCTCTACCACAGCAATGTGGTGGGTAGCCTGGGGAGAGTTGATCTCTCTCAGATCGGTTTTAGGCCCAATCTGATCGTGATGCATAGCGACTCCCTGTGAGCGGCGCGATCCAAGAGCTCGTTTAAGGAAGATAGCTCCATCGGATCTAACTGCTCGCGAGTTCGAGTTAACATGAAGATTGCTTCGATGACCCGAGAAGTCATCGTCGGTAGCTGACGAATAGGCGGTCATAAGAAAACCACCTAGCCGGAGAGTTTGGCCGGTGGCCAAAGCTCCTTTAGCAACGGTGCCGTCTTTAAAGACGGGATGAGGCATCCTTCCTGACCGCAATGGCATAGAGGAACTCTCAATGAAAGCACCAATGTGTCGGATTTCGGGTTCCGGCAGACCCTTGAGGTTCGAACACTGGGGTGCGCGCGGAGATCCGACCCTCCACCGTCTCGTACCTCACAGAATCGCAGGGACCTAAACTACTAACAGAGCAGCACAAGAGACACAAGATTTATACTAGTTCGGGCCGCCGTTGTGGTGTAATACCCTACTCTAGTTTGTGGTGTGGTGGATTGCCTCTTGGGCTGATGAAGAACAGTACAAGGGAGAACAACCTCGCGAGGGTCTGTTCTTGGCGTGTGTGATGAACTGCTAGGTGGTGTTCAGTTGCTCTAGCTTGAGGATTAGGTCTATGTCTTTCTCACGGATCCCAGGCCTTGAGATCCCTCTACTACTGTGGGTGGCTACTCCTATTTATAGGCGAAGGCCCTGGGCCTCTTCCCAAAAATTGAGCGGAAGGGCGCCAACAATTAGCCATTTTGAAGGGGAACAAATGGGTACACTTATCCCGACTAAAGTTGGTCCTCGCCCGCCAAAGGCTCTGGTGATGGCCTTTGCTTGGGCTCCACGATGACTCCCTTCCGGCCGCGTTGGGGCTTGTCTTGGTCTTGTTGCACCGAAGCGGATGCCTTTGCTTGATGCTCTCGCTACGCTTGCTCCCTTTGCACCAAAGAGGAAAGGAGGACGCTGCGCGGCTGGCACCGATCGGGCGCCCTTGGTCGTCATGGCTTGCATCATGGGCACCTCGCGAGGTACCCTGCCTTGAACTCTCCGCCTCCTCATGAGCCAACTTTGTGAGGCCGTGCACTGAGAAGCCCCTTGTCATCCGCCCATGAGGCTTGGCCCCTCGCGAGGGTCTTGAGCTAGCGTTGATGAAGATGGGCTGTCCGGGCCTCCTTTGAGCCACGCCTTGAGCCGCAGCGAGCAAGTCTGGGACCCCTGCTCCCGTGAAGCATGCCGACAGTAGCCCCTGCCCACGCGCTACCTTTAACTCCTCGACCGAGCAGAGAGGCGAAAGGGCAAGTGCGAAGCGTCGCTGGCCCTAACAGCTTGCGGCCTTGGGCGCCACATGGCAGTTGTTTGGACGCGTGCGCACTGCTTCCCCATGATGCCTCGGTAACCGCCCAGATTCGACAAGTCCCTGCATGCAGAGTTGGGCATGATGACCGGTGATCGTGGAGGCCGACGGTTGGCCTTCGCCGGCTATAAGTACGGAACGGTGCGCGCCCTTCCATTCTATCCTTCTGCTTCTGCTCCTCCTCATTTCGTCTGGTTGCCATGGCTCCGATCCGCCGGTTCTCCAAGGAAGAGAAGGGAAAGGCTCCTCAAGAGGATCCTGACCTGCTCCCCCCAAAGAAGCGGCTTGCTCTCTGGTGTCAGGGCAGGAGCGCTCGCCAGGAGGCGCCCATGCCCTGGTGCGTGCGGCCGCCACCAGGGTTTCCTCTTCCCTTGTACGCGCAAATTGGTGGCCCTGAAGGAGGCGGCCGGGCGCTTCTGACGCCGCGCCGCCCGGCAAGCGGGTCACGAAGGTGTGCGTCTTCCCCCCTAGAGTCCACGCCGAGGTCTCCTGCCGAGAGCTCGTGCTTCGCGTTGCCGCGCCTCCTAAGTCTTGGATTCGTCTTCCTTCTTTCTTCGCCTCCGTCGTCCGGCAGAAGAGCCCCAGGACTCTGGCTGCAGCACGCCCGGCTGCGGCACCCTCCATGACAGGCGCAGAGGTTGCAGTGAGTTGCCCAGGCGAGGTCTTCATGACTCGAGGCCGGGCGAGGTCGTCCGGTCTGCAGGACGAGGGTGCCCTCACGATCCACACAGGTATGATGGTGCTTGGTGGTGTCCTTCAAGGTCTTGACGCGGAGGGTCGTCGTTGAAGTGCTGCCCAGGAGAGGTGGTCGGGTCCTGCTGCCGGTGAGGCTGAGGCCGACCGACCACTCCCTTGGCAGCTCCTCGGCTGACAGAAAGCGTCGGAGGATCCAGCGACCGCCCGAGCTCTTCATGACGCCGAGAGGCAGCGGCGACAGCCTCTGAGCCCCGAGCCTGCGCCCGCTCTCGGAGCGAGGCGAGCTTGTCGAACCGTCGCCGCCCTGATCTGGATGGGGTTGGCGCCGGACCGGGTGGCCCACTGTTGATGATGGCGTCTGCCGCGGTGGTCCCTGTAGGTAGGACTCCTTAGGATTCGCGTCTTTTGTTCCTGCGAAGAGCCAAGAATGTACCCCGCGGGGGCTAGATGTTTGTAGCTTAGTTTGTCAATATAATCCTTATTGTGAGGCAGTGCGAGATGCTCATACCGTTCTAGCTCAGTTTCCTCCTTTCAGACCTCGTGAGGGCTTGGTGCTCTGCGCCGACAAGTCCCAGTCCCAAGGCAGCTTCAGCCGTCGCTGGTATGCCAGGTCGCGATGCCGTGGTCAAGGCCAGGAGGTGAGCGGCCCGAGGTCCCAGAAGAGCCTACGAGTCGCGATGCTCGAGGGGTCCCCTTGGCGCTCAAGCGGCCATCATTCGTGAGAAAGGAGGCGACGTTGCTAACACGGGGTTGTATTGAGTGTGGGGATGGTGTTGCGATAGCTAGTGTGTCCGGAGGGTGACTTATCTCGGGGGTCAGGACAATGCTTCCTGGTGCGGCGCTAGGTCCGTGCCTTGGCCGGCGTGAGTTTGCGTGGCGAGGTCGTTCCGTGCTCCTTGGAGGGGCCCTGCAGGTTCACCACAAAAGGAACAAGAGCTCGCCGTGGCGATCGTTAGTTCTGCCGTTCGCTGCTTTGGAGAGGCGCGAGAGGCCTCGCGAGGTGTGTTGGGGCACCCGTGAGCCAACGCGGGACTCACGGGGCCCTACCTCAAGGCGGGTTGCACCTAGCTCTGGGCCTTATCTTCGAGTGTGTTCCTGCAAATTTGGCCTGATGCCGGTGCTCTACGTCTTCGGGTCCCGGCTCTCGGGCTGGTCTCAGCCGTTCTTTGGCAAGCCGTGTCGCGATGCCATGGACAAGACCAGAGGTGAGGGCGGAGAGCCTGTAAGGAGCCACGAGTCGCGATGCTCGTGCACCCCCTTTAACGCGCAAGCTGGGTTAGATGACGCAACTCTCGTCCTCGGGTCCCGGCTCTCGGGCTGGTCTCGGCCGTCATTGGCAAGCTGTGTCGCAATGCCATGGACAAGACCCGGAGGGTGAATTTGGAGGCCGGTAGGAGCCACAGTCGCGATGCTCGGGCACCCCTCCTTTAACGTGCAAGATTCTGCCACCGTAAAAAGGCACCAAATAACAAGCATGGTGGAGCGAGCATAATCCTAAGGAAAACGCAAGAAGGATACATGTCGCCGGGAATTTGGGACCGAGCGGCTTGGGGATGATGCAGCCCGAGGGCCCCCCAACAGGATAAGCTAATGAAATAAAGGGATACATGCCGCAGGATTCGGACCCACGCTGCACAGGAATAATCTTGACCTGAAGGCGCTCCCAGTCGGAAATAAAACTTAAAGATGTCACCTAGTGATGTTGGGGACGAGGGGGTGTTTGTGTAGCAGACTCGGTGGCTGCGGGAGCCGATCCTCATGAGTCCCCAGGCCCAGGGGCCTCGGGAGGCTCCGAGGCCCAGCGGCTCCTCATGAGCCATCTCCATCTCCGCCCGAGGCTGCGGAACGCCTGGCCTCTTGAGCCTCGGGATGGCCCTCATGAGGCCCAGTGCGCTTGCTGCAGCGTTGGCGAGCCATAAGGCATGCGAGCGTAGCTGTGGGGCGGGCCCTCATAGCGTCCCACTCGCGAGGGCGGAGGCACTCTTGAGACGCGGCTCGGTTGAGCCACTGGTATGTCGATGCTGGGGCCTTGCAGCCCACCATCCTCGCCTGGATGGGGGGGCCACAGCCAATGGCGGCGGCTGCCCTCATGACCACTTGACTCCACCTTGGCTCTGAATGGCCTTCAGTGAACTCCCGAGGTTCGGCCCTCCTTGCCTTGCTCCTTCTTGTGGGAAACGTGCTTCAAAACACGCCTCCACGTGGTGCCCAAGCGCCTCCCTCGAGACCTTGGCGAGGTCGGCGGCCCTCCAGGGGAGAGCCCCCGAGCCCTGCCTGAGGAGGGCGCCAGGCGTGCTTTCCCTATGCGATGGAAGGAGGCTCCCCCGGCCCGTGGCGGGCCACGAGGGGCCTGCCTCTTGAGGAGCCGGGCGGTCGATGTCTTCTTCTTCTTCTTGGAGTGCGGCCTCGGGGAGGCCTCCTGCTGCGTGGTCTGGGTCTTCTAGCGATGCGGCCTGAAAGGCTCGCTCCAGGAGCACACTGCGTCTCTCTCTTCCACAGGCACCGTGATGACCCCGCCGCTTCTGGCATCTTGAGGACGTTGCAGCCATGGTGGAGTTCTGACCATGAATTTGGCTAGCGCTGGGTACCCGAGGATGGCGTTGTCTGGCGGCCGAATGTGGGCGACGTCGAAGTCGATGAGCTCGGTGTGGTAGTTGTCGCGAGCCCCGAAGGTGACAGGAAGGCGGACCTGCCCAATCGGGACCGTGGAGCCGTCGGTGACTCCGGAGAAAGGCTTGGTTGGCTGAAGCGGACTGTAAGTCACTTGAAGATTGTTGAATGTCTCCATGGACAGGACGTTGAGCCCTGCTCCGCCATCGATGAGGGTCTTGGTGACCATCACGTTGCTGATGATTAGGGAACAAAGCATCGGGAGAACTCCGGCTGTGGCTGCGCACTTGAGCTGGTCCGCCGAAATTTGAGCGTGATGGCGCACACCGACCACACGAGAGGGCGCGTGGCTTTGAGCTTGGGGAGGACTGCATTCACTTCACCAGGCGAACCGCTTGAAGATGCTTGTTGAGGCTGGGGCTTGAGCTCCGCCCAGGATGCAGGCGATCGCACGCGCTTCCTGGAAGCCCCCAGCCCCCTCGTCCTGATGACGGTCTTCGATTCTCCTTGGCGGCGGCGGCAGCAGAGGGAGGCCTGCGTTCCCCTGCGGGCGATCCTCGCGAGGCTGATCCCTCCAGCCTCCCTCACGAGGTGGATCTTGCCAGCGGTCCAGGCGAGGTTGGTCGCGCCACCCTTGGCGCGGGCCGTGGTCTTCCCAGCGTCCTGCATTCCTTCCTCCTCCTCGGCCGTAGCCCCGGTTACTGCGCTCGGGGCGTCAGCCGACCCTTCCTTCACGTACGGCCCGGAGCTCTTGACATTCATTGGTGTTGTGGGTGTGGAGGTCGTGGTACATGCAGTGCCGGCTGCCCTTGGAGGACTCAGGCTGATCTCTGCCTCGCTTGGGGTCTGGTTTGGCCGCGAGTACGGCAGCCCCCTTGCGCTTCACGTCCTTGGCCTTGGACTTCTTCTCTTTGGGATCCACGGCAGGCAGCTCGAGGAGGGAGAGGCGCCCCTCCTCAGCCCTGGCGCACTTGGTCGCCAAGTTGAACAGCTCCAGGGAGGTGCACAGATCTTCATGCATCGCCAGCTCCTCATTCATCTTGACGTCGTCGCCTGCGCCGTCGGAGAAAGGCGAAGATGATGGCCTCCTCCGTTACCACAGGGATTTTGGTAGCGTTGTTGAAGCGCTGGATGTACTTTTGCGGGGTTTCCCCACAGCTCTTTGCTGATTCGGCGCATGTCGCTCATGGCGGGTGGCCGGTCGCGAGTACCCTGGAAGTTGGCGATGAAGCGGGTACGCATCTCGGCCCAGGAAGAGATCGTGCCAGGTTCGGGCCCCGTCCTTGAGCGCCATGGGTAACCAATTCGCCATGACCTTTTCATCCCCGTTGGCAGCCTCGACGCCCAGCTCCTAGAGCTGGAGGAACTCCGTAAGGGTCAGCTGTGCCGTCGTGGCGAGGAGGCGGTGTCGGCTTGAACTTGGCGGGCCACGTGGCGCTGCACAGCTTTCCGGAGGTGAAAGCGCGGCAGCCCGCCCGTGGCAGCTGGGGCCTCGGACGACAGAGAGCTTGGTCTTGCGGGCCTCCCTGCGCCGCGGCTGGGGGCAGCGCAGGGTTTTGACGTGCCGGTGCGGGGAGCGCTCGGGCAGCTTCTTGCGGGTGAGGAACTTCTTGACAGCTCTGCTCTTGCCGCGCCGGCGCCTGGCGGAACGGGTTTCGCCCAGGGACCGCGCGCCTTGGGTCCAGGGCGCCCTCTTGAGGAGGAGGCGGGTGGCGCCAGAGCTTCATCGCCAGCTGGGCGGGTGCGGTGCAGCGAGACGGACGGCGTAAAGCGCCTCCTGCAGCGACGAAGCTCGGCGACTTCGGTCGAGCTATTCTTCGCCGTAAACGTCGTCGGCGAAGCGGTAGCGCAGGAGCTTCGTTAGCCGCGATGAGTGCAGCTTCGGGCCTCCATGGCCTTGAAGCGTAGCGCGTGGCGAAACCAGCGAGGTGAGCGGCGTGGCGGTGCGGCCGTCCGCCTCATGGACGGGTGCTAGGGCGATGCTTGCTGCTCGTTTCCCGCCCGGGCGGTGGCGGCGTTGATGGCGAATGACGAGGAACGACGGCAGGGCGCCCGCCGACGGAGCTGTTCGGGCGACATGGGGCGAGGGCTCGGCGCTCGGCCTTGGCAGGCCCGACGGGCCTCGAACATGGTTGCGGTGGTCGGGAAGAACGAGGCGAAAGGCGATTCGGCGCACCTACCTGGCGCGCCATATGTCGGATTTCGGGTTCCGGCAGACCCTTGAGGTTCGAACACTGGGGTGCGCGCGGAGATCCGACCCTCCTCCGTCTCGTACCTCGCCGAATCGCAGGGACCTAAACTACTAACGGAGCAGCACAAGAGACACAAGATTTATACTAGTTCGGGACACCGTTGTGTTGTAATACCCTACTCTAGTTTGTGGTGTGGTGGATTGCCTCTTGGGCTGATGAAGAACAGTACGAGGGAGAACAACCTCGCGAGGGTCTGTTCTTGGCGTGTGTGATGAACTGCTAGGTGGTGTTCAGTTGCTCTAGCTTGAGGATTAGGTCTATGTCTTTCTCTGGATCCCAGACGCCAGATCCCTCTACTCTGTGGGTGGCTACTCCTATTTATAGGCGAAGGCCCTTTGCCTCTTCCCAAAAATTGAGCGGTAAGGGTGCCAACAGTTGGCCATTTTGAAGGGGAACAGTGGCTACACTTATCCTGACTAAAGTTGGTCCTCGCCTGCCAAAGGCTCTGGTGATGACGCCTGCTTGGGCTCCACGATGACTCCCTTCCGGCCGTTGGGGCTGGTCTTGGTCTTGTTGCACCGAAACGGATGCCTTTGCTTGATGCTCTCGCTGCGCTTGCTCCCTTTGCACCAAAGAGGAAAGGAGGACCTTCAAGGCGGGCTGGCGCCCGGCAGGCGCCCTTGGTAAATCATGGCTTGCGTCATGGGCACCTCGCGAGGTACCCTGCCTTGAACTCTCCGCCTCCTCTTGAGCCAGCCTGACGAGGCCGTGCCTGAGGAAGCCCCTTGTCGTACGCCCCACGAGGCTTGGCCCCTCGCGAGGGTCTTGAGCTGGCGTTGATGAAGATGGGCTGTCCCGAGCCTCCTTTGAGCCACGCCGCAGGCCGCAGGCAGGCAAGTCTGGGGACCCCCGTTCCCAGAAAGCCGACACAATGTCGGTGTCAAAACCGGCGGATCTCGGGTAGGGGGTCCCGAACTATGCGTCTAGGCGGATGGTAACAGGAGACAAGGGACACGATGTTTTACCCAGGTTCGGGCCCTCTCGATGGAGGTAAAACCCTACTCACCTTGATTAATATTGATGATATGGGTAGTACAAGAGTGGATCTACCACGAGATCGAGAGAGGCTAAACCCTAGAAGCTAGCCTATGGTATGATTGTTGTTAGATCCTCTGGGACTAAAACCCTCCGGTTTATATAGACAACGAATAGGGTTAGGGTTACACAGAGTCGGTTACAATGGTAGGAGATCTACATATCCGTATCGCCAATCTTGCCTTCCACGCCAAGGAAAGTCCCATCCGGACACGAGACGAAGTCTTCAATCTTGTATCTTCATAGTCCAGGAGTCCGGCCAACGGTGATAGTTCGGCTATCCGGACACCCCCTAATCCAGGACTCCCTCAGCGAGAGATCACATTAAGTCCAGAGCCTCGTTTAGGAGCGACGGCCGGACGAGGAACTAGGGACCTGCGGGGCTGGGCATGGTACGTTCTACGAGGCTGTGCTCACTAGACGCAGACCTTGAGAGTTTGGAGTTAGCATCCAGAGGCGGATTTGGTTCTCCGATGACAGGGAGAGTCCTTCTTGATTCCAGGCTTGCCGAAGACATAGTTGCCTCTGGGTCTTCGGTAGAGAGCTTCGTAGTAGGAGAGAGTCTGGTGGATTTCAAACTCCCATCTTTGGATGAGGTGGTCTGCTCTTGATTAATGACCAGGGCAGGGATGATAGTTGGTTTTTGAGCGGTGCCTGACGATGGATCTGAGGCCGCGAACCCTACGAAGATCAAGTCTCCTTGGATATCAGTGACGTAATTCAGGCTCCCGAATCCGATCTGATGACCAGGGGCATTGTTGTCAATCTATTCAAGGTGACCAATTAAATTGGCATCCAGAGCGAAACTGCCAAACACAAAAAGTTGACCGGGGAGGAAAATTTCCCCGGAAACAACATCGTTGTTGATGATCAAACGAGCCATCGAACCTTCTACCGATGACATAGTGGAACTCTCAATGAAAGCACCAATGTCGGTGTCAAAACTGGCCAATCTCGGGTAGGGGGTCCCATACTGCGCATCTAAGGATCAAAGGAAACAGGAGACAAAGGAGACATGATGTTTACTCAGGTTCGGGCCCTCTTAATGGAGGTAAAACCCTACTTCCTGCTTGATTGACTTTGATGAGTATAGGAGTTACAGGAGTTGATCTACCTTGAGATCGTAATGGCTAAACCCTAGATGTCTAGCCTATATGAATTCTGATAGCGTCTACGGACTAAACCCTCCAGTTTATATAGACACGGGAGTGACCTAGGGTTGTACAGAGTTGGTTTACAGAAGAAGGAAACTATACATCGGGACGCCAATCTTGCCATCCACGCAAAGGAAAGTCCTATCCGGACACGGGGGAAGGTCTTCTACCTTGTATCTTCACGGCCCATCAGTCCGGCCCGTAACACACAGCCCGGATACCCGGGGATCCCTTAATCCAGGACTCTCTTAGCTGTCACATTATTTTTCTCGATGTGCATCACATCAAGATTATACTGCAGATCCAAATCTTTCCAATACTACAAGTCCCACAAAGTGGACCTGCGGGTAAACAATAATCTCTCTTCTGCCCTGTCACGCTTCCTTTCCTGCTACCATTACCTGCAGGATGGTTTCCTGGTGTAACATGCCTGACCTTCTCTAATTCCACTTGCAACTCATTAGCGGTGAGCCTTTTTGGCGCATCACGGTTTTCATGGTTTGCATTGAACACATGTCTTCTGTATTTTATAGGGCGCGACTTGTCCTTGGCAAGGAAACGGCTGTGTCCAATGTAACAGATTGTTGGTGTTCTGGGAACGGGGGTACCTAGACATGCCTGCCTGCAGCCGACGGCGTGGCTCCTTTAACGGCCCGGTACAACCCAGCTTCAGCAACGACAACCCAACACCCTTGTGAGGGGCCAAGCCTCCTGAGGTGGACGACAACAAGACCTCCCTCGGGGAATTACAAAAAAAAAAGACACATCCGTGGCATTTTGGGCCGAACGAAAAAAATTTCTATCATACATATGACACTTCTATGATGATAATTGTGACAAAACCTGGTATCATCATAGATGTGGTGGGCTCCTACTTCTATGAAAAAAAATCATGACAGAAAATGGGCTTTTCGTCCTGGGCAGGCCGGAGACGCAGCTGCATGACATTCTTTGGGTCGTCCATGACGGAAAAAACCGTGGTAGAAGCGAGGGCGAGGAAAATTTCGGGGTGTTCCCGGTTACGGTGAGAGGTCGGGGCGAAGCGATCGCGTTTCTCGTACACGTCTGGCGTGTGTGTGAGGCGTTGGCTCTCGCGAACCCGAAGCGAGGCGTTGGGCTCTAACTAAATCCGGCGATTACGCTGCGAACTCTGCGTTCGCGAACCCGGCGATTGATCGAAGAACATTAATCGAACCCGATCGGCGACATTTGCCGCTCTGGCGCTAAGCGAAGCCGATCGATCTTTGCCTCTGGGATGAGCAGTGAGCGTTGCGGGGGGTTGGATGAAGCGGTTCGGTGGAGGTGGATGAACAGGACCCGTGGTGTTGCCTCTGGATGAACAGGACCCCGTGGTGTTGCCTGCGGATGAACATGACCCCGATCGGTCGAGCTGTTGGGGCTGGATGAACAGGACCCCGTGGAGGGCTGGGTGAACAGGACCACCCCGTGGAGGGCTGGATGAACAGTAGCCCGTGGAGGGGTGGTTGAACAGGAGCCCGTGGAGTGGGCTGGTTGAACAGTAGCCGGTGGAGTAGCGTGAGGTGGAGGCTGGATGAACAGGAGCCCGTGGATGAACAGTCGCAGGTGGAGGCTGGAGGAGGTCGACGGTGGATGAACAGTAGCTCGTGGAGGCTGGAGGGGGTCGACGGTGGAGATGAACAGTATCCCATGGAGTCCCGTTTTGCGGTACGCCACACCCCTCCCGATGAACAGGACCCCCGTTTCGACCATAGGAGATCTGTTTCATCCGTTTTGCGGTACGCCACACCCCTCCCGATCAACAGGACCCCCGTTTCGACCGTAGGAGGTATGTTTCCTCCGTTTTGCGGTACGCCACACCCCTCCCGATCAACAGGACCCCTGTTTTGACCGTAGGAGGTCCATTTCCTCCGTTCTACGGTACGCCAGGCCTCGTTTCCATCGCCTGTTCCGTCCAAGCCATCCCAATGAACACGACCACGCATTCCGTTCCGACCCAGCCCGGTTGGCTCCCGCGGTCCGGTGCCTCCCGATGAACACGACGCATTCCGTTGCCTCCCCATGAACACGACGCATTCCGTTGCCTCCCCATGAACACGAGACGACGCTGTTTCTCCGTTCCGACCCAGCCATGTCAACGAGCCCTCGCCGTACGTATGCACGAGTAGGCGTTCGAGACCCCACCCTTATGTACACATATGTGGCCGTATTTTTTTTCTTGCACCCTGGCCGCCTCTACTACGACACGTGCGGGCCTCTATATCCACCAGTATATATGTACGTACACGTTCGCGACCAGAATGACAACGCTACGTACGCTTCGACCAGGTGGGTCCGATCGCCGTGCACTTCCTTGCGTGCGAAGATGTAGCTGGTGGGTCCCAGCAGTCAGAGGGGCGAATGATTTTGTTTTTTTGCCCGGACGCACTTCCTTGCGTGCGAAGGTGTAGCTGGTGGGTCCCAGCAGTCAGGGGGAAATGTTTTTTTTCGCGAAATATGGTGGCCCGTCCGGTGGGTCCCTGCAGTCAAGTGGAGGAATAATTATTTTGCACGTAATAAGGAGGCACTTCCTTGCTGCGGCCGTGGGCCCAACTGTCAGCCTCTCCACGTACAGTCCACGTCCGATGGAAGTCATTCCTTGACCATGTTGACCACGCCGTGCCGAGAGCACCAGGGTGGTGGATGACGGCGAGTCCTAGGAAGGGGACGACGGGGAGCCGGGGAAGACGCGACAGTGGAAGCCAGCAGAGGAGAATCTGAGAGTTGATGGTTAATTGCGGTGTGAGGCTACCGTCATTACGAGGCTGGCAGCGGTGGGAATAGTAGGGGTGGTGAGGCCTCTGCGGCAGCACAGCCGGCCACGGGAGGCAGGAGAATGTGGCACGACCGGCGCTGCTTTGGGCGGTTGGAGCAAGAAGACCAGAGGTTGAAGAAGCACTACAGCCGTTGGATGGACATCGTACGATCACTGGAGCTAGAATCGTTCACATTGACTAAAGTTGACAAAGGCCCCCGTCCCAGTCAACTTAGTAGGACCACAAGTCAGCCTCCCACAGTGGTGGGTCCCAGCTAGCAGGGGAGTATTCATTTTTTTGTGCGTAATAAGGAGGCACTTCCGGTGGGTCCGAGCTGACAGCGGGGGGAACGTTTTTTCGCGAAATACGCTGGCCCGTTCGGTGGGTCCGAGCTGTCAGGGGGAAAACATTTTTTTCGCGGAATAAGGTGGCCCGTCCGGTGGGTCCCTGCTGTCAGGTGGAGGAATAATTATTTTGCGCGTAATAGGGAGGCACTTCCTTGCGGCCGCCTGGACCCAGCTATCAGCCTCTCCACGTCTGATTACTCTTCCGATGGAAGTCGGTCGTTGACCACGTTGACCACGCCACGCCGAGAGCACCAGGCGGTGGTGCAGACTGGCAGCGAGGCCTAGGAAGGGGACGACGCAGAGCCGGGAAGACACAACAGTGGAAGCCAGCGTGTAGAGGATCTGAGGTTATTTGGTTAATTGCGGTGTGAGGCTGCCATCGCCCTTGAGAATAACGAGGTGTGGGTGAGTGGAGGAATGGCACGGCCAGCGGTGGGTGTAGTATGGGGCGGTGAGGCCTCTGTGGCGCCTGACCCGGCCACGAGAGGCGAGGAAGCAAAAGCACGACCGGGCGCTGCTTTGCTGCTAGACCAAGAAGATCGGAGGTTGAAGAAGCACTACGGCCGTTGGATGGACATCATCTGGTCCTTTGAAGCTAGAATCGTTTATATTGACTAAGTTGACAAATCCCTTGCATGCGGCTCCAACTTAGTAGGCCCACAGTCGACCTCCGAAGCAGTGCGCCCAGATGTCGAGGAGGAATCATTTTTTGGGCGGCGAAGCTAATAATATCCGAGATTGAAGAAGAAGCACGACATCCATTGGATAGACATCCAACGCCACTTCTTTGCTAGAACCGTGTGTTGACTATAATAAGTTGGCAAAGCCTTGCATACGCGTCAACTTATTTTTTTAGGGGACGCATCACTTAGTAGGCCCACAAGTGTGTGGCAGAGAACTTATAGCCCATCTGCGTTTTGTAAGAATGTACAACCCATTTTGGAATTCTAATGGAATTTACAACAACCCATTTACAGTTTGTTAAAAGTACAACCCATTTTCTAGCTAGGACAATGATTAATAATTTCAAGCAACCATTGAATACAGAATTCAATAAAATTTCCCACATTTTGATGGGCTCCAAAATATTTTTATCCCGAAATTTCTAGTCAGATTAAATATAAATTTGTATTACGTAAAAATCCAATGAAACATTGCGTGCGCAATAATGAAAATTTAAGATTTTCAAAATCCATAAATAATATTTTATAAACTAATTTCGTGTTTGGTGCATTTTTTTATAGTTACTGCCTAGTTTTTATAATTACATCCCATTTATTATTTTTTAAAGCTCATTTCCTGTTAAGCCTAATGCATCCCTCCTAGGAAAGATTTGCAGCCCAGCGGGGCGGAGAATAACAAGTTGACCTTGCCTGGGTATTCCTCAAAAAGACGTATAGCTGGGCTAGCCATTTCATCTTGAAAAAATCAGTATCTGGGCTGGATATCTGGCCTGGGCTAGACGGGCCACAGCCCGCCCAGTTAATACCCTGCTCTCCTCTAAACAACAACAAAATCATCGCCAATAAAAACTCTGCAGTGCTCACGCCTCAAAAACACAAATACTGCTCGAGCTGCTTGGTCCCAGCTGTTGGCCGCACCTTGTGAAATTCTCTCGTTTATATTGACTACATAGGTTGACAATGGTGTGGGACCGTGATGTCAGGAAACCAGGAGAAAGCAAAAAAATATAGTTGTACATAATAAGGAGGCACTTGCGTACGTACGGCTATGGCCCTAGTGGGTCCCTAGTGTCATCTAGTGAAAATAAAGTCATCTCCTGAATCCTCATGTTTGTTGATGATGTTAACAATGCTCAGCGCCACGGCGAGCGCAACAACTCGAGGGACAACGGAGAGGGCCTCGCGGGCCCTATGGATGGTCTGATACAGCGCCCGCTGCTCATTCAGGAAGCCAGGATCATTGGACACCTATGAGCACCTTCGATAAACTGAGACGACATGAAACGGTAAGGCCGCGCTTGGGAGCTCTGGTTTATTTCAGACCTGTATTAACATACAAGTGTAATTTACTTGTCATCGGAAACAACGCGTAAAATACAGGCGTAATGAAACCGAGGGTCCGAGGTCTGTAAGTAAAACCGGCGGGTTAGGCGTGTAATTTGAGAGACCAGTGTATATTTTACGAGCACTAGTATATGGACGACATTACCAGACGATACATGCACGACGCGCGTATCATGCCATCCATGGGAAAGGCTGAAACAACAGCTAGCGACTGGATTAGCAATCATCCGAGTGTCGTTCAGCGTTTTTGTCGTGTGTCAAATACTTCCGATATTTTACTAGTCGAAATCGACCAACCAAGCGCCTTCGCCCGAGACCATCTGCTTTAATTTACAAGCGTCGGTTTACAAGCGGTTTTGGTTGGAAAAGCGGCATCCAATCACGGCCTAATATCATGAGTTGGTCGGAAGATCATATGGTTTCACGTCTAACCTACCCGACTTGTCGTATAGGCTATGAATGAAACATCAGACGATGAACTTCTTAAGAAGGGAAACAACAGAAGAGGATGATCTTCTTAACAAGGAAATCACTGGCATTAGATCGACATGCAAAACAATACAACGCATTATTCTCAGGAGGCACGGTGAATAGCTCTTGATGCCACATGCCACAACATTCCAAGCTCAACTTTGCAATCAAACACAAGGCCTGGCATTACATAGACAATATTCAGAACAAACTCTTAACACAGGAATATCTCAGCAGAGTAACTATTTACTTCTAAACTGAACACTGGAATAGGAAAAAACACTCGACGCTGCTCACAGCAAGGGCGTCCCACTCAAAAATATCAAATGCATGTCTTCTGGCTAACAACAATGAGCAAATTTTGACAAGGTTTTCCAATTCCAATATATTAAACTAACGTCTTCTTGCTAACATCAATGATTAAACTTTGACAAGCTTTTCCCATTCAAAATATGTAATGCCTATGATCGTGGAGTCCTGTAAGCTTCTTGCTAACATCAATGATTAAACTTTGACAAGTTTTTCCCATTCAAAATATGTAATGCCTATGATCGTGGAGTCCTGTCGCTTCTTGTACTTGTTTGGGCACTTTTTGCCTAGGGCACTCCACGTGTTGTTAAATTGCCAATGGTCTCTGCAGACTAGTCATGTCCCCGGTGTCTAATATTTATGGCACCGGGTACATGTAATGGAGGGATTCGGTGCCAAACTAAGAAAAGTTGAAATCGGCACCTCTTTTGGCCTACATAGTGGAAAGCCTAATACTCAGAAGCTTCTCGGTCATTCCTTCGTAATGTAAGCGCAAACAGTGATCGCTTCTTTACGCATGGTGGAACGACCAAGCTGGACCCGATAATGCAGTTTTCCTTGGACACATTGGCTCCTTTTGTGCAGTTGAACTAAAATCGAAGTCGGAATAAAACCGAGCTTTAATTTTGATATCCCTGTAAGCAACAAAAGGTAGAAGGGAAACAATTACTAAGAAATAACGGTTGATGACTTGTACTCCCAGAAGAAAAACATCTACTGATCTACCTTATCTTAATGGGAAACAAAGCAGGAGAGTAGCAATTCTCAATCAGTGTGATTCATTAATATTATCCGAGACATTATCTTAACAATGCCTTGTTTCAACTTGTATAAAGAACGAAAAAGCGTAAAAGTATCATTCCTAAAACAATGCGATCGATTCATTTTAACAGAGACATTATCTTAACAATACCTTGGTTAAACATGTAGAAAGAACTACAAAGCAGGATAGTACCATTTGTAAAACATCGTAAGTCTCAGAATCGATATATAATAACAGACATTATCTGAACAATACATTTCTTAAACATGTACTCCGGCCGATCCCTAATATAAATGGTACTCCTGCCGATCCCTAACAAGTATTTGCAGTTTTGAACTAAGATTCAGTAGTTAATTCTGAGGAAGGTCGGTACTGACCATTCAAGACCAAGATTTGAAACAACTCATGAGGAAGATCTCAAAGAGATCTCAACACATATATGGAAATCCGGTCTCATTTTGTGCAGTTCCACCAAAGTTAAGCGAAGCAAAATGTCGCAATAGCAACAAGTTGAATAGATATCCCTGTTTTAACAGAGGCAAAAAAGGAATCAATTACTGGCCAATAAAGGAGGATGAAACATGAGGCCACAAAAATGGTAATCCCGCCAATCCCTAACAAGTTCTGCAGTTTTGAACTAAGATTCAGTAGTTAATTAATTCTGAGAGTGTCATTGCTTAATTTTACCAAATGACATTAGATTAGCGAAAAGCATAAACAGTCCAAGGGGAGAGTGGGCGCAACAACAATATGTGCTTCCATCTACTTATAAAGGGGGTGATGCAGAGTTTGTTGTAACAAAGCAACAAGCATCATGTCTGGGTTGGTCCCATTTTTGTTCACTACTTAATGGAAAAAGACAGCAATACAATAGCTTCAATTCAACATTTATTTGAAATAGTACCAATACAAGTAGCACAACATCTCAAAGCACACTGCACAATCATGTGGATGAAGGCCTGTATTGACCTTTCATGAGACAGACAAGATAAAATACGAATCTGCCAACACGAATAGGAAATCCAATCTCGTTTTGTGCAGTTGCACTAAAATCAAGCAAAGTGTTTCGCGTAGCGAAGCTAAATGTCACAATAGATTCTAGTTTAATATATATCCCTGTTTAATTAGAGGCTAAAAAGGAATCATGTACTGGCTAATTAATGAGAATGTAACTTGCGGCCACAATACTGGTAATTCCGCCAATCCCTAACAAGTGTTGCAGTTTTGAAATAAGATTCAGTAGTTAATTCTGAGAGTGGCATCAATTACTGGCTTATAAAGGGGGTGATGCTGATTTTTTTGTAACAAAGCAACAAGCATCATGTTTGGGTTGGTCCCAGTTTTGTTCACTACTTAATGGGAAAAGACAACAATACAATAGCTTCAATTCATCATTTATTTAAAACAGTACCAATACAAGTAGCACAACATCTCAAAGCACACTGCACAATCATGTGGATGAAGCACATCGACCTTTCATGAGACGACCAACATAAAATACGAATCTACCAACACGAATAGGAAATCCAATCAAGTTTTGTGCATTTGCACTGAAATCAAGCAAAGTTTCCGGTGTGACATTTAAGTTTTCTATAGCAACAAGTTCAATAGATATCCCTGTTTTAAGAGGACAAAAAGAAAACAAAGAAGCAGCTACCTTATCTTGATGGAAAACAAAGTATAGGATAGTAGCATTTCTAAAACGGTTGCATTGATTCATATTAACAGAGAAATTCTCTTAAAACAGATCAGTAGTTAATTCTGAGAGTGGCATCAATTACTGGCTTATAAAGGGGGTGATGCTGAATTTGTTGTAACAAAGCAACAAGCATCATGTCTGGGTTAGTCCCATTTTTGTTCAGTACTTAATGGGAAAAAACAGTACCAAAACAAGTAGCACAACATCTCAAAGCACACTGCACATCATGTGGTTGAGACCAAGATTTGAAACAACTCACCACGAAGACTGGAAACAAATCTCGATCTCCCTTTGTGCAGTTCCACAAAAATTAAGCAAAGTCACCGGTGTGACATTCAAGTTGAACTGCACAAAACACTCTTAAAACATAAGTGTTTGAGTAGCGAAGCAAAATTTCATAATAGCAACAAGTTGAATCGATACCCTGTTTTAACAGAGGCAAAAAGGAAACAATTACTTGCCGATAAAGGAGGATGAAACAAGCGGTGTGAAAAAAGCATCTAACTTATCTTGGATGGAAAACAAAGTAGGACAAAGAGCATTTCTAAAATGGTTGCATTGATTCATATTAACAGAGACATTCTCTTGAAACAACATTCGTTAAAAATGTAATTTACTTTTAACAATGGCATTGCTTCAATTTTCCGTGGCATTCTTAGATTAACAACAGCAAAATAGCTGCATGGGACATGCCAAGATCATGTAATAAATCCTGCGTATAAATGGGTGATGCACGAGTATATAGCCAAGCGGCATATATGCTGGTACCATATTTATTCTCTTTGAACCTTCTTCCTATGTGAGGGCAGCAAATCTAGTCGTGCACAAACTACCCGACCCCCCAGTTTCTTTCCCTTTTCAACAAAGAGATCGGTTCCTTATAGATGTGTGTACTGGGTTACCCCCTTTTTCCCTTTTCGACCTACAAAGCGGCTGGATAGCCAGTCTATACTACTTTCCGCCCCTCCTTTCCTCATTGAACCATGTCCTAGATTCTTGCTCCAGCCCGCTGCACCCTTCTTTCCTCTTTGAACCAAGACCTAGATTCGACTACAGATCGAAAAAGATCCACATGCAGCTAGAGCAACGACGGTTTCAAAGAAACTTATACCTTAGGGTCGTCGGGATGTGGCAAGGCGTGCAGCTGGGGGCTAGATCTGCCCACACTACGTACGACAGCGAGGAAGAAGGGGTCAGTGGCCCTCCCGCATAGGTGCTGGGTGAAAGAGAACAGCGCAGCCGGCAGTGGATTGCCTCCCTTGCTGAAGGCGATAGAGTGAACACTGCACCTTGTCCCCTTCCCGGTGCGACGGGATACGGACGCCTCCTTCACCAGCTGTGAGGGGGGAGAGAGAGACAAGAGGCCAACGCAGTCTTGTTTAGATCTGGTGAAGAGAGGGTGAGGCACTGTGAATATAGCAAACCCTAGCAATGAACGCTGAGCCTCAAGCGTGAACATATATGTAGTGCGGCGAGCGTGTGGAGAGTGCAAACCCTAGCGAACAAGCACTGAGGCTCCCGCTTATATATATATACTACTGTAGTATGGACTGAGCTCCGGTGCCTTCACTGCACCTACTTTTGGTTGTATGACAAGTGAGCCAGCCACATTTTGGGCCCACCTGTCATAAATCCAAAGGCAGGTGCACTAAGTCAATGAAGCTGTGTCCATATAGTACTCTCGTGTATACGACTAATATATAGTGGAGGGGTTTTCTTATTCTCTCCATAACAATCGTTTTCAATTTTTTAAGTACGAAACAAAACTCTTTATTTAATGTACAGTGAAGAAAACTAGTACTACTCCCGATGAACTAACGATCCACGCCCACGCGTCCTGGTCGCACTTTCTGTCCTTCACGTGTGGTACATGATACGTCCATTTTGCATCATGCTTTTATATCGATATTTATTGTGTTATGTGCTGTTATTTCACGTTATGTCACAATACTTATGGCTATTCTATCTTATTTTACAAGGTTTACATAAGGAGGGAGAATGCCGGCAGCTGGAATTCTGGCTGGAAAAGGAGCAAATATTAGAGACCTATTATGCGCAACTCCAAAAGTCATGAAACTCCACGGTATATCTTAAAATAAATAAAGAAAAATCCTCGCCAAAGATGAAGTCCAGGGGGCCCACACCCTTCTCACGAGGGTGGGGGGCGCGCCCCCTACCTCGTGGGCCCCCTGGTGGGTCTCCGACGTCCATCTTCTGCTATATGAAGTCTTTCGATGAGAAAAAAATCGGAAGGAACCTTCCGGGACGAGACTCCGCCGCCACGAGGCGGAACCTTGGCGGAACCAATCTAGAGCTCCGGCAGAGCTGTTCTGCCGGGGATACTTCCCTCCGGGAGGGGGAAATCATCACCGTCGTCATCACCAACGCTCCTCTCATCGGGAGAGGGCAATCTCCATCAACATCTTCACCAGCACCATCTCATCTCCAAACCCTAGTTCATCTCTTGTGTCCAATTCTTGTCTCCAAGTCCGGGATGTGTGCTAGTAGGTTGCTAGTATTGTTGATTACTCCTTGTAGTTGATGCTAGTTGGTTTATTTGGTGGAAGATCATATGTTCAGATTCTATATGCATATTATTACCCCTCTGATTATGAACATGAATATGCTTTGTGAGTAGTTACGTTTGTTCCTGAGGACAAGGGAGAAGTCTTGCTATTAGTAGTCATTGAATTTGGTACTCGTTCGATATTTTGATAAGATGTATGTTGTCTAGCCTCTAGTGGTTTTATGTGAACGTCGACTACATAACACTTCACCATTATTTGGGCCTAGAGGAAGGCATTGGGAAGTAATAAGTAGATGACGGGTTGCTAGAGTGACAGAAGCTTAAACCCTAGTTTATGCATTGCTTCGTAAGGGGCTGATTTGGATCCACATGTTTCATGCTATGGTTAGGTTTACCTTAATACTTTTGTTGTAGTTGCGGATGCTTGCAATAGAGGTTAATCATAAGTGGGATGCTTGTTGAAGTAAGAACAGCACCCAAGCACTAGTCCATCCACATATCAAATTATCAAAGTACCGAACACGAATCATATGAACGTGATGAAAACTAGCTTGACGATATTCCCATGTGTCCTCGGGAGCGCTTTACCTATTATAAGAGTTTGTTCCGGCTTGTCCTTTGCTACAAAAAGTATTGGGCCACCTTGCTTCACTTTATTTACTTTTGTTACTTGTTGCTCGTTACAATTTATCCTGTCATAAAACTATATGTTACCACTTATTTCAGTACTTGCAGAGAATACCTTGCTGAAACCGCTTATCTTTTCCTTTTGCTCCTCGTTGGGTTCGACACTCTTACTTATCGAAAGGACTACGATAGATCCCCTATACTTGTGGGTCATCAAGACTCTTTTAAAGCGCCGTTGCGGGAGTGTAGCGCCTTTGGTAGGTGGAATTTGGTAAGGAAAAATTTATATAGTGTGCTGAAATTTCATCGTCACTTGTTACTATGGAAAGTAATTCTCTGAGGGGCTTGTTTGGGGTATCTTCACCCCGTCCAGTATAGCAAGGAGTTGCTCCTCAACCTACTGAACCTATTGAAAATGAAACTCCTTTTGAATTTCCTTCGGGTATGATGGAAAAACTGATAGCTAACCCTTTTACAGGAGATGGAACAAAGCATCTTGATGAGCAATTAATATATGTGGATGAAGTTTGTGAATTATTTAAGCTTGCAGGTATACCCGATGATGTTGCTAAGAAGAAGGTCTTCCCTTTATCTTTGAAGGGAGACGCATTGACATGGTATAGGTTATGTGATACGAGATCATGGAACTATAAAAGATTGAAATTGGAATTTCATCAAAAGTATTACCCTATGCATCTTGTTCATCGTGATCGCAATTATATATATAATTTTTGGCCTCGCAAAGGAGAAAGCATCGCTCAAGCTTGGGGGAGGCTTAAATCAATGTTATATTCATGCACCAATCATGGGTTTTCAAGGGAAACAATTATTCATAATTTGTATGCTCGGCTTTCTGAAAACAATCAAACCATGCTCGATACTTCTTGTGTTGGCTCTTTTATGATGAAGACTATTGAATTCAAATGGGACTTATTGGATAGAATTAAACGCAACTCTGAAGATTGGGACCTCGACGAAGGTAAGGAGTCGGGTATGACAGTTAAGTTTGATTGTGTTAAATCTTTTATGGATACCGATATTTTCCGTAAGTTTAGCACTAAATATGGACTTGACTCTGATATAGTAGCTTCCTTCTGTGAATCTTTTGCTACTTATGTTGATCTCCCTAAGGAGAAGTGGTTCAAATACCATCCTCCCATAGAAGTAAAAGTAACTGCACCTATTAAAGTTGAAGAAAAGAGTGTCACTTATAATGATCCTATTGTTCCTACTGCTTATGTTGAAAACCCACCTTTCCCTGTTAGAATGAAGGATCATGCTAAAGCTTCAACTGTTGTTCATAAAAGCAATATTAGAACTTATACACCTCCTGAGCAAGTTAAAGTAGAACCTAATATTGCCATTGTTAAAGATCTCTTGTCTGATAATATTGATGGGCATGTTATTCAGTTCAAAGGTGAAACTGCTAGAATTGCTAAACCTTGTGCTAAAGATAAACATAGACCTCTGGTAGGCGTGCCAGTTATTTCTATAAAAATAGGAGATCATTTTTATCATGGCTTATGTAATATGGGTGCTAGTGCTAGTGTTATACCTTATACCTTATATGAAGAAATTAAGCATGAAATTGCACCTGCTGAGTTAGAAGATATTGATGTCACAATTAAACTTGCCAATAGAGATACTATATAAGAAAATTAGAGATGTTGAAGTCTTGTGTGGGAAAACTAAATATCCTGCTGATTTTCTTGTTCTCACTTTTCCGTAGGATAGCTTTTGTCCCATTATATTTGGTAGACCCTTCTTGAACACTGTTAATGCTAGGATAGACTGCGGAAAGAATGTTGTTACTATTGGCTTGGATGATATGGTTCATTAGTTTAACTTCTCTAAATTTGGTAAACGATATCGTGAGGAAGAATTGCCTAGTAAGGATGAAATTATTGGTCTTGCTTCTATTGCCGTACCTCCTAGTGATCCTTTAGAACACTATTTGCTAGACCATGAAAATGATATGTTCATGAATGAAAGAAGGGAAATAGATGAAGTATTCTTTAAAGAGGAACCTATTCTGCAACACAATTTTCCTGTTGAAATTTTAGGGGATCCTCCTCCACCCAAGGGTGATCTCGTGTTTGAGCTTAAACCGTTGCCTGAGAATCTTAAATATGCTTATCTTGATGAAAAGAAGATATATCCTGTTATTATTAGTGCTAACCTTTCAGAGCATGAAGAAGAAAGATTGTTGAAAACTCAAGAAGCACCGTCTTTGCTATTGGATATACTCTTGATGATCTTAAGGGCATTAGTCCCACTCTATGTCAACATAAAACAAATTTGGAGGCGGACGCCAAACCAGTTCGTGATCCTCAAAGACGTCTGAATCCTAAAATGAAAGAAGTGGTAAGAAAGGAAATACTCAAGCTTCTGGAGGCAGGTATAATTTATCCCATTGCTGATATCAGTGGGTAAGTCCTGTCCATTGTGTCCCTAAGAAGGGAGGTATTACTGTTGTTCCTAATGATAAAGATGAATTGATTCCACAAAGAATAATCACAGGTTGTAGGATGGTAATTGATTTCCGCAAATTAAATAAAGCTACTAAGAAAGATCATTACCCCTTACCTTTAATTGATCAAATGCTAGAAAGATTATGCAAACATACACATTACTACCTTTTAGATGGTTATTCTGGTTTCTCTCAAATACCCGTGTCGGCTAAAGATCAATCAAAGACTACTTTTACATGCCCTTTTGGTACTTTTGCTTATAGAAGTATGCCTTTTGGTTTATGTAACGCACCTGCTACCTTTCAAAGATGCATGATGGCTATATTCTCTGACTTTTGTGAAAAGATTTGTGAGGTTTTCATGGACGACTTTTCCGTCTATGGTTCCTCTTTTAATGATTGCTTGAGCAATCTTGATCGAAGTTTCTTGCGTAGATGTGAAGAAACTAATCTTGTCTTGAATTGGGAAATGTGCCACTTTATGGTTAATGAAGGTATTGTCTTGGGGCATAAAGTTTCTGAAAGAGGTATTGAAGTTGATAAAGCCAAGGTTGATGCTATTGAAAAGATGCCATGTCCCAAGGACATCAAAGGTATAAGATAGTTTCCTTGCTCGCGCCGGATTTTATAGGAGGTTCATTAAGGACTTCTCAAAAATTTCTCGGCCTCTGACTAATTTATTACAAAAAGATGTACCATTTGTCTTTGATGATGATTGTTTAGAAGCATTTGAAATACTTAAGAAAGCATTAGTCTCTGCACCTGTTGTTCAGCCACCTGATTGGAATTTACCCTTTGAAATTATGTGTGATGCTAGTGATTCTACTGTAGGTGTTGTTCTAGGGCAAAGAGTTGATAAGAAATTAAATGTTATTCATTATGCTAGTAAGACTCTAGACAATGCTCAAAGAAATTATGCTACTACTGAAAAAGAGCTCTTAGCAGTTGTATTTGCTTGTGATAAGTTCAGACCTTATATTGTTGATTCTAAAGTGACTCTTCACACTGATCATGCTGCTATTAAATATCTTATGGAAAAGAAAGATGCTAAACCTAGACTTATTAGATGGGTTCTCTTGCTACAAGAATTTGATTTGCATATTGTTGATAGAAAAGGAGAGGAGAACCCCGTTCCAGACAACTTATCTAGGTTAGAGAATGTTCTTGATGACCCACTACCTATTGATGATAGCTTTCCCGATGAACAATTAAATGTTATAAGTACTTCTCGTAGTACTCCTTGGTATGCTGATTATGCTAATTATATTGTTGCTAAGTTTATACCACCTAGCTTCACATACCAACAAAAGAAAAAGTTTTTCTATGATTTGAGACATTACTTTTGGGATGAACCACATCTTTATAAAGAAGGAGTAGATGGTGTTATTAGACGTTGTGTACCTGAGCATGAACAAGAACAGATCCTACGCAAGTGTCACTCCGAGGCTTATGGAGGACACCACGCTGGAGACAGAATTGTACACAAGGTATTGCAATCCGGTTTTTATTGGCCTACTCTCTTCAAGGATGCTCGTAAGTTTGTCTTATCTTGCTATGAATGTCAAAGAATTGGAAATATTGGTAGACGTAAAGAAATGCCTATGAATTATTCACTTGTAATTGAACCATTTGATGTTTGGGGCTTTGATTATATGTGACCTTTTCCTGCCTCCAATGGATACACACATATTTTAGTCGCTGTTGATTACGTTACTAAGTTGGTAGAAGCTATTCCAACTAGTAGTGCTGATCATAACACCTCTATTAAAATGCTTAAGGAAGTTATTTTTCCGAGGTTTGGAGTCCCTAGATATTTAGTGACTGATGGTGGTTCACACTTTATTCATGGTGCCTTTCGTAAAATGCTTGCTAAGTATGACGTTAATCATAGAATTGTATCTCCTTATCACCCACAGTCTAGTGGTCAAGTAGAATTGAGCAATAGAGAGCTCAAATTAATTTTGCAAAAGACTGTTAATAGGTCTAGAAAGAATTGGTCCAAGAAACTTGATGATGCATTATGGGCTTATAGAACTGCATATAAGAATCCTATGGGTATGTCTCCGTACAAAATGGTTTATGGAAAAGCGTGTCACTTACCTCTCGAACTAGAACATAAGGCATATTGGGCTATTAAAGAACTCAACTATGATTTCAAACTTGCTGGTGAGAAGAGGTTATTGATATTAGCTCACTTGATGAATGAAGAACCCAAGCTTATGAAAATGCCAAGTTGTTTAAAGAAAAAGTTAAAATATGGCATGATAAAAGGATACAAAAGCGTGAGTTTAATGTAGGTTACTATGTATTGCTATACAACTCTCGTTTAAGATTTTTTGCAGGAAAACTTCTCTCTAAATGGGAAGGCCCCTACGTTATCGAGGAGGTCTATCATTCCGGTGCCATAAAATCAACAACTTCGAAGGCACGAATCCGAAGGAGGTAAACGGTCAAAGAATCAAACATTATATCTCAGGTAATCCCATAAATGTTGAAACCAATATTATTGAAACCGTAACCCCGGAGGAATACATAAGGGACACTTTCGAGACTGCTTTGAGACTCGAAAAGGAATAGGTATGTGGTACGGTAAGTAAACCGACTCCAAAACAATTTTTAAGGCAGTATTTCTCCGTTTTGGAATATTTAGAAAAATAGAAAAATAAGTAGCAGCCCAGGAAGGACACGAGGGCCCCACGAGGGTGGTGGGCGCGCCCTACCCCTCTGGGCGCGCCCCCTACCTCGTGAGCACCTCGTGTGCCTTCCGGACTCCGTTTTCTTGCACGATACATATTTTGGTCGGTAAAAATTCACTATATATTCTCCCGAAGGTTTTGACTCACGTATCACACAAATCTCCTCTGTTCTTGTTTCGAGCTTTTTTTCTGACAAATCTAGATTATCATGACAGGCCCAAGTGCTTCCAAGGACAAGTCTTCGAGAAGGTCATCAATCCTTACCTCGTGGAGGTGCTGCGACACCCTCAAACCATTGAGTTGCGTGATGGGTTGCTGCACATCCGCGATGAAGAGGGACCAAAGGGGACCGGAAGCATGGAGACGAGGCTCGAAGCTGTGGAACAACAAATTTTCAAGTGTCAAGGGATGGTGGAATGTGGACTCAACTCCAACCACATGATGATCGCGGAGTTCACTAGCAACCACAAGCTGGATGCTGACAACATCGGGGACGCCATCTTCAAGCTTCACGAGAAGATCGAGCACCTCCAAGCCCAAATCTATGACCTGAAAAACGAAAACTGTGAGTATGAATATAGATTCAAAAGGATGAGTTTGGCTGCAGATTTGAGGATCTCGGAGACTCGATCATCCTTCTATGATGGTGAGCCTATGCCCTGGAAGATGGACAAGCCCGCATCATCGACATCACCACCACCTTCTTCACCGACAAAGAAGGAGACATAATCACATGGGTATGGGCACTCCCCTTGGCGACTGCCAAGCTTGGGGGAGGTGCCCCGGTATCGTATCACAATCACATCTCCTATCTTTACCATTTTTCTTAGTTTGATCCTATTAGTAGTATCTTGATCTAGTAGAATAAAGTTTATGGTATGATCTAGTTTTGAGTTTTCCTTTATGATCTCTCTTTGTAATCGAGTCCGTGAGCTATATATATAATAGAGATTAGTGTTGAGTCAAGGGCTTGATTATTTTGCCATGATCTTGGGTGAATAAAAGAAAAGAAGAAAAAGAATAAAAGGAAACAAAGAGTTCATATTGATCTTATTGAGATTAATGACTTCACATAGAAAGAGTATGATGATTTAAAGTTGTTGGGAGTTGACAGACATAGCTTTGGTCATTGTTGCAATTAATAGGAAGTAATAAGGAAAGAGAGGTTTCACATATAGATATATTATCATTGACATCTTTTATGATTGGGAGCACTCATTAAAATATGACATGCTAAAGTGTTGATGTTGGACAAGGAAGACAAGGTAATGAGTTATGTTTTTCTTATATCTGAGATAAAGTATGTTGTCATGGATCCTCTAACATGTTGAGCTTGCCTTTCCCCCTCATGCTAGCCAAATTCTCAGCACCAAGCAGAAATACTACTTGTGCTTCCAAATACCCTTAAACCAGTTTTGCCATGAGAGTCCACCATATCTACCTATGGATTGAGTAAGATCCTTCAAGTAAGTTGTCATCGGTGCAAAGAAATAAAAATTGCTCTAAATATGTATGATTGATTGGTGTGGGAGAAATAAGCTTTGTACGATCTTGTGATGTGGAAGTAATAAAAGCGACGGACTGCATAATAAAGGTTCATATCACAGGGGGCAATATAAAGTGACGTTCTTTCGCTTTGAGATTTTATGCATCCAACCATAAAAGAGCATGGCAACCTATGCTTCCCTCTGCGAAGGGCCTATCTTTTATTATTATCCTCTACCTTATGCAAGAGTCACGGTGATCTTCACCTTTCCTTTTTCATTTTATCCTTTGGCAAGCCCAAAGATGTTGGAAAGAACATGATATATATATATATATATATATATATATATATATATATATATATATATATATATATATATATATCTAATTGGATGTAGGGGAGCATGAATTATTATTGTTGACATTACCCCTGAGGTAAAAGGTTGTGGGGCAAAACTATAAGTCCCTATCTTTTTCTGTGTCCAATTAAAAATTCATAACCACAAGTATTGCGTGACTGTTAGCAATTATCACGGACTAAATGATAGTTGAGTACGTGGACTTGCTTTTTAGCTCTGACATAGACTCTTTACGATGTTATGATAAATTGCAATTGCTTAAATGACTGGGGTTATGGTTTATTGGTGCTCAAAAAGGTTTCTGATTCATACTTTTGCATTGTAAATAGATCATGACTTGAATATAAGTAATCATATGAAAAAATCCATATATGTTGCTGTTATGAGAATAATCATGATGCCTTCATGTCCGTATTTTATTTTTATCGACGCCTCTACCTCTAAACATGGGGACATATTTATTGTTATCGGCTTTTCTCTTGAGGACAAGCGAGGTCTAAGCTTGGGGGAGTTGATACGTCCATTTTGCATCATGCTTTTATATCGATATTTATTGCATTATGGGTTGTTATTTCACGTTATGTCACAATACTTATGGCTATTCTCTCTTATTTTACAAGGTTTACATAAGGAGGGAGAATGCCGTACCTGGAATTTGGTGGAAAAGGAGCAAATATTAGAGACCTATTCTGCGCAACTCCAAAAGTCCTGAAACTCCACGGAATATCTTAAAATAAATAAAGAAAAATCCTCGCCAAAGATGAAGTCCAAGGGGCTCACACCCTGCTCACGAGGGTGGGGGGCGCGCCCCCTACCTCGTGGGCCCCCTGGTGGGTCTCCGACGTCCATATTCTGGTATATGAAGTCTTTCAATGAGAAAGAAATTGGAAGGAACCTTTAGGGATGAGACTCCGCCGCCACGAGGCGGAACCTTGGCGGAATTAATCTAGAGCTCCGGCAGAGCTGTTCTGTCGGGGATACTTCCCTCTGGGAGGGGGAAATCATCACCGTCATCATCACCAACGCTCCTCTCATCGGGAGAGGGCAATCTCCATCAACATCTTCACCAGCACCATCTCATCTCCAAACCCTAGTTCATCTCTTGTATCCAATTCTTGTCTCCAAGTCTGGGATTGGTGCTAGTAGGTTGCTAGTAGTGTTGATTACTCCATGTAGTTGATGCTAGTTGGTTTATTTGGTGGAAGATTATATATTCAGATCCTATATGCATATTATTACCCCTCTGATTATGAACATGAATATGCTTTGTGAGTAGTTACATTTGTTCCTGAGGACAAGGGAGAAGTCTTGCTATTAGTAGTCATGTGAATTTGGTATTTGTTTGATATTTTGATAAGATGTATGTTGTCTAGCCTCTAGTGGTGTTATGTGAGCGTCGACTACATAACACTTCACCATTATTTGGGCCTAGAGGAAGGCATTGGGAAGTAATAAGTAGATGATGGGTTGCTAGAGTGATAGAAGCTTAAACCCTAGTTTATGCGTTGCTTAAAGGGCTGATTTGGATCCACATGTTTCATGCTATGGTTAGGTTTACCTTAATACTTTTGTTGTAGTTGCGGATGCTTGCAATAGAGGTTAATCATAAGTGGGATGCTTGTTCAAGTAAGAACAGTACCCTAGCACCGGTCCACCCACATATCAAATTATCAAATTACTGAACGCGAATCATATGAACGTGATCAAAACTAGCTTGACGATATTCCCATGTGTCCTCGGGAGCGCTTTTCCTATTATAAGAGTTTGTTCCAGCTTGTCCTTTGCTACAAAAAGGATTGGGCCACCTTGCTGCACTTTATTTACTTTTGTTACTTGTTGCTCGTTACAATTTATCCTGTCACAAAACTATCTGTTACCACTTATTTCAGTACTTGCAGAGAATACCTTGCTGAAACCGCTTATCATTTCCTTCTGCTCCTCATTGGGTTCGACACTCTTACTTATCGAAAGGACTACGATAGATCCCCTATACTTGTGGGTCATCAGTACACTACCCTCCCTTAAGTGAACAACCACACATGCGCCAAATTATCGGAAACGTGTGAGAGTGTGTACAAATAAATAAATTTAATTTCAATTATCGGAAAGGTTTGAGAGTATTACAAAGTTTGACTTCAGCCAAATCTAATATGCGGAGTAAATAAAAATGGAGGGCTACTACATCCATCCGGGTTTTTAGTCCACACCATTTTTAAATCAAAGTTAATATCTGGACAAATAAAATTACAGGGGAGCTGGAGACAATGTTGTGGGAAGGCTTAGAAATCAATACAAAACTTATGCTATTAGTACCAACGTCGATCCTTCTTTGAGGAAACATTTGGTTCGTAGCCAATTGTGTGATAAAATTGCACCAACGTGAAAGACGACTGTGTCTCCAACGCAACCAAGGTGAACTGACGAAGGATATCATCTTTGTGCGTAACAAGCAAAGAGCACTAATGGAATACAACTTGTTTTTCGTCAAAAATCGATCAGCTTCACCAGCCGACGCAACCATGAGGCGCAACAATGAGCATCGATAGGTCATCGTGGTGATGCATCATCCATTTGGCATCAAGTTTGGGTGAGGAACCTATGAAGTTCGACAAATCCTCACTGTGGTATGTTTCTTCTCAGTAATCAAGCTCGAGGAAGGAAGAACCACGTGGTAGAGGACAGACGATGGCGGAACAACAATGGCCATCCAATTTTGTGCAGTTCCACTAAAATTGAGGAAGACATGCCCGGTATGGAGACACGCATCGTTGTTTCCAAAAATATAAAAAGGGTTAGCCACGACATCTCAATTGTCAATAAGAATTAATGAAAAGTACACCAACAAATGTAAGCATCATAGTTATCTTGATGGGAACTAAACCAGGATACCCGAGAAAAAAAGAATTTCTTCATTTAACCAGTGATAGTTCTACCACCATATGGACAATGACCGCACAACCACCATGTACTTTTTGTCGAAACAACATGTACACTGATGACCCACAAGTATAGGGGATCTATCGTAGTCCTTTCGATAAGTAAGAGTGTCGAACCCAACGAGGAGCAGAAGGAAATGATAAGCGGTTTTCAGCAAGGTATTCTCTGCAAGCACTAAAATAAGTGGTAACAGATAGTTTTGTGATAAGGTAAATTGTAAAAAGCAACAAGTAACAAAAGTAAATAAAGTGCAGCAAGGTGGCCCAATCCTTTTTGTAGCAAAGGACAAGCCGGAACAAACTCTTATAATAGGAAAAGCGCTCCTGAGGACACATGGGAATATCGTCAAGCTAGTTTTCATCACGTTCATATGATTCACGTTCGGTACTTTAGTAATTTGATATGTGGGTGGACCGGTGCTTGGGTGCTGTTCTTACTTGAACAAGCATCCCACTTATGATTAACCTCTATTGCAAGCATCCGCAACTACAACAAAAGTATTAAGGTAAACCTAACTATCGGTGTCAAAACCGGCGGATCTCGGGTAGGGGGTCCCGAACTGTGCGTCTAGGCGGATGGTAACAGGAGACAAGGGGAACGATGTTTTTACCCAGGTTCGGGCCCTCGCGATGGAGGTAATAGCCTACTCCTGCTTGATTAATATTGATGATATGGGTAGTACAAGAGTAGATCTACCACGAGATCAGAGAGGCTAAACCCTAGAAGCTAGCCTATGGTATGATTGTTGTTCGTCCTCTGGGACTAAAACCCTTTGGTTTATATAGACACCGAATAGGGTTAGGGTTACCACAGTCGATTCTGAGTGGTAGGAGATCTACATATCCGTATCGCCAAGCTTGCCTTCCACGCCAAGGAAAGTCCTATCCGGACAAGGGACGGTGTTGGCCGGACTCCTAGACTATGAAGATACAAGATTGAAGACTTCGTCCCTTGTCCGGATAGGACTTTCTTGGCGTTGAAGGCAAGCTTGGCGATACGGATATGTAGATCTCCTACCACTGTAACCGACTCAGTAACCCTAACCCTATCCTGTCTATATAAACCGGAGGGTTTTAGTCCGTGAGGATCTAACAACAATCATACCATAGGCTAGCTTCTAGGGTTTAGCCTCCTTGATCTCGTGGTAGATCTACTCTTGTACTACCCATATCATCAATATTAATCAAGCAAGAGTAGGGTATTACCTCCATCGAGAGGTCCCGAACCTGGGTAAAAACATCGTGTCCCTTGTCTCCTGTTACCATCCGCCTAGACGCATAGTTCGGGACCCCCTACCCGAGATCCGCCGGTTTTGACACCGACATTGGTGCTTTCACTGAGAGTTCCGCTGTGCCGTCACCATCAGGTAGGATGCCTCATCTCGTCTTTAAAGACGACACCATTGCCAAAGAAGCCTTGGCCACTGGTCAGACTCTTCGGCTAGGCGGTTTTCTCATGACCGCTAGTTCGGCCGCCGCGCCGACGATGACCTCTTGAGTCATCGAAACCAATCTCCATGTTGGTTCGGAACTTGCCGAATAGTTAGATCCGATCGAGCTCTCCTCCATAAACGAGCTCTTAGATCGCATCGCCGCCTCGAGTCGCTAGATTACGACCGGATCGGGCCTAAAACCGATCTGAGAGAGATCAACTCTCCCGTGCTACCCATCATGTTGCTGTGATAGAGGAGCAATGCGGCGATTCCTGTTCTACCTTAAGGACTAGCTACGTCTCCCGATCCCTCCATGCCGGATTCCCGCGGAGGGACGGATGTCGATCAAGCCCTGAACTTAAAGTCAGGCGGCGGGTCGGACTCATTGGATAGCACTCAAAAATCCAAACTTCCGAGTTCGGAAACTTTTCGGCCCTTGAGTCCTAAATCGGATGGGGTTCCGGATTTAGTGCCACCCACCCACCCAAACATGAGTGATCTCTCTCGAATTCGGCAAGAGCCCGCTGAAACAGTACATCATTACTGGGCCAGATTCCTCCTGGTTTTGAACAGGATAAAGGGCTGCCGAGAGGAGGACGCAATCCCAATTTGCTGCAATAATTGCATGGACAAGGGAATCTTAAATGCCATAAGTCGTCGCGAAATTACACGCTTTGCTGACTTGGTGACCATAGTACAAAAGTACTGTGCGATGGAGAGCGCCTGGACAACCGAAAGTAAATTTCGGGATAATCCGGCCCCAAACACATCCCTAGTCCGGAACAAAAGGGTGCATCATTATCAAGCACCTGGGTCGAATACCAAAAAACCAAAACCCCCTAAAGGGTACGGAACCGTACTGGAGGGTTGGCTAAACGGACCCTGCAAAATTCATAGCACAGAGGGCGCCACTCCAACTCATAGCCTTCGAGCATGTTGGATACTACGGCAGGTGGCCAAAAGTGGCGAAGAGCTTCTAGCTCCAGAATCCTAGCCCAGCAACACCAGTACGGTGTCAACAGTCTTCAAGACTTTCACATCAAATAACATGCGAAAACGAACACTCCGTAACCTAAACGGACCTTGCCGAAGTCTACGAAGTAGCAACAATAAATCCATGGAGTGACACGGCTATTACCTTTAATGCCAGTGACGAACCTAAATTCCGAACTACCCTGGCACCAGCCGCATTGGTCCTCAGTCCGATAGTGGACGGCTTTCGCCTTTCTAATTGACTCATGTATGGCTGCAGCTGACTAAACCTCATCTATGAGGTAACCCTCCGAAAAATGGAAATAGATCGAACCGCATTAAGCGAAGCAGCACAACCTTTAGAGGAATAATCCTCACCGGAAGCATGCTGCACAGAAAAATTACACTGGACGTAGTGTTCGGCTCGCCGGACAATTACAGGTCCGAGGAGGTCACCTTTCAAGTGGCCCCGTTCAACAGCGGATACCATGCTTTATTAGGAGGAGAGGCATTCACAATTTTTCAAGCTATACCCCATTACGGGTACATGAAGCTTAAAATGCCCGGACCTAATGGAATCATCACTCTCGCTAGTGATCCAAACATAGCACTCCGCGCCGAAAACAAGACAGCCGCATTAGCCCTAGAGGCACTATCCGAAGCCCTAGCGGCCGAAGAACTCACCGCGATGCGCTCCACGGTGAACAGGGACGATGTGATACTTGATAAAAGATCCAAGTCCACCTCTTTTAAACCAGCGGATGAAATAGTCAAATTCCAAGTCCACCCAACGGACCCTGCAAAGACGGCCTCCGTTGGGGCACAATTAAACCCTGATGTAGACGCCCGCTCGAGAATTTCTACAAGAAAAGCGGGACATCTTTTCACGGCACCCTTCGGACATGCCAGAATCCCACGTCATTGGCGAGCACAGCCTAAATATCCTAAAAGGATTCAAGCCAGTCAAACAGGCTCTTCGACACTTTTCCGAACCCAAGAGACAGGCCATGGGAGAGGAGCTAGCCAAACTTTTGGAAGCCGGATTCATCAGAGATATAAAACATCCGGATTGGCTAGCAAACCTGGTGATGGTACCAAAGAATGATAAATCCTGGCGCCTATGTGTTTATTTCAAAGACCTTAATAAGGCTTGCCCAAAGGATCCCTTCCCCCTCCCTCGAATTGATCAATTCATTGACGCTACAGTAGGACATGACTCATTGTGCTTCCTCGACGCACGCTCCGAATACCACCAAATCAAGATGGCGGAGCCAGACCAAGCTGCAACAGCATTCATCACTATATACGGCCCGTTCTGCTTCAACACAATGCCCTTTGGGCTCAAAAACGCCGGCGCAACATATCAGCGCATGATTCAGACATGTCTGGCAAACCAGATCGGCAAAACGGTGGAAGCATATGTAGATGGCGTGGTCGTCAAAACCAAGCACGTCGAAACTCTAGTAGACGACTTGAGGCTCACATTCGACAATCTTCAAAATATGACATCAAGCTCAATCCAAAAATGCATCTTGACGTTCCAGCCGGAAAGGTCCTGGGCTTCATTGTGTCCTGTAGAGGAATTGAAGCAAACCCAGCCAAGATCCGATCTCTGCCACAATTGGATATTCCAAAAGACCTCAAACAAATACAAAATTTGACGGGATGCGTAGCGGCTCTAAGCCGCTTTATTTCCCAATTGGGGGAAAAAGCGTTACCCCTTTACCGCCTCCTCCGCCGCACCGAACACTTGGTGGACGGATGCAGCCTGGCCGGACTCGAAAAAATAAAGGCCATTACGGCAACAAATCCGGTCTGGCGCGCCCAATGTGGGCGAACCATTGCTATTATATATCGCCGCAACACATCGAGTTGTCGGTAGCGGTGCTCGTTGTCGAGCGAAAGCGGACGGACACCGGTTCCTGTTCAAAACCAGTTTATTATGTGTCCACCGTCCTAACTCCATGCAAGTCCCGGTACCCACACTATCAAAAGATAGCATACGCGGTGTTCATGGCATCCCGGAAGCTGCGACACTACTTTCAAGAGTGTTCGATAACGGTAGCCTCCGAAGTACCTCTTAACGACATTATAAACAACCGTCGACGCGATGGGCCGGATTGCTAAATGGGCCATAGAGCTCCTCCCATTCCACATAACTTATAAGCCACGACGAGCTATTAAGTCGCAGGTTTTGGCTGACTTCGTGGCCGAATGGACCGAAGCCGAACTCCCTAAAGAGTACGGCGCATACTCCAATTGGATCATGCACTTTGATGGCTCCAAAATGTTGGCTGGCACAGGTGGCGTCGTCTGGCGTCCCCAACCGGGACACAGTCCAATCGTCCTTGAGATAATGTATACGGACTCCAACAACGCAGCGAATCTGAGGCCCATACGCACGGCCTCCGGATGGCGATCTCCATGGGCATTCAACGCCTAGAAGTGCGCGAGATTCGAACATCGCAATATCTCAAATAAACGGGGACTTTGATGCCAAAGATCCGAAAATGGCAGCATACGCAATGCAGTCCTAAAAATGTCAGCACGGTTCGAAGGGCTCGAATTTCATCATATAGCCCGGGATAACAACCAGGCGGCGGATATATTGGCTCGCATCGGTGCAAAAGGCGATGCCGTCCCACCCAATATCTTTTTGGAACGGCTGTTCAAGCCATCCATACTATGGGAAGGGGAGTCCGGCAATAACAATCCGGACCCAACCGCACCGCCTGACGCCGAACATTCTGACACAACCGGAGGCTCCGCCCCCGAGATAACACCCTCTGCTCACGAAATAATGGCGGTTATTGCCCCGTGGACGGAACCATTCCTAGCCTACCTTACTAGGCAGGAACTCCCCGAAGACCAAAATGAGGCTCGCTTCATAGTACGGCGCTCTAAAGCCTATAAAGTCCATGAGGGAGAGCTTTATAAGAAAAGCACTAGCGGAGTCCTTCAAAGGTGTATCTCTGAAGAGGAAGGGCGAAACCTCCTGGCTGGAATTCATGCCGGACTGGGTGGGCACCACGCGGCAGCCCGGGCCCTTGTAGGCAAGGCCTTCCGTACAGGATTTTATTGGCCGACGGCCGGGCAGATCTGCAGACTTAGTCCAACGATCGTCGGTTGCCAGCTTTTTGCTAACCAAAGCCACATGCCACCCACGCCCTTAAAACTATACCCATTACAGCCGTTTTGCGGTGCAGGGGCTTGACATGGTTGGACCCCTCAAGGGAGGAACCCACAAGCAAAAATACCTATTGGTCATGGTGGACAAATTCACCAAATGGATAGAGGCCAAGCCTGTTATAACGGCCGAATCCGGACCAGTGATAGAATTTATATCAGGGGTAGTGCACCGTTACCGTGTCCCCCACAGTATCATCACTGATAATGGCACCAACTTCACGGCTGATGAGGTCAAATTATGGTGCAAAAACATGGGCATCAAGCTCGATTACGCCTCAGTCTATCACCCTCAAACCAACGGCCAAGTCGAACGGGCAAACGGTCTAATCATGAGCGGCATTGAACCCAGACTTGTGCGGTCCCTCAAGGAATCTAACACGCCTTTGGGTTGAGGAGCTCGACTCCGTGCTGGGCTGCGGACCATGCCGAATCGTACTACGGATTCACACCATTCTTCATGGTGTACGACGCAGAGGCAGTCTTGCCCTGCGACATAATACATGACTCACCTCGCGTGCGCATGTATGAAGAAAGAGAAGCCGAGCTCGATCGACAGGACAGTTTGAACGCATTGGAGGAGGAGCACGACGTGGCAAAAGCTCATTCCGCATTTTATCAACAGCAGGCTCGAAGATACAAAAAGCAGGGAAGTACGGGCCAAAGCTTATAACGTTGGCGAACTAGTTCTACACCTGCCGGGCAAGAAAAAGGACAAACTCAAGCCCAAATGGGAAGGTCCCTTCATCATTGGCCAGGTCCTGACCGGCGGAGCATACCGTCTGCGAAACGCATCGGATAACCGACTCGAGCCGAACCCATGGAACGCAGCCCGTCTACGAAGATTCTACGCCTAAGTGCCGGACTCCAAGTTTGTCTCCTTCCTCCGTCCACATTCTTTATTTTTGCTTTTGTGATGTCTTTTATTTCTCTCCTTCCTCCTTCTTCTTCTTGTAGCCTCTACAGGCTCGTTTGCGCTTTTTCCGCACACACTTGATGCGCTGTCCGCGCTCATTATACCTGGGGGCTTCTTTAACAGAAGATCACTTATACGGGCTTCATGCCCAACACATGCGTTAAGCTTCCGCATGTACCTTTTATTCACCATTATATGCATCGATATGACTTAAGTTTTGGCCAAGCTGGGTTGCCTGGCTCCTGTGCTTACCCCTACGTTCCCGATTGTTCAGCTAGGTGGTAAAGGGAGCACCCTGCGATTGTTACTGTCGAATTGATGGGATGTGTACCTCGGTGGGTGAAGCCGAAAGCTAGCGTTCTTAAGGGAATATTCAGTCGGTGAACTGAAAGATGATTTTTAAACTATTTAACCACCTGCCCCCAGATGATTTTCTGCTTTCATAGCAGCTTTGACATGCACTTTAGGGCATGCACCCTAGCGAAAAGGAACCCTTAACGGAACTATTCTCCACGGAAGATGTTTCTTACTACCCATGTAATATAACATAACTAGTTGGGCACTTATACGATACAGCAAAAATGACCCCTACGCCTTGTCTCCATGCATACCACGGTTCTTATATAACCACGAAGGTATTCGACAGACTCCGGACTACTGGGTCCGGAGGTCGAAGCGAAAAGGTCCGCTATGACAAACGATCTACAATCCGGCTAGAAGACATTCTTTCATGTCATATTTTTACATAGTCAACTCGACTCATTGTATTCCTCCTCAATGCCATCTAATGGCTATCTAATTTACAATCTTGCTGGGAATACTTGGCGGCCAATTCTACTTGGCCGTACACTAAACTTTCTGAGGATGTCCATCCCATCCGGCCCCTGAGTCCGACCTCGGCCATGTGGTTTGGGTCAACAACCGTGTACTGCGTCTTCACCATGGCCCGAGCCTCCTGGCGCCTTTGACGGCAGGCCGATATCTTCCATAGGCGGAAGCGCCGCCGTGCTCCTTGAAGCCGCTCTGCCCAGCTCCCCAATGCCTTCAGGCAGGAGATAGATGGCCACAAGGCCTGGCCGATGCTTTTCATCACCTGCCGGACTCGTTAAATGCGGTAGCCTTGATTCGGGAAGAAGATCACCCGAAGAACTGGGCATTTCCTCCTCGGGGCGACACTGTGAGAAAACCTACATACATGTTTATGTTAGTCGCCTTCCTCGCCGAACTCTTTCAAAGTTCGCTCAAGCACTCTTGAAAATGCCGCGACGAAGCCGTCGATTCTCCTTTACGGAGTCAGACAACTGGGCACGAACGTCTTTTAGTTCCTCACCCAGCTTGGTGTTGGCGTCTTGGAGGTTATTCTTCTCCTGCCGCACCCTTGTAAGCATGCTCTAGCCGGCCTTTAGCTGCCGTAAGAGCTGTTGCTTGTCCGGATCTAGTCCGGCGCCATCTGCAATGTTTTTATCAGATTTACACACCCGCCGCACTTTATAAACTATTTATCTTTTAACGCATATATTACCAGAGGGGGTCTCTGTAGCTCCCCCTGTAGCGGCTAGTGCGGCCTCAAGTTGGGCCTTGCACTCTTCAAGCTCCTGGGACAGTCGGGTATTCTTCTCTGTAAGATCCTGCATAACAAATGATCCTTAAATCAGTTATTCTAACTATTTTAAGTCTCGGGGGCAACTTGGCATATATAATCATCAAATTATCTTACCGTATGTCCTTCACATCTTGCTCCGTGGCTCTGGCTAGACCATCTTGAGCGGCACGGAGGTGCGCATCTCCCGAATCAAAGGCATTCAAGGCCTCTTGGGAGAAACATGCATCACGAAGAACTGTCCGGCAACGCTTGTGATTCAAGGCACTCTCCACCTCGGAGTTGGTGGCGGACAACCTGTCGGCATCCTCTATCGGAGGAGCATCCGACGCACGTCTCGTGCTCGCCTCAGCCTCCGGACCCGGCTTTGAAGCTTGGTCAGTGAAGGTTCGATTGGCAACCTCTCCGGACTCAGTCCGTGCGGCGCTCTTTTCTGAAAAGAGCATCAGCGTTAATCGCCTCCGTGAATCAATCACAGGAGTATGGTGCCACACCGTACCGTTGCGGCGGAGTTTCGATCCGAAACGCACTTCTTTTTAACCTGCGGGGCCGCACTGCCCTTTGTTGGCCAGCCGCCGCGGGCTCGGCTTCCTGCCTCGAAGGCGCCCCATGCGAAACACCATTGGTATACGGTGATCAAAGATAAGCATGGATGGGTCATTCTCAGGGTTTTGAGATCTCGGTCTCAGTTACTGTAAATTTGGAAGTATTCCGGGGTAATCAGCCGTAATGGCAACCAAAGCATTGTTGATGCTAAGTTGATAAAACACCCCGTCGATCAACTCCACCTTTATATCTGGATCCTCTTCGGAGGTCGGATCGAGGGACCGTTCCGGATCCTCAGGTTGTGGGGGCGGGCTGTGTATCTTCTCCATAGTCCGGCGCAGTTCCTGCGCAGAAACCACGAAATGAGATATTTAACCATGGGTACACGGATTGGACAAGTCATAAAGATGTATGCTTACCCAGCTTCGAGGATTATTCGAAGAAAACTCCTTCAATGGGTTGACACGGAGGAAATCCTCCTCCTCCCCTTTGTACATAGCAGACAAGATCTTCACCAGTTCGGTGACCGATCCCGGCCCTTTGCGGCCATGGCGGGTGGCGTCGTCCTCCCCGTTGAAGTCCCACATGGGGTGGCCCCTATATTGGAGCGGCTGCACCCCCCTCATAATACAGATTGCCATGACTCCAATCATGGTTAATCCGGCATGAGCCAGTAACCTTATTCGGCTCATTAGATAGAGGACATCCTTGTCATCTTCCCTCTGGGGGCTTCGAGGGCGCCCGCTTAGGCGCTTCTTCAGAGGAGCATTGCTGAACTCCGGAAGGCCGACCCGAACAGGATCCGGCAGCGGGATGTCCTCCATATAAAACCATTCCGAGGGCCAGTCTTCGTATGCCTTCTTTGGGGTTCCGGATAGGTATCCGGTCCCGGCGATGCGCCATAGCTCGGCTCCGCCCACTTGATATATTGACCCCTCATGAGAACGGGGTACTCGGCAGAATAATCTCTTCCACAGCCCGAAATGGGCCTCGACGCCCAAGAACAGCTCGCAGAGGGCCACGAAGCCCGCAATGTGCAAAATGGAGGCAGGCATAAGATGGTGCAACTAGAGGCCGTAGAACTCCGAGAGCCCCCGGAGAAACGGATGGATTGGAAATCCGAGTCCTCTTACTAAATAAGATACGAAGCACACCCGCTCTCCTTTAGAGGGACCGGGGACGCTCTCCACTAGCTTTCCGCCCTTGTAGGTGGCGAGTCCGGCTCGAACTGGGACCGTGAAGGCCGGGGGAAGAAATCCCTTGGTTTGGAGTATAACTAGCTCACTATGCGGGACTGAGCATCTCTCCCAATTTCCAGGCTGAGGGCTGGGAGCGCGAGAGGAGGAGCCGCGTCGACTGTCCATGATGGAATGGACTTTGGTCAGGGGCGCTCCGATGAAAGCTCGCAAGGGAGGGATGATGACTCAGATCTAGATCCTCGCCCCTTTTATAGGCAGCTCATTTGCACAGCTAAGGGGGTAATGGTAAAAATACCCTGGCCTTTCGCATTCCTTCAAACACGTGGAAGATGGCCATTATTGGGCGCAGAAGCCAAGGAGCACAGCATTTATCAGAAGCCGGACACTGTTCGACAGGTATGTGGAATTTGGAGAAGAACTCGCCTCGCAATGCCAAAGACAATCAACGCACCGGACTCGTCGTCATTGAAGCCTGGTTCGGGGGCTACTGAGGGAGTCCCGGATTAGGGGGTGTCCGGATAGCCGGACTATCGTCACAGCCGGACTCCAAGACTATGAAGATACAAGATTGAATACTTCGTCCCATGTCCGGATGCGACTTTCCTTGGCGTGGAAGGCAAGCTTGGCGATACGGATATGTAGATATCCTACCATTGTAACCGACTACGTGTAACTCCTAACCTATCCGGTGTATATATAAACCGAGGGTTTTAGTCCGTGGGGCGAACAACAATCATACCATAGGCTAGCTTCTAGGGTTTAGCCTCCTTGATCTCGTGGTAGAACTACTCTTGTACTACCCATATCATTAATATTAATCAAGCAGGAGTAGGGTATTACCTCCATCGAGAGGGCCCGAACCTGGGTAAAAACATCGTGTCCCTTGTCTCCTGTTACCATCCGCTTAGATGCACAGTTCGGGACCCCCTACCCGAGATCCGCCGGTTTTGACACCGACAGTCAATATATCAAGTGGGCGGAGCCGAACTATGGCGCATCGCCGGGACCGGATACTTATCCGGAACCCCAAAGAAGGCGTACAAGGACTGGCCCTCGGAATGGTTTTACATGGAGGACGTCCATTCGGATCCTGTTCGGATCGGCCTTCCGGAGTTTAGCAACGCTCCTCTGAAGAAGCGCCTAAGCTGGCGCCATGAGCCCCTGTAAGGAAAATGACCGGGACGTCCTTTACTTGATGAGCCGAATAAGATTACTGGCTCATGCCGGATTGACCATGATTGGAGTCATGGCAATCTGCATTATGAGCAGAGTGCAACCGCTCCAATATAGGGGCCACCCCATGTGGGACTTCAGCGGGAGGACGATGCCACCCGCCATGGCCGCAAAGGGCCGGGATCGGTCACCGAACTGGTGAAGACCTTGTCCGCTATGTACAAAGGGGAAGAGGAGGATTTTCTCCGCGTCAGTCCACTGAGCGGGTTTTCTTCGAATAATCCTCGAAGTTGGGTAAGCAAATATCTGCGTGGCATGTCCGATCCATGTTCCCGTGGTTAAATATCTCATTCCATGGTTTCTATGCAGGAACTGCGCCGGGCCGTGGAGAAGATACACAGCCCGCCCCCACAACCCGAGGACCCGGAACGGTCCCTCGATCCGACCTCCGAAGAGGACCCGGATATAAAGGTGGAGCTGATCGACGGGGTGTTCCACCAACTTAGCATCGACAATGCTTTGGTTGCCATTACGGCCGACTACCCCGGATTATTTCCGGCCTCCCAGGTAACCGTGACGGTCACGGATACCATGACCCACCGTGCTTTCCTTCTAATCACCACGTATTTGATGGTGTTTTGCGGGGTGCCTTGAGGCAGGAGGCGAACCCGTGGCGGCTAGCCAACAAGGGGCAAGACGGCCCAAGGCAAAAAGAAGTGCGGTCCGGATCGAAACTCCGCCGCAATGGTATAAGCGTCACCATATTCCTGTGATTGATTCACGGAAGGCGTACTAACGCTGGTGCTCTTTCCAGAAAAGAGCGCTCGTCGGATCGAGTCCGGAGAGGTTGCCAATCGAACCTCCGCCACCGGGTCCAAAGAGGCGAAGCACGAGGCGTCGTCGGATGCTCCTCCCGGCGGAGGATGCCGACAGATTGTCCGCCACCAACTCCGAGGTGGAGAGCGCCATGAATCACAGGCGCCACCGGACAGTTCTTCGTGACGCATGTTTCTCCCAAGAGGCCTTGAATGCCTTCAATTCGGGAGATGCGCACCTTCGTGCCGCTCAAGATGGTCTAGCCAGAGCCACGGGCAAGATGTAAAGGACATACGGGTGAGGAAATTTGTGATTATATATGCCAGTATCACCCGAGACTTAAAATAGTTAGAATAACTGATTTAAGGATCATTTGTTATGCAGGATCTTACAAAAAAGAATACCCGACTGTCTCAGGAGCTTGAAGAATGCAAGGCCCAACTTGAGGCCGCACTAGCCGCTACAGGGGGAGCCACAGAGACCCCCTCTGGTAATATACGCTTCAAAAGATAAATAGTTGGTGAAGTGCGGCGTGTGTAAATCGACAATAATATTGCAGATGGCGCGGACTAGATCCGGACAAGCAACAGCTTTGCGCCGTTGAAGGCGGCGAGAATGTGCTTACAAGGGTGAGGAAAGAGAAAATAATCTCCAAGATGCCAACACCCAGCTGGGTGAGGAACTAAAGGATGTTCGTGCCCGGTATGCGACTCCTTGAAGGAGAATCGGCGACTTCGTCGCGGCATTTACAGTAAGTTCTTGAGCGAACTTTTGAAAAAGAGTTCGGCGAGGAAGTCAATTAATAGAGTTATGTCTGTAGGTATGCTCACGGGTCGTCCTGAAGAGGAAATGCCCGGTTCTACGGGTGACCTTCTTCCGAAGCTATTGCAACTGCACGAACGAGTTCGGCAGGTGATGAAAGGCGTCGCCCAGGCCTTGTGGCCATCTATCTCCCTACCGAAGGCCTTAGAGAGCTTGCAGAGAAGCTTCAGGGAGCACGGTGGCGCTTCCGACTATGGAAGATAACGGCCTGTCGTCAAGGCGCCAGGGAGGCCTGGGCCATGGTGAAGACACGGTACACGAAGGCGGACCCAAACCACATGGCCGAGGTCGGGCCTGTGGGGCCCGACGGGTAGGAGATCCCTGTGAGCTTAGTGTATGGCCAAGTAGAGTTGGCCGCAAAGTATTCCCAGCAGGACTGTAAACTAGACAGCCTATTAGACGACATTGAAGAGGAATACAATCAGTCAATTTGACTATGTAATTTAAAATGACATGTAAAATGCCTTCTAGCCGGATTGTATATCGTATGTCGTAGCGGACCTTTTCGCTTCAACCTCGGGACCCAATAGTCCGGAGTGTGTCCGAATACCCTCGCGGTTATGTAAAAACCGGGGTATGCGTGGAGACCGGGCGTCGGGGTCACGAGTGCTTTATAATACAAGTGCCCAACTAGTTATGTTATATTACATGGTTAGTAAGAAACATCTTCCAGGGAGAATAGTTCCGTTAGGGGTTCCTTTCCCTGGGAGGCATGCCCTAAAGTGCATGTCCTGGACCGCGAAAAAGCGTAAAAGCATCTGGGGGCAGATAAATGAAAAATAAAAAATCATCTTTTATTTCACCGACCGAATATTCCCTTAAGAACACTAGCTTTTGGCTTCACCCAGTCTGAGGTACACGTCCGGCTGACCCGGCGGTAACAATCGCAGAGGTGCTCCCTTTACCACCTAGCCGAACAATCGGGAACGTAGGGGTAAGCACAGAGCCAGCAACCCAGCTTGGCCAAAACTTAAGTCATATCGATGCATATAATGGTGAATAAAAGGTACATGCGGAAGTGTGACACATGTGTTGGGCATAAAGCCCGTATAAATAAGCTTCATTAAAGAAGCCCCAGTATAATGAGCGGATAGCGCGTCAAGTGTCATGTAACAATGCGCAAACGAGCCTCTAAAGGCTTCCAGAAGAAGGAGGAGGAAGGAGAGAAATAAAAGACAGCAAAAATAGAAAATGTGGATGGAGGAAGGAGACGAACTCGGAGTCCGGCGCTTAGGCGTAGAATCTTCGTAGATGGGCTGCGTTCCATGGGTTCGGCTCGAATCGGTTGTCCGATGCGTTTCGCAGGCGGTATGCTCCGCCGGTCAGGACCTGGTCGATGATGAAGGGACCTTCCCATTTGGGCTTGAGTTTGTCCTTTTTCTTGTCCGGCAAGCGTAGAACTAGTTCGCCAACGTTGTAAGCTTTGGCCCGTACTTCCCTGCTTTGATATCTTCAAGCTTCGTTGATAAAATGCGGAACGAGCTTTTGCCACGTCGCTCCTCCTCCAATGCGTCCAAACTGTCCTGCCGATCGAGCTCGGCTTCTCTTTCTTCATACATGCGCACGCCGAGGTGAGTCATGCATTATGTCGCAGGCAAGACTGCCTCTGCGCCGTACACCATAAAAATGGTGTGAATCCGGTAGTACGATTCGGCGTGGTCCACAGCCCCCAGTCTGGTCGAAGCTCCTCAACCCGGTCGTGTTAGATTCCTTGAGGGACCGCACTAGTTTGGGTTTAATGCCGCTCATGATTAGACCGTTTGCTCGTTCGACTTGACCGTTGGTTTGAGGGTGATAAACTGAGGCGTAATCGAGTGATGATACTATGGCCGTGAAGTTGGTGCCGTTATCAGTGATGATACTATGGGGACGCTGTAACGATGCACTACCCCTGATATGAAGTCTATCACCGGCCCGGATTCGGCCGTTTTAACAGTCTTGGCCTCTATCCATTTGGTGAATTTATCCACCATGACCAATAGGTATTTTTGCTTGTGGGTTCCTCCCTTAAGGGGTCGAACCATGTCAAGTCCCCAGACCGCGAACGGCCAGGTGATGGGTATAGTTTTGAGGGCGGTGGGTGGCATGTGGCTTTGGTTAGCAAAAAGTCGCAACCGACGCATCATTGGACTAAATCCTGCGCATCTGCGGGCCGTCGGCCAATAAAATCCTGTACGGAAGGCCTTGCCTACAAGGGCCCGGCTGCGGCGTGGTGCCCACCCAGTCCGGCATAAATTTCAGCCAGGAGGTTTCGCTTCTTCCTCGGAGATACACCTTTGAAGGACTCTGTTGTGCTTTTCTTATAGAGCTCTCCCTCATGGACTTTATAGGCTTTGGATCGCCGTACTATGCAGCGAGCCTCATTTTTGGTCTTCGGGGAGTTCCTGCCTAGTTAGATAGGCTAGGAATGGTTCCGTCCACGGGGCGATAACCGCCATTATTTCGTGGGCGGAGGGTGTTATATTGTTGGCAGAGCCTCCGATTGTGTCAGAGTGTTCGGTGTCAGGCAGTGCGGTTGGGTCCAGATTGTTATTTCCGGACTCCCCTTCCCATAGTACGGATGGCTTGAACAGCCGTTCCAGGAAGATGTTGGGCGGGACGGCATCGTGTTTTGCGCCAATGCGTGCCAATACGTCCGCCTCCTGGTTGTTATCCCGGGCTATATGATGAAATTCGAGCCCTTTGAACCGTGCTGACATTTTTAGGACCGCATTGCGGTACGCTGCCATTTTCGGATCTTTGGCATCAAAGTCTCCGTTTATTTGAGATATCGCGAGGTTCGAATCCCCGCGCACCTCTAGGCGTTTAATGCCCATGGAGATTGCCATCCGGAGGCCGTGCGAAGGGCCTCGTATTCAGCTGCGTTGTTGGAGTCCGTATACATTATCTGAAGGACGTATTGGACTGTGTCCCCGTTTGGGGACGTCAGGGCGACGCCAGCCCCTAGGCCGGCCAACATTTTGAGCCGTCAAAGTGCATGATCCGATTGGAGTATGCGCCATACTCTTTAGGGAGTTCGTCTTGGTCCATTCGCCATGAAGTCGGCCAAAACCTGCGACTTAATAGCTCGTCGTGGCTTATAGGTTATGTCAAATGGAAGGAGCTCTATGGCCCATTTAGCAATCCGGCCCGTCGCGTCGCGGTTGTTTATAATGTCGTTGAGAGGTACTTCGGAGGCTACCGTTATCGAACACTCTTGAAAGTAGTGTGCAGCTTCCGGGATGCCATGAACACCGCGTATGCTATCTTTTGATAATGTGGGTACCGGGACTTGCATGGAGTTAGGACAGTGGACACATAGTAAACCGGTTTTTGGAGACGGAACCGGTGTCCGTCCGTTTCTCGTTCGACGACGAGCACCGCGCTGACAACTTTATGTGTTGCGGCGATATATAATAGCATTGGTTCGCCCATGTTGGGCGCGACCAGGACCGGGTTTGTTGCCAATATGGTTTTTATTTCTTCGAGTCCGGCCGTGGCGGCATCCGTCCACTCGAAGTGTTCGGTGCGCCGGAGGAGGCGGTAAAGGGGTAACGCCTTTTCTCCCAAACGGGAAATAAAGCGGTTTAGAGCCGCTACGCATCGATCAATTTTGTATTTGTTTGAGGTATTTTGGAATATCCAATTGTGACAGAGCTCGGATCTTGGCTGGGTTTGCTTCAATTCCTCTACCGGACACAATGAAGCCCAAGAGCTTTCCGGCTGGAACGCCGAAGATGCATTTTTCCGGATTGAGCTTAATGTCATATTTTCGGAGATTGTCGAATGTGAGCCTCAAGTCGTCTACTAGAGTTCCGACATGCTTGGATTTCATGACCACGTCATCTTCATATGCTTCCACTGTTTTGCCGTTCTGGTTTGCCAGACATGTCTAAATCATGCGCTGATATGTTGCGCCGGCATTTTTGAGCCCGAAGGGCATTGTGTTGAAGTAGAATGGGCCATATGGAGTGATGAATGTTGTTGCCGCTTGGTCTGGCTCCGCCATCTTGATTTGGTGGTAGCCGGAGTACGCGTCGAGCAAGCACAATGAGTCGTGTCCTGCTGTAGCATCGATAATTTGATCAATGCGAGGGAGGGGGAAGGGATCCTTTGGGCAAGCCTTATTAAGGTCTTTCAAATCAAAAAATAGGCGCCAGGATTTATCCTTCTTTGGTACCATTACCAGATTTGCTAGCCAGTCCGGATGTTTTATATCTTTGATGAATCCGGCTTCCAGAAGTTTGGCTAGCTCCTCTCCCATGGCCTGTCTCTTGGGTTCTAAAAGCGTCCGAAAAGCTTGTTTGGTGGCTTGAATCCTTTTAGGGTATTTAGGCTGTGCTCGCCAACCGACGTGGGATACCCGGCATGTCACAAGGGTGCCAGCAAAATGTCCCACTTTTCTCGTAGAAATTCTCGTAGTGCGGCGTCTACATCAGGGTTTAATTGTGCCCCAATGGAGGCCGTCTTTGCAGGGTCCGTTTAGCCAACCCTCCAGTACGGTTCCGTGCCCTTTAGGGGGTTTTTGTTTCTTGATGTATAACCCAGGTGCTTCGTGATGATGCACCCTTTTATTTCGGACTAGGGCTGTATTCGGGGCCGGATTATCCCAAAATTTACTTTCGGTTTTCCAAGCACTCTCCATCGCACAGTACTTTTGTACTATGGTCACCAAGTCAGCAAAGCGTGTAATTTCGCGACGACTTATGGCGTTTAGGATTCCCTTATCCGTGCAATTATTGCAGAAGACTGAGATTGCGTCCCCCTCTCGGCGCTTCTTTATCCCGTCCATGACCGGAGGAATCGCCCGATAATGATGTCTTTGTTTCAGCGGGCTCTTGCCGAATTCGGGATAGATCGCTAATGTTTGGGTGGCGGGTGGAACTAGATCCGAACCCCGCCCAATTTAAGACTCGGGGGCCGAGAAGTTTCCGAACTTGGAAGTTTGGATTTTGAATGCTATCCAATGAATCCAACCCGCGCTGACTTTAAGTTCGTGGCTTGATCGACATCCGTCCCTCTGCGGGAATCCGGCATGGAGGGATCGGGAATCCGGACGTAGCTAGTCCTTAAGGTAGAAGAAGAATCGCCGTATTGCTCCTCTATCACAGCAACATGATGGGTAGCCTGGGGAGAGTTGATCTCTCTCAGATCGGTTTTAGGCCCGATCTGGTCGTAGTATGTGGGGACTCCCAGGGCGGCGATGCGATCCAAGAGCTCATTTACGGAGGAGAGCTCGATCGGATCTAACTGCTCGGCAAGTTTCGAGTTAACGTGAAGATTGGTTTCGATGACCCAAGAAGTCATCGTCGGCGCGGTGGCCGAACTGGCGGTCATAAGAAAAGCACCTAACCGAAGAGTCTGACCAGTGGCCAAGGCTCCTTTGGCGATAGTATCGTCTTTAAAGACGGGACGAGGCATCCTTCCTGACGGCGAGGGCACAGAGGAAATCTCAATGAAAGCACCAATGTCGGTGTCAAAACCGGCGGATCTCAGGTAGGGGGTCCCGAACTGTGCGTCTAGGCGGATGGTAACAGGAGACAAGGGGCACGATGTTTTACCTGTGTTCGGGCCCTCTCGATGGAGGTAATACCCTACTCCTGCTTGATTAATATTGATGATATGGGTAGTACAAGAGTAGATCTACCACGAGATCAGAGAGGCTAAACCCTAGAAGCTAGCCTATGGTACGATGGTTGTTCGTCCTACGGACTAAAACCCTTCGGTTTATATAGACACCGAGTAGGGTTAGGGTTACACAGAGTCGGTTACAAATGGTAGGAGATCTACATATCCGTATCGCCAAGCTTGCCTTCCACGCCAAGGAAAGTCCTATCCGGACAAGGGACGAAGTCTTCAATCTTGTATCTTCATAGTCTAGGAGTCCGGCCAACGGTGCTAGTTCGACTATCTGGACACCCCCTAATCCAGGACTCGCTCACTAACCATAGCATGAAACATGTGGATCCAAATAAGCCCTCACGAAGCAAGGCATAAACTAGTGTTTAAGCTTCTGTCACTCTAGCAACCCATCATCTACTTATTACTTCCCAATGCCTTCCTCTAGCCCCAAATAATGGTGAAGTGTTATGTAGTCGACATTCGCATAACACCAGTAGAGGCTAGACAACATACATCTTATCAAAATATCGAACGAATACCAAATTCACATGACTACTAATAGCAAGACTTCTCCCTTGTCCCCAGGAACAAACGTAACTACTCACAAAGCATATTCATGTTCATAATCATAGGGGTAATAATATGCATATCGGATCTGAACGTATGATCTTCCACCAAATAAACCAACTAGCATCAACTACAAGGAGTAATCAACACTACTAGCAACCTACTAGCACCAATCCCGGACTTGGAGACAAGAATTGGATACAAGAAATGAACTAGGGTTTGGAGATGAGATGGTCTTTGGTGAAGATGTTGATGGAGATTGCCCTCTCCCGATGAGAGGAGCGTTGGTGATGACGACGGTGATGATTTCCCCCTCCCGGAGGGAGGTATCCCTGGCAGAACAGCTCTGCCGGAGCTCTAGATTGGTTCCGCCTCATGGCGGCGGAGTCTCGTCCCGAAAAGTTCCTTCCGATTTTTTTTCTCTTCGAAAGACTTCATATAGCAGAAGATGGACGTCGGAGACCCACCAGAGGGCCCACGAGGTAGGGGGCGCGCCCCCACCCTCGTGAGCAGGTTGTGGGCCCCCTGGACTTCATCTTTGGCGAGGATTTTTCTTTATTTATTTTAAGATATTCCGTGGAGTTTCAGGACTTTTGGAGTTGTGCAGAATAGGTCTCTAATATTTGCTCCTTTTCCAGCCTAGAATTCCAGCTGCCGGCATTCTCCCTCCTTATGTAAACCTTGTAAAATAAGAGAGAATAGCCATAAGTATTGTGACATAACGTGAAATAACAACCCATAATGCAATAAATATTGATATAAAAGCATGATGCAAAATGGACGATCAACTCCCCAAGCTTAGACCTCGCTTGTCCTCAAGCGAAAAGCCGATAACAATAAATATGTCCTCATGTTTAGAGGTAGAGGCGTCGATAAAAATAAAATATGGACATGAAGGCATCATGATTATTCTCATAATAGCAACATATATGGATTTTGTCATATGATTACTTATATTCAAGTGATGATCTATTCACAATGCAGAAGTATGAATCAGAAACCTTATTGAGCACCAACAAACTATAACCCCAGCCATTGAAGCAATTGCAATTTATCATAACATCGGAAAGAGTCTATGTCAGAGTTAAAAAGCAAGTCCACATACTCAACTATCATTTAGTCCTCTATAATTGCTAACACTCATGCAATACTTGTGGTTATGAAGTTTTAATTGGACACAGAGAAAGATAGGGACTTATAGTTTTGCCCCACAACCTTTTACCTCAGGGGTAATGTCAACAATAATAATTCATGCTCCCTATATATATATATATATATATATATATATATATATATATATATATATATATATATATATATATATATATATACACACACACATAAACACTATTCTGATCACAACCTGACCTGCTCCGCTAGTAGTACGTTGAACTTCCGTGTGAACTAGGTTGAACTTCCGCCAACATTGCCCAAATGGAGCTTGTGATATACCGTTGAAAAGCTATGGACACCAGTATCATGACCTAACTTAAATTTTGGCAAAATGTAAGTGGTTTAAGAGCAGTTTTGAAAACCGTTTTTTCTTTACACAAAAAACGTGAATCGTATTTTCGATCGCATTTCTAAACTGTTTATCCGAATGAGGCGTATAATATGGCTTTGGAAAGCTGCTGCAAAACCGCTACTTCCACATGTTGAAAGTTTCTTCTAATTCTCTATGGTTAAAGAGTAATTTGAAAAAACGTAAAATTTGGCAAACCGAACAGCCGAGTTCATATTTTCGACGTCATTTCTAAACGACTAATTGTAACACCCCAAAATTTTAGCCAAGTTTTAGATATTAAAATTTTGCCAGGAGTTTTAAATTTTTTATTTCTGTTGGTTCCAGAACTTTTCTTTTAATATTAAGTGTCTTTTCCATGAGGAGCTTTCCCAAAACATATTGGACTTCTATGCCATCTCATTAAAACAACTTCTAAATCAGTAGATTTATTTATTAAATTATTTCACCCTGAGCTTTAATAATTAAAATGGCTTGTTTTAAATTTTGGAGCTCTGTTTGTACTGCAACCAGTTGATAACTTTAACTAATATTCCAACCAAAATTTGGAGATGTCATGTGATGTCTCTAAATCACTTCTGTGCATTAATATAATTATTTCATTGCATATTTTAAGTTTTACACCTGTTTTTCAAATCAGGTCCAGTGGATACTTTTGCACTATAGCCTAATTAAATATTTCCCTGGAACCTCCACCAAAATTGTGATATATCAGTAGTAGCATGCCATCCAACTTTATGCAAAAACCTAGTGTTGTTCTTTGGAAAAATTGAGTGAATCATCCTCATCTTCATTCTGGTGCCATTTGGTGATTTGTACTGCAACCATCTCCTAACTTGCTTCTTTATCTATAATTTGTTTTCCTACTTATAGTCCTCCTTGCCAAACCCTTAAGTCCAGAAGAGTGGACCCTTTGGAAGATTTTTGGTTCATGAAACAGTGCCATTCACTTTCTGCCCAGAATTGTAGTTTTGCATAACTTGCACTAACAAGTTTCTGCTTTTGTCAAACTAACTTCACCACCCCCTTATCCATCCAAAGAGACACTGATCTGGAAAATGTGGCCACCCCAAGTGTTTCCTAGATGCCCTTGGCATTTTGACAAACACCCTGAGTGCATAACCAGATTTGGCATGATTTCAAGTTTACATTGTGGACTTGATCCCCTGGCCTATCCACCATGTCCCTTGATTCCATTGCTAACCCTAGACTAGACCTGTTTATTGCCAGCCTCAACCGCGACCTCTAGGCTGCCCTGGCATTTCGTCGAGCATGTCCCAGGCCTGCTCTGGCGCGCCAGGCGTGCGTTTAACGCGCGCTTGCCGCCGCGCGTCACGCCCGCACTCAACCCGGTCCGTGACCGACCGCAGCCAGCACGCCGTGTCCCCTTGCACCGCCACACCACCCCGACCAACCTGGCACCCCACAGGGCCACCGTCAGGACGGCCGTGGCGGCTAGCTGACGGCCGCTTGCAGGCCCGGCCGTGTCGGCACCGCCCAAGCCGCCAACGCTTGCCACCTGCCTCCTGGAACAGTGCGTGCTCATCCGCAATCGTGTCCCCTAGCGCTCGTCGCCGCCACGTTGCCCAAGCTACAGCAGGGCGGTTCACCGTCGTCCTTATTGCCGGCCGCCTCGGAACCGACCTCTATCACCTATATAAAGAGGCCCCCGAGCTCAAACCCGCACGCAGGCAGTCTCACACCATTCCGCTGATGCCCCCTTGGCCGTCAATTGAAGGGAGAGAATCGTCTTCTTCCTCTCCGGCAACTCCAGCCGCCGCCACTAAACAGGCCATTCCGGCGCCACCAGGGCCTCCCCCTCTCCACTCTCTCCACCAGGAACCTTCCCTTCCTCCTGTGAGCCCGTCCCCCTACTCGATTTTGATCGGGAACCACCGCGGCCCCAAAATCACTCTGTCCCCGAAACCTCCTCCGCATGGCTGGCCACGGCAGCTCACGCCGTCCGCCGACCCAGCGACCACCGGTAGGACCGCCCGGTCTTGCGGGTCCATCCCGACCTTCTGAACCTGCGAGGAGCTGCCGTTACGCGCCGATCGCCCGTTGCCTCGCCGCCGCCGTTCGGGCAGAGGAAGAGGAGGGAGAGTTGGACTGGTCAAACCTGACCAGTGGGCCAGGCGGGCCCACTGTCAGTGACTCAGGCGCAGTCCACGCTGGATAAGTGGAAGCGCATTTCCAAAATGCGCCTTCGACGTGTACGTATATTCGAAACGTTTTCTTTTCTGTTTTTTTTAAATAACAGATTTTTGACAAAACTTTGACCGGTTGTATCTTTTTAAATACTACTCCAAATAAATTAATTCTTTTTCCTACCTCTCTCAAATATTGTCTAGTTTATTTTAAGATTTATTTGAAATTTTTTCAAAACAACTTTTTGTGCTGTTGTGTTTTTGTGTGTTAATTCAAATATATTCTTTTAAATAGGATTTTTGATGATTTCAAGATGTGTTGGAATGCACCCTGCCTTCCCATGACCTGAATGCAAGCATTCTGAACCCTGGTAAAAAAAATTGTGTGTGTTGCATAGCACGGTGACAACACCACCCCGACACGAGCATACATCATTTTATGTGAGAAGGTGTTCCTACTCATGAGTGCATGCTAGCGAATTTCATGCAAATGGAGTTGAGATGACTGTGATAGGAATCACCGTCATATGCCTTTCATGCATACCGGGAGGAAAGCCGGGAAGACCCCTGTCTTGGGTAGACGCGGTCTTGCCCCTAGTCCTCCGTCGAGACGGACGTGTCCGGTATGGCATGAGGGGGTATGTCGCGTGGTGTTTCTATCTGTAGTTTGAAGTATTTGCATTGTTATACTAATCTTGCAGGGAATATTGCAACCTCCAGAGTCGATCGTAGATCGAGTCTTGTGCCAGTAACCCCCATAATTGCTTCGTACTACCACTCGTCTCTACGACAAGTAGGGTACGGTTCAGTAAGTCGTCAACCCTTTGCTAGCACACACCGTACAGAGAGGCCTTGGTGGAAGATACTGGAGGCATCCGGTAGTCATGCCACCGGGTCCGGGAGCATGGGTGTTTCGGTTGTAGCCGAAGGGGGTAGCTCCCGGTTTATGCTGCTGTATAAATTTTGTGATCCCATGTCACGTCGAGGTTGTAGCCTCCCACTTAGAGTTTTGCTTAACAGGTGTCGTGGGTGATTCGGAACACGTGTAAGTTAAGCTGGTGTGTGCAAGTTAGGTGTGTTTTCAACAAAAGACCAGAACGGAATTAGTCCCAATGGACTAAAGGAATCCGTTACTACGTGGGTAAAGAGTACACCCTCTGCAGAGATTGAACCTATTCGAATAGCCGTGTCCATCGTTAAGGATTACAGTGTGGGATGGGTCAAGTGTCGGTCTTAGTGTCGGTCTTCGGAGGTGAAACTGTTAAACCAGAACTGAATTTCACAACTTGTGGATTGTGATAATTATGATTATTATTATTATTGTTGACTAACCCGTGATTTTACTAGCATTATTGAATGTCCCTGGGATGGTTCTACCTCCAGGATATTCACTATGGCATTTCTTTTAAAGCCCTTTATGTGGTGTCGCTAAGACGCTCGACTGTGGCATTTCTTTTAAAGCCCTTTATGTGGTGTCGCTAAGACGCCCGACTATGGCATTTCTTTTAAATCCCTTTATGTGGTGTCGCTAAGAAGCCCGACTATGGCATTTCTTTTAAAGCCCTTTATGTGGTGTCGCTAAGACGCCCGACTGTGGCATTTCTTTAAAAGCCCTTTATGTGGTGTCGCTAAGACGCCCGACTGTGGCATTTCTTTTAAAGCCCTTTATGTGGTGTCGCTAAGACGCCCGAAAGGGGCATTACTTTTTAAGCCCTGTATGGGGGGTCGCTAAGACGCCTCGACCGTGGCATTTCTTTTAAAGCCCTTTATGTGGTGTCGCTAAGACGCCTGACCGTGGCATTTCTTTTAAAGCCCTTTATGTGGTGTCGCTAAGACGCCCGACTGTGGCATTTCTTTTTAAGCCCTTTATGTGGTGTCGTTAAGACGCCCGACTGTGGCCTTTCCTTTAAAGCCCTTTATGTGGTGTCGCTAAGACGCCCGACTGTGGCATGCTTGTTATTCATTTCATAATTTTAATACTACTCTTGTTATTTATTTCATAATTTTAATACTACTATGTTATTGCCTATTCATAAATAACATACTTGCACGCAGCAGAGTTTTGTTTATCTTTTGTGACTGTCATCATGAGCATAAAAATTTTTCCGCACATCATTGTTATATTATACCTGTGTTCATGATGTTTGCGAGTACATTCAAAGTACTCACTGGCTTGTCCCTAGCTATTGTCTTGGCCAGATTTCTTGTTTGGAGAAGAGCGTTGCGATGACAGCCCCGGAACCTAAGCAACAGAGACCGCAGCCTCGCGAAGATAGGAGTTAACCTGGTCAGCTGTTCCCGTGGGAAATGGAGTTCCATGGACACTGATGATCCACAAACCGCTTCCGCCATCAACCTTTAGAAACCATTTGTTGTACTTGCAGACCAGAATGGTCTTGTACTACATATATTGTATTTTTGCTTGGAATTTCTGTATCAAGTTGGTGCCTTACCAGCTAACAGTTATCCTGGGGCTAGTGAGCGCGAGGGCCATTTTCTGGGAATTTTTACCCAGAGAATCGGTCGCCACACTAATCCAATTGAGGCATATGATACGGCGTTGAAAGCTTATGAAAACGCGCTAATCATTCAACTTGAAAGTTTTTTTTCTAATTTTGAATGGTTTAAGAGTAATTTAGAAAATGGTACAAGTCCTACCGAGTTCGTATTATCGAGATAATTTTTTAACCGTTCGGCCAAATGCAGCAAATGATATGGAGTTGGAAAGCTTGAACAAATGCGAAACTTTTTGGTATGTATTATTTCTCCCAATTCTTTACGGTTTTAAGTCAGTTTCGGAAATGGTGAAAAACGTATTTCTGCCGTATTTTTACGAAATTTATCGGAATTGCGAAAATAATATACCGCTGAAAAGTTACGAAAAATGCGAAACTTTTTCATGTTCACAGTTTTCTCTGATTCCTAGCCGTTTTCAAGTAATTTCAAAAACGGCGAGATCATTCGTTCTACCTTTATCGCGAAACAGATTCGCCAAAAATGCATCACGTGAAGTACCTGAACTTCTCGGTATGAAACCTTGAACTTCACTCTGTTTTTCACGTGTTTTTTTACTCGTATATCTCTATCCACTACTCCTAACTCTACATCCACTCACCAGAATTGAGCAAGTGATATACCGATGGAAAGCTGCTGTAAACACGTAACTTTCCCGTGTTGATCATTTTTTCATACTCGCAACGATTTTAAAAGTTTTTCATCTGAAATTCATTCAGCGTAGTAGTTGAACTTCATGCTATTTTCACGTTGAACTTCTGTGACGTATTTTTGTTTGTACACGCGCCTGAACTTCCCTCTGTACGAACCCGACCTTCGGGCTATCTTTGCAACCGTGGCTTCCCCCGCGAATTATTCTGGTTAGTAGTGTTCTATATGATGTTAGTGTAATCTAGAAACGTTTTTAGCAACTAAATACCGGTTTTAAATAGAAATCTCGCTCGCTGGCAAAATGTAAGTGGTTTAGGAGCAGTTTTGAAAACCGTTTTTTCTTCATACAAAAAACGTGAATCATATTTTCGATCGCATTTCTAAAGCGTTTATCAGAATGAGGCAAATAATATGGCGTTGAAAAGCTGCTATAAAACCGCTTCTTCCACATGCTGAAAGTTTTTTCTAATTCCATATGGTTAAAGAGTAATGTGGAAAATCGTAAAATTTCGCAAACCGAACAACTGAGTTCGTATTTTTGATGCAATTTCTAAACGCCTAATCCAATTGAGACAAATGATATGGAGTTGGAAAGCTTATGAAAATGCACTTTTTTCTCATGTTGAAAGTTTTTTCTAATTCTGAATGGTTTAAGAGTAATGCTTATTTAAGAGTAATGAAATTTTTCATGTTGAAAATGCACTTGAACTTCTAGCAACCATTTTTACGTTTATGAGATTATTTTCAAAAGTGCAAAAAATTGCGTTGTGCTTTTTATTTTTTGAAAAGGTAAATCCTAGTTTTTAATAAACTCCGACCTTCTGTGTTATTTCAATTTGAACTTCACCTTTTTATATTTTGAGTAAAGAATTGTATTCGATTTTTATACGGAAAAAATCAAACATTGAAATACAAGATGAGCCTCTCTCGTAAGAATTTTTGAAGTTCCCCGAACAGAGCACGTGAACTTCTTTCAATAAACCTTTTAAGCTTTTCATTTTCTATACTTTTGTTCTCATTTGAAATGCATTCCTTGCAGTAGTTGAACTTCTTATTGTTTTCACTATGAACTTCTGTCGCATTTTCTTGTATAAGTCGCATTTTTTTCCATTTTAAAACATGTAATTGGAGGTCGAATGTCCAACAATATAAATTCTGAACCGTGCACGGAGGTGCACGTGAACTTCTTGCAGCAAATCTGAGTTTTTTTATATACTTAGAACTTCTCTGTTATTTTAATTTCAACTTCTTAGTCATATTCTTAGAAAGGAAATATGTTTTTAAATAAGCATCAAATTTTTTTTTTGTAAATTGAACTTCATAGTTTTATTTTTCTTAGAAATGGTAATAATTTGAGTTTCTTGTATATTGAACTACTCCTTTATTTGAATTTGAACTTCGTCATTTTTATTCTTTACTAACAAGGAAATCTGAGTTTCTTTATAAATATCGAACTTCTCTATGTTGTAATTTGGACTTCTTGGTTTATTTTTTAGCATAAAAATATCCTAAGTTTTTCATAAATTTTGGACCCCTCCACATTTTTTTTAGAAATGGGGAAAATTCATTCTGTTTATAGACTTTTTGAATTGGTATTTTAATTTAATTCAAATTGTTTGTTTTTATCGGTTCCTAAAAATCTGATTTTTTTATAAACGTCGAACTTCTTCGTTATTTTAATTTGAACTTCTTAGTTTTATTCTTACAGAAAAATATGATTTTCAAAAATGCATGAAATATAAGCCGATTGTGATACTGAAACATTTTACCCTTCTTGCAACCAGAAAATGCAACATTTTTCTACGAAGCCCACATGAAAGGAATGATTTTGTCATGTCATTTTATTGGTTTTTAAGATCCTAGACTTCTTTTGGTTTTGTCATGTTAACTTTTTCAATTAGTTTCCTTTTAACTTCCAGAACACAAATAGTTTGGTAATTGAACTTCCGTATTTTTTTCATGAAGTTTGGTAATTGAGCTTCCGTATTTTTTTCCTTTCCTATTTTTTGTTTTATATGTATTTATGTACTGAATAAAGTTTGGTAATTGACCTTCCTGTTTTTCTAATGTGAATTCCAGAGATTTAGCATTTCCCACATTTCTTTTTCAGGGGAGAATCCGTGAAACTTTTTTAATGGATGATTTATATTTCCCACTCCACACCTTTTGTCGCAGAATGTGTAATTTTTCAAGATTGAACTATTGTACATATCAAACAAGGGCCAAAAGAATTTTTTGGGTACATACCACATGATAAACAACACAAATGTTTTTGATAGAAAGAAGATGCATTCACATATACACAAAAGTGTCGATGATAGACACATGATCCATCCAAAATTAACTCGTGCAAAATTTCATCAGTACAGGAGCAGCATGGTCGATGTCCGGCAATGTGAGGATTCGCCAATCTGAACCAAAATAATAAGCAGTGGTGCAAATCGCTCACACTGTCTCTCACCAAATCTTTCCCTGAACTCAAATACCCGCAAAAGTAGGAGCCTGGAATATTAAGGACCTGGGCCTCGTCTGGGCGCTACAGCAGTGGGAACCGAGTGGCTCAGCCGAACTTCTTGGGGCTGTGCAGTTGAACGGCCGAAGCTGGCAGCGGCGAAACGCGCTGAGTGCTGCAGCGATGGGGCCCCACTGGGAAGAGGCTACGTGGTAGCAAGGGACCATGGGTCAGGTAAGACCTATCATAGTTATGTTTAGTATTCAGCACAAAGATTGAAAAGGTATCACTTTAGGCATTAGGCAGGATAACTATGTGCGTAATACGCTCCAGTATATTGCAACTACCTTGTGTGATGACTGTATGCCACGACTCAGAATCAGAAAATAACAATATACTATGCTAGTTCACATAACTTCACTCAAGTCAGAGCACGAAGGATAACATAAATAGTTGAATGATCGATTTCCTCAATATTATGACAAGGAACATCTAAATTCCCAGCTAACTTCCGTGAAAAACACACATAATATGTCACTCTTTCTTGCTATTTTTTATAAAGTATAAGCATTGACTGAATTTTCAAATTTAGTGGTGGAGCTATGCAATGGCAGAATAAAGAAAACATGCACACAAATTCAGAGAGTTCAGAAGCTCTGAAGCTCAAGTATACGGGGTGCAGCTCTGTCTGTGTATGTGCGTCTGATTGCGTGGAACGTGTGCTCAAGGACGGACAAGGTCTTCAGACGCACTGCCGGCATATTTCGGGCGGAGGGTGGCGCCTGGTTGTAGTGCAGGATGTGGCGTCACCGTCACGCTCGTCACCAGGAAAGAGATGGCCAAGGCGTACAGCACGTCCGCGCACTAGGATAGGCCGATGACCTTCAACAAAATTTGCAGAGAACTTGAGCCATGGTGTATCAAGCATCACGTGTTTGATTTTTCAGAGCATCCTTGCTTGCAAGATAGAGTACTAATCTAGTATCCAAGAGAACATAATACTTGGGAAATAAAAATGGAAGAATCTGTAGGAAGAACTAAACTGGAACTGCTCATCTAGCGAGACAATTCCTTCCTTCTCATAATTTTTCACACGGAAAAAATAAGAAAGAGATGCCACAAGATCTGCTCAGTTTGGATTGAAGGAAATTCCTCTAGCATATGTCAGAACTCGTAACTGAACTAGCTTCTGCCACTAATGATACAGGCAGCCTGCATGATTTGTGTTAGTGCATACCACCAATTTTTGCGTCTCCATCGAGCCGCAATTGACCTCGCTTGTACTACAGGGGAGGAGCCGCCATGAGAGTTTACAGAGGCACACCATGGCTGGCAAGGGGAAGTTCGAGCAACCAGTCGCCCGCGTGGAGAAGTTCGAGCAGCACCAGGGGCAATCCGTGGTGGTGTCCGGACGTTGATCAGGGCGGCAGCAGGTGACGCGGGGGTAGCCGGAGAAGTACTGCCTCCCCCGCCTGAGCTAGCGGTGGACTGCAGCGGCAGCTAGCGGAGGACTGCGGAGGTAGTAGTAGCTAGCGGCAGACGGTTGTGGCGCGATCCGGGGAGGGTGGCGGCGGCGGTGGCGTGATGCGTGGAGGGCGAAGGCAGCGACAGCGGCGGCGCGATCCCCGGCGGCGGCAATACAAGGCAGGGGCGACACGGCGGTCGATTATCAGGGCGGCGGACGGCGCGGCGGCTAGTTCCCGGGGCGGGAGAGGCACGACGGCTGGTTCCCGGGGCAGGGGCTGGCTGGCGCCGGCGGGGTGGGTGGCTGGATCAAAGAGGGGGTGGTGCGTGGGAAGGTTCGCTAGATCTGGGAGGGAGTGGGGGCGTGGGAAGGTACGTTAGTGAGGTGGGTTCGGGAACATCCGCTCGGCCTCTATATAGGCGCGCCGTGATCCAAATAACTATTCTAATCCTGGGATTAGAATAGTGTTATCCTATATATATATACATCTAGGCTATTCTGTTACGCGTAACAGAATATTTTTTGAACTGACGGTTTCAGGTGGTTGTACTGATGATTTCGAAGCGGTTGAACTGATGGTTTCAGTTGTGTTTAACAGATCGTCTTCTTTAGTTCAAAAACATTTTTGTAATTTTTTTGTCGGAATGGGGCGTATAATATATCGTTGGAAAGCTCTTGACAACCATATTTCAAGTATATTGAACATTTTTTGCAAAATCATTATGGTTTAAGAGCAGTTTTGAAAAAACCGTTTTTTTCAAAACCGAAAACGTGAATCGTATTTCGGACTCACTTTTCAAACGGTTTGTTGGAATTGAGCAAATAAGATGGCGTTGGAAAACTGGTGAAAATCCGCATCTTCCATATATGTATTGTTTTTTCTAATTCTATATAATTTAAAAGTAATTTAAAAAACGGTGAAATTCTGGGCGAAACGTATTTTCACGATTTTTTGCAAATGGTTTGTCGTATTGACGCAAGTGATACGACGTTGGAAAGCTACGGAAAATGCACAACTTTTTCGTATTGAAATGTTTTTCTAATTCCTTACGGTTTAAAAATGAATTCGAATACGGTCAAATTTGATTTTGAACATGATTTTTTAAAAGTTTGTCGAAATGGGGCAAATAATATACCTTTGGATAGCTATAAAAAATGCGAAACTTAGTCATGTTGAATGTTTTCTCATATTTGCAGCCGTTGAAGAGTAATTTGGATTACGGTGAGACCCATCATGGTGTTTTTCCTTCAAAAAAACAGAGTACTCGTACTGATATATTTGTGTGTTTGTACTGAGGTATTTTTCATAGCAGTTTTGAATGGTTCTAGAAAAAGTACTTGTACGGATGTCTATATGATTTTGTACCAAGCGTGTTTCCACATACTAGACTTTACTTTGTATTAATTTAAAAAGTTTTCAATACGGCAAGACACATCCTGTTGTTTTCCTGTCTGATAAACAAAGTACTCGTACTGATATATGTGTATGTTTGTACTGAGCTATTTTTTGTATAGTAATTTTAAATTATTCTGAAAATAGAGTACTTGTACTGATGTTTGCATGGGTTTGTACTAAGCATTTTTCACTAACTAGACTTTGCTCTGTTTGTGGGTAATATTTTTGCTCGTAAATTTTCAATGGTTTTTACTGTATCGTTGCCCCTGTACTTGCATGGTTTGTATCATCGAACTGAATGATATTTTATTTAAAAAGAAAATGTTTTGTTTTGTTTCTTTTTTTTTGAACTCAACATTTTTTGACAACGATGTTCTGAACTTCTCTCATTTTACGACTTGTACTGAGGTACTTACTAAGCAGGATTTTCATGGGGTTTCTTCTTTTGCTTGAATTTTTACAATTTGAATTTTGGCCATTTCCTTTATTACGAACGTATTTCACCGCTTTTTAACTCGTCTTGAGGTACTTACTACGCCTAAACTGGGTGGCTGTCGCGTATCTCGGCGAGGAAGAAGATGAAGCCGGGAGCGTGTTTGGATTCGGCCGGTAATTTGGTGCGGTCGGTGAGATCTTTGCATAAGGCGGTGGGCGACAGTGCAGACTCTGAGGGCTCGTTGTGGCGGCACACGGCGGAGGGGCTCGGGGTGGCGGCGCGGGGTGGTGATGGCGGTGCGCCGTGGTGGAGGGAGGCTGGGACGGGCTGGCGAGCTCGTCGGAGGGGAGGCGCGCGGGGAGGATCTGGCACCCGTTGATGGGGAGATGCGCTGAGGAGGGGCCACTTTGTCGAGGGAAGGCGCGAGCGGCCGGGCGAGCCGTCGGCGGGGAGGCGTCTGGACAACTGGCGGCGGTGTGGAGTCGGAGGAGCGACCCGTCCGCAGCCATGAGCTCCCTCGCTCATTGCCGCCGTCAGCTCGCTTCGCCATGACAGCTGCCTCCGTCGGTAGGAGGCGGGTTAGGTTGGGTGTGGGTCGGGGAGTTTCTGCTGTGGCCTGCGCCTCGCGCCCTTATAGGGCCGAGGGGTAACAGAATAATATTCTGTTACCGGTATGCTGGGCTTGCCAAAGGATAAAATGAAAAAGGAAAGGTGAAGATCACCGTGACTCTTGCATAAGGTAGAGGATAATAATAAAAGATAGGCCCTTCGCAGAGGGAAGCAGAGGTTGCCATGCGCTTTTATGGTCGGATGCATAAAATCTCAAAGCGAAAGAACGTCACTTTATATTGCCCCTTGTGATATGAACCTTTATTATGCAGTCCGTCACTTTTATTACTTCCACATCACAAGATCGTATAAAGCTTATTTCTCCCACACCAATCAATCATACATATTTATAGCAATTTTTATTGCTTTGCACCGATGATAACTTACTTTAAGGATTGTCGGTGTACTAGAGTAGGGGTACCCTAGTATCCCGAACTCGTGCACGGGCAGTTGCAGCACCCCGCGACAAGGCTTGCCTAGCGACCGCCAAGATCCTCCGCGGTTCCTTTAGAGCCATTCAAGAACAAAGTATTTAAGTCAAGAAGACAAGGCCCCGGTAAGAGGAGCTTGCCGGGAAGGCCACTCAAGGCACACAGAAGACAAGACCCCGGCAAGAGGAGCTTGCCGGGAAGGCTCGGTGAGCGACAAGCTCCCGAGCGCGACAAGGTTTCAGCCGCGGCAGGCAACCTCTCTTCATCTTCGCTCCAGCTCATCCGCCAATGTGTCACTATGGGGCTATTCCAGGCACGCGTGTCAAGGGGCTGTGCAGCCAACGGAGAGCAGCGATAAGCGGCGCTGACAAGAAGGCCATCGTGGCGAACGGTGGCGCTCCTGACGGTCCCTGTTGCACTGTTTAGGCGACATGGACGGGCATTTAATTCCTTTGTCCCTTGCCGTCAGAGTTAGGTATAAGACACTGTACAAAGTAGATGTACCAACCGCAACTCCTTTTTCCCATTTTGCCCTTGTTTACGTTGCCACCTGTGGTGACCCCTTAAGCCTATAAAAGGAGGCCCATGCGCAACATAGAAAGGGTTCGGCTAGTTCGACTCATTCGAGACTACACTCACTCAAGCTAGGTTTTGTAGCTCTCATTGCTCCCTAGCAAGAACACAATACAATCAGACAAGCAGCAGTAGGAGTATTATCTCTCCGGAGAGCTCCGAAGATGGGTAAACTGCTCGTGTGCATCGCCTCGATCTGCTCTTCGTGCAATCTCCGCCCCTCACCGAACCACAAGGGACTCGGTCCGCCAGGTCCCATAGGTGTTCGTGGGTCACGATCAGCTTCCCCGACAAGGATCTTACTCAATCCATAGGTAGATATGGTGGACTCTCATGGCAAAACTGGTTTAAGGGTATTTGGAAGCACATGTAGTATTTCTGCTTGGTGCTGAGAATTTGGCTAGCATGAGGGGGAAAGGTAAGCTCAACATGTTAGAGGTTCCATGACAACACACTTTATCTCAGATATAAGAAAAACATAACTCATTACGTTGTCTTCCTTGTCCAACATCAACTCTTTAGCATGTCATATATTAATGAGTGCTCCCAATCATAAAAGATGTCAATGATAATATATCTATATGTGAAACCTCTCTTTCCTTATTACTTCCTATTAATTGCAACGATGACCAAAGCTATGTCTGCCAACTCCCAACAACTTTTAATCATCATACTCTTTCTATGTGAAGTCATTACCCTCAATAAGATCAATATGAACTCTTTGTTTCTTTTTCTTCTTTTTCTTCTTTTCTTTTATTCACCCAAGATCATGGCAAAATAATCAAGCCCTTGACTCAACACTAATCTTTATTATATATATAGCTCACGGACTCGATTACAAAGAGAGATCATAAAGCAAAACTCAAAACTAGATCATGCCATAAACTTTATTCTACTAGATCAAGATACTACTAATAGGATCGAACTAAGAAAACCGGTAAAGATAGGAGATGTGATTGTGATACGATCTGGGCACCTCCCCAAGCTTGGCGATGCCAAAGGCGGTGCCCATACCCATGTGATTATGTCTCCTTCTTTGTCGGTGAAGAAGGTGGTGGTGATGTCGATGATGCGGGCTTGTCCATCTTCCAGGGCATAGGCTCACCATCATAGAAGGATGATCGAGTCTCCGGGATCCTCAAATCTGCAGCCAAACTCATCCATTTGAATCTATATTAATACTCACAGTTTTGGTTTTACAAGTCATAGATTTGGGCTTGGAGGTGCTCGATCTTCTCGTGAAGCTTGAAGATGGCCTCCCCGATGTTGTCAGCATCCAGCTTGTGGTTGCTAGTGAACTCCGCGATCATCATGTGGTTGGAGTTGAGTCCATGTTCCACCATCCCTTGACACTTGAAAATTTGTTGTTCCACTGCTTCGAGCCTCGTCTCCACGCTTCCGGTCCCCTTTGGTCCCTCTTTATCGCGGATGTGCAGCAACCCATCACGCAACTCAATGTTTTGAGGGTGTCGCAGCACCTCCGCGAGGTAAGGGTTGATGACCTTCTCAAAGAACTTGTCCTTGGAAGCACTTGGGGCCGTCATGATCTGTCAGAAAAACAGCTCGAAACAAAAACAGAGGAAATTTGCATGATACGGGAGTCAAAACCTTCGGGAGAATATATAATGAATTTTTACCGACCAAAATATGTATCGTGCAAGAAAACGGAGTCCGGAGGGCACACTAGGTGCTCACGAGTTAGGGGGCGCCCGGAGGGGTAGGCGCGCCCACCACCCTCGTGGGGCCCTCATGTCCTTCCCGGACTGCTACTTATTTTTCTATTTTTCTAAATATTCCAAAACGGAGAAATATTGCCTTAAAAATTGTTTTGGAGTCGGTTTACTTACCGTACCACATACCTATTCCTTTTAGGAGTCTGAAAAGGTCTGGAAAGTGTCCCGTATTTATTACTCCGGGGTTACGGTTTAAATAAAATTTGGTTCAACATTTATGGGATTACACGAGATATAATGTTTGGTTCTTTGACCGTTTACCACCTTCGGATTCGTGCCTTGAAGTTGTTGATTTTTATGGCACCGAACGATAGACCTCCTCGATAACGTAGGGGCCTTCCCATTTAGAAAGAAGTTTTCCTGCAAAAAATCTTAAACGAGAGTTGTATAACAATATATAGTCACGTACATTAAACTCACGCTTTTGTATCCTTTTATCATGCCATCTTTTAACTTTTTCTTTAAACAACTTGGCACTTTCATAAGCTTGGGTTCTCCATTCATCAAGTGAGCTAATATCACATAACCTCTTCTCACCGGCAAGTTTGAAATCATAGTTGAGTTCTTTAACAGCCCAATATGCCTTATGTTCTAGTTCGAGAGGTAAGTGACATGCTTTTCCATAAACCATTTTATACGGAGACATACCCATAGGATTCTTATATGCAGTTCTATAAGCCCATAATGCATCATCAAGTTTCTTGGACCAATTCTTTCTAGACCTATTAAAAGTCTTTTGCAAAATTAATTTGAGCTCTCTATTGCTCAATTCTACTTGACCACTAGACTGTGGGTGATAAGGAGATGCAATTCTATGATTAATGTCATACTTAGCAAGCATTTTACGGAAGGCACCATGAATAAAGTGTGAACCACCATCAGTTATTAAATATCTAGGGACTCCAAACCTCGGAAAAATAACTTCCTTAAGCATTTTAATAGAGGTGTTATGATCAGCACTACTAGTTGGAATAGCTTCTACCCACTTAGTAACGTAATCAACAGCAACTAAAATATGTGTGTATCCATTGGAGGCAGGAAAAGGTCCCATATAATCAAAGCCCCAAACATCAAATGGTTCAATTACAAGTGAATAATTCAGAGGCATTTCTTGACGTCTACCAATATTTCCAATTCTTTGACATTCATCGCAAGATAAGACAAACTTACAGGCATCCTTGAAGAGAGTAGGCCAATAAAAACCGGATTGCAATACCTTGTGTGCAGTTCTATCTCCAGCATGGTGTCCTCCATAAGCCTCAGAGTGACACTTGCGTAGGATCTGTTCCTGTTCATGCTCAGGTACACAACGTCTAATAAACACCATCTACTCCTTCTTTATAAAGATGTGGGTCATCCCAAAAGTAATGTCTCAAATCATAGAAAAACTTTTTCTTTTGTTGGTATGTGAAGCTAGGTGGTATAAACTTAGCAACAATATAATTAGCATAATTAGCATACCAAGGAGTACAATGAGAAGTACTTATAACATTTAATTTTTCATCGGGAAAGCTATCATCAATAGGTAGTGGGTCATCAAGAACATTCTCTAACCTAGATAAGTTGTCTGCAACGGGGTTCTCAGCTCCTTTTCTATCAACAATATGCAAATCAAATTATTGTAGCAAGAGAACCCATCTAATAAGTCTAGGTTTAGCATCTTTCTTTTCCATAAGATATTTAATAGCAACATGATCAGTGTGAATAGTCACTTTAGAATCAACAATATAAGGTCTGAACTTATCACAAGCAAATACAACTGCTAAGAGCTCTTTTTCAGTAGTAGCATAATTTCTTTGAGCATTGTCTAGAGTCTTACTAGCATAATGAATAACATTTAATTTCTTATCAACTCTTTGCCCTAGAACAACACCTACAACAGAATCACTAGCATCACACATAATTTCAAAGGGTAAATTCCAATCAGGTGGCTGAACAACAGGTGCAGAGACTAATGCTTTCTTAAGTATTTCAAATGCTTCTACACAATCATCATCAAAGACAAATGGTACATCTTTTTGTAATAAATTAGTCAGAGGCCGAGAAATTTTTGAGAAGTCCTTAATGAAACTCCTATAAAATCCGGCGTGACCAAGGAAACTTCTTATACCTTTGATGTCCTTGGGACATGGCATCTTTTCAATAGCATCAACCTTGTCTTTATCAACTTCAATACCTCTTTCAGAAACTTTATGCCCCAAGACAATACCTTCATTAACCATAAAGTGGCACTTTTCCCAATTCAAGACAAGATTAGTTTCTTCACATCTCTAAAACTTCGATCAAGATTGCTCAAGCAATCATCAAAAGAGGAACCATAGGCGGAAAAGTCGTCCATGAAAACCTCACAAATCTTTTCACAAAAGTCAGAGAATATAGCCATCATGCATCTTTGAAAGGTAGCAGGTGCTTTACATAAACCAAAAGGCATACGTCTATAAGCAAAAGTACCAAAAGGGCATGTAAAAGTAGTCTTTGATTGATCTTTAGCCACACTGGTATTTGAGAGAAACCAGAATAACCATCTAGAAAGCAGTAATGTGTATGTTTGCATAATGTTTCTAGCATTTGATCAATAAAAGGTAAGGGATAATGATCTTTCTTAGTAGCTTTATTGAATTTGTGGAAATCAATTACCATCCTATAACCGGTGATAATTCTTTGTGGAATCAATTCATCTTTATCATTAGGAACAACAGTAATACCTCCCTTCTTAGGGACATAATGGACAGGACTTACCCACTGACTATCAGCAACGGGATAAATTATACCTGCCTCCAGAAGCTTGAGTATTTCCTTTCTTACCACTTCTTTCATTTTAGGATTCAGACGTCTTTGAGGATCACGAACTGGTTTGGCGTCCGCCTCCAAATTTATTTTTTGTTGACATAGAGTGGGACTAATGCCCTTAAGATCATCAAGAGTATATCCAATAGCAGCACAGTGCTTCTTCAGAGTTTTCAACAATCTTACTTCTTCATGCTCTGAAAGGTTAGCACTAATAATAACATGATATATCTTCTTTTCATCAAGATAAGCATATTTAAGATTATCAGGCAACGGTTTAAGCTTAAACACGGGATCACCCTTGGGTGGAGGAGGATCCCCAAAAATTTCAACAGGCAAATTGTGTTGCAGAATAGGTTTCTGTTTAAAGAATACTTCATCTATTTCCCTTCTTTCATTCATGAACATATCATTTTCATGGTCTAGCAAATAGTGCTCTAAAGGATCACTAGGAGGTATCGCAATAGAAGCAAGACCAATAATTTCATCCTTACTAGGCAATTCTTCCTCACGATGTTGTTTACCAAATATAGAGAAGTTAAACTCATGAACCACATCATCCAAGCCAATAGTAACAACATTCTTTTCGCAGTCTATCCTAGCATTAACAGTGTTCAAGAAGGGTCTGTTGGGGAACGTAGTAATTTCAAAATTTTTCCTACGATCACGCAAGATCATGGTGATGCATAGCAACGAGATGAGAGTGTCGTCTACGTACCCTCGTAGACCCACAATGAAGCGTTGGACGCAACGTAGAGGAAGTAGTCGTACTTCTTCACGATCCAACCGATCCAAGTACCGAACGTGACGGCACCTCCGAGTTCTGCACACGTTCAGCTCGATGGCGTCCCTCGAACTCCGATCCAGCCGAGTGTTGAGGGAGAGTTTCGTCGACGACGGCGTGGTGACGATGATGATGTTCCACCGGCGCAGGCTTCGCCTAAGCTCCGCTTCGGTATTCTCGAGGTGTAATATGGTGGAAGGGGCACCGCACACGGCTAAGGAAAGATCTCAAGGATCAACTTGTGTGTGATGGGGTGCCCTCCGCCTCAGATATAAAGGAGGGAAGGAGGAGGGCTGGCCGGCCAAGGGAGGTGCGCCAGGGTGTCCTACTCCTACTAGGAGTAGGATTCCCCAATCCTAGTCCAACTAGGTTTCCCCAAGTGGGAAGGGAGAGAGAGGGCGCCTTCTCCTAGTCCTAATAGGACTAGGGAAGGGGGAAGGTGCGACCAGCACTTGGGCCCCCTTCTCTCCTTTCCACTAAGGCCCATGTTGGCCCATTAGTATTCGGGGTTCCGTAACCTCCGTACTTGGTAAAATTCCCAATTTCACCCGGAACACTTCCGATGTCCAAACATAGACTTCCAATATATGAATTTTTATGTCTCGACCATTTCGAGACTCCTCGTCACGTCCGTGATCTCATCCGGACTCGAACAACCTTCGTACAGAAACATCATAACAACTCATAGTAATCGCCATCGAAGCGTTAAGCGTGCGGACCCTACGGGTTCGAGAACTATGTAGACATGACCGAGACACCTCTCCGGTCAATAACCAATAAGCGGGACCTGGATGCCCATATTGGCTCCTACATATTCTACGAAGATCTTTTATCGGTCGAGACCGCATAACAACATCGTTGTTCCCTTTGTCATCGGTATGTTACTTGCCCGAGATTCGATCGTCGGTATCCAATACCTAGTTCAATCTCGTTGCGGTAAGTCTCTTTACTCGTCCTGTAATACATCATCTCACAACTAACTCATTAGTTGCAATGCTTGCAAGGCTTATGTGATGTGCATTACCGAGAGGGCCCAGAGATACCTCTCCGACAATCGGAGTGACAAATCCTAATCTCGAAATATGCCAACCCAACATGTACCTTCGGAGACACCTGTAATGTACCTTTATAATCACCCGATTACGTTGTGACGTTTGGTAGCACCCAAAGTGTTCCTCGTGCAAACGGGAGTTGCATAATCTCATAGTCATAGGAACATGTATAAGTCATGAAGAAAAGCACTAGCAACAAACTATACGATCAGGTGCTATGCTAATGGAATGGGTCATGTCAATCAGATCATTCAACCAATGATGTGATCCCGTTAATCAAATAACAACTCCTTGTTCATGGTTTAGGAAACACAACCATCTTTGATTAACGAGCTAGTCAAGTAGAGGCATACTAGTGACACTCTGTAGGTTTATGTATTCACACATGTATTATGTTTCCTGTTTAATACAATTCTAGCATGAATAATAAACATTTATCATGATATAAGGAAATAAATAATAACTTTTATTATTGCCTCTAGGGCATATTTCCTTGATCTCCCACTTGCACTAGAGTCAATAATCTAGATTACACAGTAATGATTCTAACACCCATGGAGTCTTGGTGCTGATCATGTTTTGCTCGTGGAAGAGGCTTAGTCAACGGGTCTCGCAACATTCAGATCCGTATGTATCTTGCATATCTCTATGTCTCCCACGGACCAAATCCCGGATGGAGTTGAAGCGTCTTTTGATGTGCTTGGTTCTCTTGTGAAATCTGGATTCCTTTGCTAAGGCAATTGCACCGATATTGTCACAAAAGATTTTCATTGGACCCGATACACTAGGTACAACACCTAGATCGGTTATGAACTCCTTCATCCAGACTCCTTCATTAGCTGCTTCAAGCAGCTATGTACTCAACTTCACATGTAGATCCCGCCACGACGCTTTGTTTGGAACTGCACCAACCGGCAGCTCCTCCGTTTAATGTAAATACGTATCCGGTTTGCGATTTAGAATCGTCCGGATCGATTGTCAAAGCTTGCGTCGACGTAACCGTTCTGACGAGTTCTTTGTCACCGCCATAAATGAGAAACATATCCTTAGTCCTTCTCAAGTACTTAAGGATGTTCTTGACCGCTGTCCGATGATCCACTCTGGATTACTTTGGTACCTACCGCCAAACTTCTGACAAAGGCACACATCAGGTCTGGTACACAGCATTGCATACATGATAGAGCCTATGGCTGAAGCATAGGGAACATCTTTCATTTTCTCTCTATCTTCTGCGGTGGTCGGGCATTGAGTCTTACTCAACTTCACACCTTGTAGCACCGGCAAGAACCCTTTCTTTGCACGATCCATTTTGAACTTTTCAAAACTTTATCAAGGTATGTGCTTTGTGAAAGTCCTATTAAGCGTTTGATCTATCTCTATAGATCTTAATGCCCAATATGTAAGCAGCTTCACCGAGGTCTTTCATCGAAAAACTCTTATTCAAGTATCCCTTTATGCTATCCAGAAATTCTATATCATTTCCGATCAGTAATATGTCATCCACATATAATATCGTAAATGCTACTGAGCTCCCACTCACTTTCTTGTAAATACAGGCTTCTCCAAAAGTCATATAAAACCAAATGCTTTGATCACATTATCAAAACGCGTTTATTCCAACTCCGAGAGGCTTGCACCAGTCCATAAATGGATCATTGGAGCTTGCACACTTTGTTAGCTCCTTTGGATCGACAAAACCTTCTGGTTGCATCATATACAACTCTTCTTCCGTAAATCCATTCAGAATGCAGTTTTAACATCCATTTGCCAAATTTCATAATCATAAAATGCGGCAATTGCTAACATGATTCGGACGGACTTAAGCATCGCTACGGGTGAGAAGGTCTCATCGTAGTCAATCCCTTGAACTTGTCGAAAACCTTTTGCAACAAGTCGAGCTTTATAGACGATAACATTACCATCGGCGTCGGTCTTCTTCTTGAAGATCCATTTATTCTCAATTGCTTGCCGATCATCGGGCAAGTCAACCAAAGTCCACACTTTGTTCTCATACATGGATCCCATCTCAGATTTCATGGCCTCAAGCCATTTTGTGGAATCTGGGCTCACCATCGCTTCTTCATAGTTCGTAGGTTCATCATGTTCCATTAACATGACTTCCAGAATAGGATTACCATTACCATTCTGTGCGGATCTTGCTCTGGTTGATCTACGAAGTTCTCAGAGAAACTTGATCTGAAGTTTCATGATCATCATCATTAGCTTCTTCCCTATTTGGTGTAGGTGTCACGTAAACTGTTTTCTGTGATGTACTACTTCTCAATAAGGGAGTAGATACAGTTATCTCATCAAGTTCTACTTTCCTCCCACTCACTTCTTTCGAGAGAAACTCTTTCTCCAAAAAGTTTCGAATTTAGCAACAAAAATCTTGCCTTCGGATCTGTGATAGAAGGTGTACCCAAATGATCTCCTTTGGGTATCCTATGAAGACACATTTCTCCGATTTGGGTTCGAGCTTATCAGGTTGAAGCTTTTTCACATAAGCATCGCAGCCCCAAACTTTCGTAAACGACAACTTTGGTTTCTTGCCAAACCACAGTTCATAAGGCGTCGTCTCAACGGATTTAGATGGTGCCCTATTTAAAGTGAATGTAGCCGTCTCTAAAGCATGACCCCAAAACGATAGCGGTAAATCAAGAAGAGACATCATAGATCGCACCATATCTAATAAAGTACGATTACGACGTTCGGACACACCATTACGTTGTGGTGTTCGGTGGCGTAAGTTGCTAAACTATTCCGCATTGTTTCAAATGTAGGCCAAACTCGTAACTCAAATATTCTCCTCCACGATCAGATCGTAGAAACTTTATTTTCTTGTTACGATGATTTTCCACTTCACTCTGAAATTCTTTGAACTTTTCAAATGTTTCAGATTTGTGTTTCATTAAGTAGATATACCCATATCTGCTCAAATCATCTGTGAAGGTGAGAAAATAACGATATCCGCCACGAGCCTCAACATTCATTGGACCACATACATCGGTATGTATGATTTCCAATAAATCTGTTGCTCTCTCCATAGTTCCGAGAACGGTGTTTTAGTCATCTTGCCCATAAGGCACGGTTACAAGTGCCATGTGATTCATAATCAAGTGACTCCAAAAGTCCATCAGTATGGAGTTTCTTCATGCGCTTTACACCGATATGACCTAAACGGCAGTGCCACAAATAAGTTGCACCATCATTATCAACTCTGCATCTTTTGGTTTCAACATTATGAATATGTGTATCATTACTATCAAGATTAAGTAAAAACAAACCATTCTTCAATGGTGCATGACCATAAAAGATATTATTCATATAAATAGAACAACCATTATTCTCTGATTTAAATGAATAACCGTCTACGCATCAAACAAGATCCAGATATAATGTTCATGCTCAACGCTGGTACTAAATAACAATTATTTAGGTCTAATACTAATCCGAAGGTAGATGTAGAGGTAGCGTGCCATTGCGATCACATCGACTTTGGAACCATTTCCCACGCCAAGATCGTCACCTCGTCCTTAGCTAATCTTCGCTTAATCCGTAGCCCCTGTTTCGAGTTGCAAATATTAGCAATGTAACCGATATCAAATACCCGGTGCTCTGCGAGTATTAGTAAGGTACACATCAATAACATGTATATCACATATACCTTTGTTAACCTTGCCATCCTTCTTATCCGCCAAATACTTGGGGCAGTTCCGCTTCCGACCAGCCTGCTTGCAATAGAAGCACTCAGTTTCAGCTTAGGACCGGACTTGGGTTTCTTCTCTTGATCGACAACTTGCTTGCTGTTCTTTTGAAGTTTCCTTTTCTTTCCTTTGCCCTTTTTCTTGAAACTAGTGGTTTTGTTAACCATCAACACTTGATGCTCCTTTTGATTTCTACCTCCGCTGACTTTCAAAGCATCGCCAAGAGCTCGGGCATTGTTTTGGTCATCCCTTGCATATTATAGTTCATCACGAAGCTCTTGTAGCTTGGTGGCGATGATTGGAGAATTACATCAATGACGCAATCATCCGGAAGATTAACTCCGGTTGAATCAAGTGATTGTTATATCCGGACATTACGAGTATATGCTCACTGACAGAACCGTTCTCCTCCATCTTACAGCTATAGAACTTATTGGAGACTTCATATCTCTCAATCCGGGCATTCGCTTGGAATATTAACTTCAACTCCTGGAACATCTCATATGCTCCATGGTGTTCAAAACGACGTTGAAGTCCGGTTCTAAGCCGTAAAGCATGGCACACCGAACTATAGAGTAGTCATCGACTTTGCTTTGCCAGACGTTCACAACATCTCGCAGCCCTTGCACCGAACGGCACCTAACGGTGCTTCGGGGACGTAATTCTTCTGTGCAGCAATAAGGATAATCCTCAAATTACGGACCCGATCCGTGTAATTGCTGCCATCATCTTTCAACTTTGCTTTCTCAAGGAACGCATTAAAATTCATCTGAACATCAGCACGAGCCATCGATCGACACATCATAGACAAGCAAGATACTATCAGTACTAAGTTCATGATAAATTTAAGTTCAATTAATCATATTACTTAAGAACTCCCACTTAGAAAAATATCCTCCAATTCTCTAAGTGATTGCGTGATCCATATCAACTACACCATGACCGATCATCACGTGTGATGGAGTAGCTTCAATGGTGAACATCAATATGTTGATCATATCTACTATATGATTCACGCTCGACCTTTCGGTCTCCGTGTTCCGAGGTCATATCTTATATGCATAGCTCGTCAAGTATAACTCGAGTATTCTGCGTGCAACTGTTTTGCACCCGTTGTATTTGAACGTAGAGCCTATCACACCCGATCATCACGTGGTGTCTCAAAGACGAAGAACTTTCGCAGCGGTGCATACTCAGGGAGAACACTTCTTGATAATTTAGTAAGGGATCATCTTATAATGCTACCGTCAATCAAAGCAAGATAAGATGCATAAAGGATTAACATCACATGCAATCAATATAAGTGATATGATATGGCCATCATCATCTTGTGCTTGTGATCTCCATCTCCGAGCACCGTCATGATCACCATCGCCACCGGCGCCGACACCTTGATCTCCATCGTAGCATCGTTGTCGTCTCGCCAAACTTATGCTTCTCGACTATCGCTACCGTTTAGTGATAAAGTAAAGCATTACGAAGCGATTGCATTGCATACAATAAAGCGACAACCATATGGCTCGCCGATTGCCGATAACTCGGTTACAAAACATGATCATCTCATACAATAAAATATAGCATCACGTCTTGACCATATCACATCACAACATGCCCTGCAAAAACAAGTTAGACGTCCTCTACTTTGTTGTTGCAAGTTTTACGTGGCTGCTACGGGCTGAGCAAGAACCGTTCTTACCTACGCATCAAAACCACAACGATACTTAGTCAAATAGACTCCGTTTTAACCTTCTCAAGGACCGGGCGTATCCACACTCGGTTCAACTAAAGTTGGAGAGACAGTCTTCCACAAGCCATCTATGTGCAAAGCACGTCGAGGGAACCGGTCTCGCGTAAGAGTACGCGTAAGGTTGGTCTGGATCGTCTTTCCAACAATACCGCTGAACCAAAGTATGACATGCTGGTAGGCAGTATGACTTGTATCGTCCACAACTCACTTGTGTTCTACTCGTGCATATGACATCTACGCATAAAACCAGGCTCTGATACCACTGTTGGGGAACGTAGTAATTTCAAAATTTTTCCTACGATCACGCAAGATCATGGTGATGCATAGCAACGAGATGAGAGTGTCGTCTACGTACCCTCGTAGACCCACAGCGGAAGCGTTGACGCAACGTAGAGGAAGTAGTCGTACTTCTTCACGATCCAACCGATCCAAGTACCGAACGTCACGGCACCTCCGAGTTCTGCACACGTTCAGCTCGATGGCGTCCCTCGAACTCCGATCCAGCCGAGTGTTGAGGAGAGTTTCACAAGACGACGGCGTGGTGACGATGATGATGTTCCACCGGCGCAGGCCGCCTAAGCTCCGCCACGGTATTCTCGAGGTGTAATATGGTGGAAGGGGCACCGCACACGGCTAAGGAAAGATCTCAAGGATCAACTTGTGTGTGATGGGGTGCCCTGCCCCGTATATAAAGGAGGGAAGGAGGAGGGGCTGGCCGGCCAAGGGAGGTGCGCCAGGTGTCCTACTCCTACTAGGAGTAGGATTCCCCCAATCCTAGTCCAACTAGGTTTCCCCAAGTGGGAAGGAGAGAGAGAGGCGCCCCTTCTCCTAGTCCTAATAGGACTAGGGAAGGGGAAGGTGCGACCAGCACTTGGGCCCCTTCTCTCCTTTCCACTAAGGCCCATGTTGGCCCATTAGTATTCCGGGGTTCCGGTAACCTCCGGTGCTTGGTAAAATTCCCAATTTCACCCGGAACACTTCGATGTCCAAACATAGACTTCCAATATATGAATTTTTATGTCTCGACCATTTCGAGACTCCTCGTCACGTCCGTGATCTCATCCGGGACTCGAACAACCTTGGTACAGAAACATCATAACAACTCATAGTAATCATCATCGAAACGTTAGCGTGCGGACCCTACGGGTTCGAGAACTATGTAGACATGACCGAGACACCTCTCCGGTCAATAACCAATAGCGGGACCTGGATGCCCATATTGGCTCCTACATATTCTACGAAGATCTTTTATCGGTCAGACCGCATAACAACATACGTTGTTCCCTTTGTCATCGGTATGTTACTTGCCCGAGATTCGATCGTCGGTATCCAATACCTAGTTCAATCTCGTTACCGGTAAGTCTCTTTACTCGTTCCGTAATACATCATCTCACAACTAACTCATTAGTTGCAATGCTTGCAAGGCTTATGTGATGTGCATTACCGAGAGGGCCCAGAGATACCTCTCCGACAATCGGAGTGACAAATCCTAATCTCGAAATATGCCAACCCAACATGTACCTTCGGAGACACCTGTAATGTACCTTTATAATCACCCGATTCACGTTGTGACGTTTGGTAGCACCCAAAGTGTTCCTCGTGCAAACGGGAGTTGCATAATCTCATAGTCATAGGAACATGTATAAGTCATGAAGAAAAGCACTAGCAACAAACTATACGATCAGGTGCTATGCTAATGGAATGGGTCATGTCAATCAGATCATTCAACCAATGATGTGATCCCGTTAATCAAATAACAACTCCTTGTTCATGGTTTAGGAAACACAACCATCTTTGATTAACGAGCTAGTCAAGTAGAGGCATACTAGTGACACTCTGTAGGTTTATGTATTCACACATGTATTATGTTTCCTGTTTAATACAATTCTAGCATGAATAATAAACATTTATCATGATATAAGGAAATAAATAATAACTTTTATTATTGCCTCTAGGGCATATTTCCTTCAGGGTCTACCAAATATAATGGGACAAAAGCTATCTTGCGGAGAAGTGAGAACAAGAAAAACAGTAGGATATTTAGTTTTCCTGCACAAGGCTTCAACATCTCTAACAATTCCCATTGTTGATATAGTATCTCTATTGGCAAGTTTAATTGTGACATCAATATCTTCTAACTCAGCAGGTGCAATTTCATGCTTAATTTCTTCATATAAGGTATAAGGTATAACACTAGCAGTAGCACCCATATCACATAAGCCATGATAACAATGATCTCCTATTTTAACAGAAATAACAGGCACGCCTACCACAGGTCTATGTTTATCTTTAGCACAAGGTTTAGCAATTCTAGCAGTTTCACCTTTGAACTTAATAACATGCCCATCAATATTATCAGACAAGAGATCTTTAACAATGACAATATTAGGTTCTACTTTAACTTGCTCAGGAGGTGTATAAGTTCTAATATTGCTTTTACGAACAACAATTGAAGCTTTAGCATGATCCTTCATTCTAACAGGGAAAGGTGGGTTTTCAACATAAGCAGTAGGAACAATAGGATCTTTATAAGTGACAGTCTTTTCTTCATCTTTAATAGGTGCAGCCACTTTTACTTCTATGGGAGGATGATATTTGAACCACTTCTCCTTAGGGAGATCAACATAAGTAGCAAAAGATTCACAGAAGGAAGCTACTATATCAGAGTCAAGTCCATATTTAGTGCTAAACTTACGGAAAATATCGGTATCCATAAAATATTTAACACAATCAAACTTAGGTGTCATACCTGACTCCTTACCTTCGTCGAGGTACCAATCTTCAGAGTTGCTTTTAATTCTATCCAATAAGTCCCATTTTAATTCAATAGTCTTCATCATAAAAGAGCCAGCACAAGAAGTATCGAGCATGGTTTGATCGTTTTCAGAAAGCCGAGCATACAAATTTTGAATAATTGTTTCCCTTGAAAACCCATGATTGGGGCATGAATATAACATTGATTTAAGCCTCCCCCAAGCTTGAGCGATGCTTTCTCCTTTGCGAGGCCAAAAATTATATATATAATTGCGATCACGATGAACAAGATGCATAGAGTAATACTTTTGATGAAATTCCAATTTCAATCTTTTATAGTTCCATGATCTCGTATCACATAGCCTATACCATGTCAATGTGTCTCCCTTCAAAGATAAAGGGAAGACCTTCTTCTTAGCAACATCATCGGGTATACCTGCAAGCTTAAATAATTCACAAACTTCATCCACATATATTAATTGCTCATCAAGATGCTTTGTTCCATCTCCTGTAAAAGGGTTAGCTATCAGTTTTTGCATCATACCCGAAGGAAATTCAAAAGGAGTTTCATTTTCAATAGGTTCAGTAGGTTGAGGAGGAACTCCTTGCTATACTGGACGGGGTGAAGATACCCCGAACAAGCCCCTCAGAAAATTACTTTCCATAGTAACAAGTGACAGTAAATTTCAGCACACTATATAAATTTTTCCTTACCAAATTCCACCTACCAAAGGCGCTACACTCCCCGGCAACGGCGCCAGAAAAGAGTCTTGATGACCAACAAGTATAGGGGATCTACCGTAGTCCTTTTGATAAGTAAGAGTGTCGAACCCAACGAGGAGCAGAAGGAAATGATAAGCGGTTTTCAGCAAGGTATTCTCTGCAAGTACTGAAATAAGTGGTAACAGATAGTTTTGTGATAAGGTAAATTGTAACGACCAACAAGTAACAAAAGTAAATAAAGTGCAGCAAGGTGGCCCAATCCTTTTTGTAGCAAAGGACAAGCCGGAACAAACTCTTATAATAGGAAAAGCGCTCCCGAGGACACATGGGAATATGGTCAAGCTAGTTTTCATCATGTTCATATGATTCGTGTTCCGTACTTTGATAATTTGATATGTGGGTGGACTGGTGCTTCGGTGCTGTTCTTACTTGAACAAGCATCCCACTTATGATTAACCTCTATTGCAAGTATCCACAACTACAACAAAAGTATTAAGGTAAACCTAACCATAGCATGAAACATGTGGATCCAAATCAGCCCCTTACGAAGCAACGCATAAACTAGGGTTTAAGCTTACATCACTCTAGCAACCCATCATCTACTTATTACTTCCCAATGTCTTCCTCTAGGCCCAAATAATGGTGAAGTGTTATGTAGTCGACGTTCACATAACACCACTAGAGGCTAGACAACATACATCTTATCAAAATATCGAACGAATACCAAATTCACATGAATACTAATAGCAAGACTTCTCCCTTGTCCTCAGGAACAAACGTAAATACTCACAAAGCATATTCATGTTCATAATCAGAGGGGTAATAATATGCATATAGGATCTGAACATCAAATAAACCAACTAGCATCAACTACAAGGAGTAATCAACACTACTAGCAACCTATTAACACCAACCCCAGACTTGGAGACAAGAATTGGATACAAGAGATGAACTAGGGTTTGGAGATGAGATGGTGCTGGTGAAGATGTTGATGGAGATTGCCCTCTCCCGATGAGAGGAGCGTTGGTGATGACGACGCTGATGATTTCGTCCTCCCGGAGGGAAGTATCCCCGGCAGAACAGCTCTGCCGGAGCTCTAGATTGGTTCCGCCAAGGTTCCGCCTCGTGGCGGCGGAGTCTCGTCCCGAAAAGTTCCTTCCGATTTTTTTCTCATCGAAAGACTTCATATAGCAGAAGATGGACGTCGGAGACCCACCAGGGGGCCCATGAGGTAGGGGCGCCCTAGGAGGGGGGGCGCGCCCCCAACCCTCGTGAGCAGGGTGTGGGCCCCCTGGACTTCATCTTTGGCGAGGATTTTTCTTTATTTATTTTAAGATATTCCGTGGAGTTTCAGGACTTTTGGAGTTGCGCAGAATAGGTCTCTAATATTTGCTCCTTTTCCAGCCCAGAATTCCAGCTGCCGGCATTCTCCCTCCTTATGTAAACCTTGTAAAATAAGAGAGAATAGCCATAAGTATGTGACATAACGTGAAATAACAGCCCATAATGCAATAAATATCGATATAAAAGCATGATGCAAAATGGACGTATCATATACCTCCGCCGAGGCATAAATCAGGAAAACTTTTCGAGTGGCATTTCCTCTATAATAGTAGTACTAGTAGGTGATGTTGGACCAGCCGACGAACCCTAGCTACTATGCATGGGGAGCTGGGGAGTGCATAGAAGAAGACCCGCACGCAGCGACCTGGGGAGTTGGACCAGTACAAGAGGTTATACCTCAGGTGGGCGAGATGTCGTTTAGGCGGGCGGGCGGGATCTGCCCACACGACGGCAGCGAACAAGGGCGCGGAGGATCTTCGTCCGCGCCAGCCGCTCCGAGAGGACGGCAGTGCATCGGCTTCCTCCATCTCCGACGCAGCGACAACGTCAACGCTGCACCTCCTCACCTCCCGCGGCGGACGGGATTCGGCCGGATCTGTGACCACCGGTGAGGAGAGAGATAGAGTGGACACTGTCATCTTGTTTTGATATGGAGAGGGTGAGAGAGCGAGACGCGAGAAACTCTATCAAACAAGAGGCTATAATGGAGTAAAAAAATCTCTCCATAGCAATGGTTTTAAAAAGAATATGCGCGTTCCCGGAAAAAAGAAACGAAAACTGGCGGACAATTTTTTAAGGGCCTGTCTAGGACACATCTAGATGTGACATAGTTATGTCACATCTAGGTTGATGTCCACTCTGTTTGTAGTCTATTTTTTCCTAGTTTTTTTTGTTTCTTGTTGCTACATTATATACTTGTGGGAGCTTAGATGTGATATCCTTAAATAACATCTAGATGTGAATTAGACAAACTGATTTTCGAGCGTACCAAGAAAGAAAACTCGATCAAAAACACGCCCCTTCGCCTGTGTCGCGAGAGTCGTCACACACACACATAGACATAGACATGCATATCCGTGTTTACGTAAAATTCCATTTCCATCTCCATCTCCAATCATATTTGTCCAACTGGCACATTATTTACGTTGTCAATTATATACGCAGCAATATTAACATAAAGCATCTCTTGTTTGCGCACGTCTGGACCGCTGCCACGGCCGGTCTTGACCAACCCAAACCCTCTTCATCACCCGCGCGTGCTTCCCGCCCGAAACAGTCAGTGCCGCATTCATGCTCGGCAAGAGCGGACGCGACCTCTCGCTGGCCCCGGCATTGAAGCGGCACGCCGGCCGAGAGAGCGTCGCCCGCGCCGCTTCCGGGTGCACACGGCTGCTCCGCGTTCAAAAGTCACAATAGCCGGCTACAACATGCATGTAAAAAGTTCTTGGGAGTCCGTGCTACAGCTAGCTGTCCTCCCCCAACTCGTCAATCTCTTCCAGTAGTGCTAGTACTCCATGGCGCAATCCATCGACAAGCAGGAAGGAAAGTTATGGTATACTACTCGGTTTGCGGTGAGTGGCATGCCGAGCGACCGTGTGGGGTCGAGCCGTGGAGGAGGGTGAGACACAAACACGACGGACATGATTTAAACATTGGTTTTGCTCGATGGCGCGATCCAACGAAACGAAACGTTGGTTTCTCTCCGTTTCCATTTTTTCTCCAGAAAAATGGAAACTTTTCCACTCCATTTTCATTCCTATTCCAAGGTTGCCCCGTTACAACATTTCATCAAATACAAAGGAAAACTAACACGCATGCTGATGCATCTCAATGATTCACAGATCATAGCCAATATTTACTTCACAACTAAATAAAAAAGTTGTGAGAGCATGTACGAAAGAAAAACTACTGATGGGGTCACTACGACTTAAACCCTAAACCCTAAACATTATTTAATTTCCTGGCCAGGTAGAACCTGTCGAAGGAAAGACGGATGGCACCCTCGGATCATCCGAGGCTTTTGTGCAGTTCCACTAAAATCGACGTGAGCATCCCTGATGGCAAAGATATTGAAGAAGTGTGATTAGAATAATAGTACTGGCACTAGTTCATGAGACATAAACTCATCACAAGTAGAAGCCGGTAGAAGTAGAGAAAGATCGACATGGAGATGGAGCTACGGCTGTGGAGCAATCCGGCTCCTAAAGGAAGATGGACTACCCGGGACGTCGGGCTGTAGCTAGAAGGGAGGTTGGGACGCAAAGATCGGCCCATACCGCAGTGACCCCGATTGGGACGACTGACTGTGGGTTTTCTCCTCGCCGATGTCGACCGTCTATGCAGAATATTATTCCCTTCCCCACCATGGATCAGGCCCGTCGTTCTATGCTTGTGAAGAGAGCAACCTAAGCAAGCAGGCTTGTAGCTTAGGCTCCTGCTAGTGTATATATAGTGGTTTTCTTTTTCTCTCCATATTAACCATTTTATATTGCGTATGTGTCATTCAAGAGTGAAATGATGGTTGCTTCTTCCGACTAACTTATTGTGTGATTTGACTGCTCCTTAGTGGCCCCTACACATACTCCCCCTATGTGTATGCAATACCACACGCATACACATGGACGCAAAACGCATGACGCCTCTAATGCATGCATGTCCGAGCACACGACGGAACACACACGGTCACGCTCAAGTGCTCAACCTACACGTGCATGCACACACATACTCATTCAGGGTGAGCTAGTGACCGTATGAACACCGGAAAATATATATATTGAGCGCAATGAGCGTATTATGAAGTCCACTGATCGTATTTTTACAAATATATAGTGACAGACAGTGTATTTATCTCGTTTGAAATTAAGCCATATTAACCGGAGAGGAGGCAGTATGGACTAGCATTACTTTGTTGTGTCCCGTCAACTTGCCGAACGAGGATAAGGTTGCAGGACAGGAGAAGCTTGCACGCGGTGGCTTGCAGGACAAGGAGAAACTTTTGACTAATGCAAGCTCTCCCTCGCTCAGTCGGTGGACGTGCAACAGTTAATTCGGTGTCGGATTGCCAGAAGCATACACTATACTACTAGTGCTATTATTGTTCGACTTCCCGAACAGCCAAGCGCAAAGTTTACTAGTACTACTACTATAGTCCATAAAGGTACGTACTATACTAGTACTAGGAACCTGATGGAGGAGCGTCTGCACTCTTATTATAATTTTAAAATGTGATAAAGCTATCTTCAACACATTTGGTTCTCTTCGAGGGTTCTCGCATGTGATAATGGAAGTTGATTGCATGGAACACTCGCCACAATTCTCGCTTAATTCAGGCTCATATCCTGTTACAAATAGTAGCACTCAATAATATTTCCTCTTTTTTGTTATTCAGCATGTAAACAGGTCAACAAACCTTGCGGCGCATCTTCATGCGAACCGTGCTTGCTGCACTTTGAATGTGGCCGAGCTGGCTTGATGAAACACCTCGCTTCTCGCTTCTTTTTTATGGGTACCTCCCTTCCTAGTGACCAGTGTCTTGGATGATCGTCCTAAGAATGCTTATATATGAATAAAGCTCTCTCATTTACCCGCAAAAAAGATTAAGCCATATTAACCGGAAAGGAGGGAGTATGGACTAGCAATACTTTTTGGTGTGTCCCGTCAACTCGCACAACGAGGAGAAGCTTGCAGGACAAGGTGAAGCTCGCTTACGCCTTTTGACTAATGCAACCTACCCTCGGTGGACATGCATCAGTCCATTCGTGTCGATTGTCGAGGCATACACCGAGTACCCAACATGCGGAGTACCATCATTGTTCGACTTCACGAAGAGGCGAAGAGCCAAGCATGAGTAATGCAGCGTACTTGGTTTTGCACCTTCATACTACTCCTCCCTCCATCACAGTTCATAGGCTAATACGTCTCCGTCGTATCTACTTTTCCAAACACTTTTGCCCTTGTTTTGGACTCTAACTTGTATGATTTGAATGGAACTAACCCGGATCGACGCTGTTTCAAATAGAATTGCCATGATGTTGTTTTATGTGCAGAAAACAAAAGTTCTCGGAATGACCTGAAACTCCATGGAATACCTTACAATAAATAATAAAAAATCCTCGCCAAAGATTAAGACCATGGGGCCCACACCCTGTCCACGAGGGTGGGGGGCGCCGCCCCTAGGGCGCGCCCCCTACCTCATGGGCCCCCTGGACACCTTTCGACGCCAACTCCAACTCTATATATTTTCTTTCGCGGAGAAAAAATAGAGGAGAAGAAATCATCGCGTTTTACGATGCAGAGCCGCTGCCAAGCCCTAAAACCTCTCGGGAGGGCTGATCTGGAGTCCGTTCGGGGCTCTGGAGAGGGGGATTCGTCGCCGTCGTCATCATCAACCATCCTCCATCACCAATTTCATGATGCTCACCGCCGTACGGGAGTAATTCCATCATAGGCTTTCTGGACGGTGATGGGTTGGATGAGATTTATCATGTAATCGAGTTAGTTTTGTTAGGGTTTGATCCCTAGTATCCACTATGTTACGAGATTGATGTTGCTATGACTTTGCTATGCTTAATGCTTGTCACTAGGGCCCGAGTGCCATGATTTCAGATCTGAACCTATTATGTTTTCATGAATATATGTGAGTTCTTGATCCTATCTTGCAAGTCTATAGTCACCTACTATGTGTTATGATCGAGCAACCTCAAGTGACAATAATCTGGACCACTCCCGGTGATGACCATAGTTTGAGGAGTTCATGTATTCACTATGTGCTAATGCTTTGTTGCGGTTCTCTATTAAAAGGAGGCCTTAATATCCCTTAGTTTCCATTAGGACCCCGCTGCCACGGAAGGGTAGGACAAAAGATGCCATGCAAGTTCTTTTCCATAAGCACGTATGACTATATTTGGAATACATGCCTACATTACATTGATGAATTGGAGCTAGTTCTGTGTCACCCTATGTTATGACTGTTACATGATGAACCGCATCGCGCATAATTATCCATCACCGATCCGATGCCTACGAGCTTTCCATATACTTGGTTTACGCTTATTTACTTTCCCGTTGCTACATTACAATCACTACAAAATACCAAAAATATTACTTTTGCTTCATTACTTTTGTTACCGTTACCACCACTATCATATTCTTGTGCTACTAAACACTTTGCTGCAGATACTAAGTTTCCGTGTGTGGTTGAATTGACAACTCAGCTGCTAATACTTGAGAATATTCTTTGGCTCCCCTTGTGTCGAATCAATAAATTTGGGTTGAATACTCTACCCTCGAAAACTGTTGCGATCCCCTATACTTGTGGGTTATCACGCGCTTCATTATGATGCATTTCTCTCAATGCATTTCCACCACCAGAGAGACTTTAGACGCGTTTGGTTTAATGCTCAATTAATTAGGGCATGGTAACCGCAATCTAAGTCCACAATTTTCTCTCCATGTACTGTACTACTACGGAGTGGAGTAAGTGCATGCATGTGTGTACCCGGGGTGGAAGCACTGCGTGCATGTGTGTACGCATTATTCCCTCTAGTAATAGATGCCGTGCTATAAATACCAATGCTATTTTTCAGGCCGATCGCTAGTCGCCTTGGTCCCACATATTTTTTTCTTTTTTCTGAAGCACGCTGTATAAACAGTGACGGATGGAGTAGTATGAGCGGATTCAAAGAAGAGCGTATTGATGGTTGCTTCTTCAAAGCAACTTACAGTGGGAAAGGTGGGGCTTATGATTTGACTGCTCATTACTCACTATTAATGTGGCGCAACGACCGGGTTGAGTCTCCCATGCGGTTGTGCACTACCCCCTCGGTTCTTAAATATACTCCAGAGTATTTGTCTTCCTAGAGATTTCAACTAGTGACTACTCAAATATTTGTCTTTTTAGAGATCTCAAATGGACTGGCACATACGGATGTATATAGACATATTTTAGAGTGTAGATTCACTCATTTTGCTCCGTATGTGTCACTTGTTGAAATCTCTGGAAAGATGAATAGAATATTTAGGAACGGAGGGAGTACACATACGAAGCAAAATGAGTGAATCTACACTCTAAAATATGCCCGTTTGAAATTTGTAAAAATACAAATATTTAGGAACGAAGGAGTATAATTTTGTGCATGGAACATGGACCCGGATGATGAAAAGGCTTCTGGCAATGCTATCAAGCTTCCATCATTTGTTTACATAATTGACGTACTATACAAATAATTTTCCAAATGACATGAAATTGTACAATGGTGTGAGCTTTCAGCTTTTGTTTCGCGTGTCTTGCCATCGATGCTCTTTCGGAAACAATAAAAAACTAACTTCCTTGCTAATGCATGTCAATTATTAGCAGATTAGAGCTAATAATTACACCACAACTGAAGACAAAGTTGTGAGAAGGTGTTAAATTAAAATTGATCCATGTTTTCATTGGCAGCAACGTCCCCCCAGCTCTGTCTAAATCAACAAGGCATGTTGGGAAAAAAAGTAGCTGTCTGGAGCATGCAACATTCCGATCATTTTGTGCAGTTCCACTAAAATAGAGCTGAGCGTCCCTGTTCCAAAGATATCAAGTGTGATTACGATAATAGAGGACTACTGATGAAACAATAAACACACAAATAGAAGCCGGTCACCTTTGCAGTCTATCTTAAGACTAACTAGGTGGGGAAGATTAGGCTCGGAGTTGGATGAGTAGGATAGAGCAAAACCAATCTCCCTTTGTGCGATCAAGCCTTTGAAATGTAGAGACATTGCCCGTGTGACATTTTAGTACAACTGCACAAAATACTCTTAAGAAAAAAGTGATTTGTGCAGTTCACCAAAAGATCGCAATAGCAACGATGTGAAATGGATAGCCCTATTTGCAAAAAAGACGTAGAAAGGAAACAATTACTGGCCAATAATAGTTGATGATACATGCGACGACAAAAAAGAAGCATATTCCTTGTCCTAAGGGAAGATAACAACACGGTTGTGTTTGTCTAAAACGGTGTGAGGGCGAGAATGCGATATGGAAAGTACGCCAGACGAGCTATGTTTTGGGCAAAGAACTATGGAAGATCCACATGCAGCGACGTGGGAAAACGGGCAGTGGAGCAAGGCCGGAGGGGATACCTGGAGGTCGTCGGGATGTAACTAGGTGAGCAGCGGCGGGCGGAATCTGCGAGCAGGTGGCGTAGGCCCTGCCACGCCGGAGCTTGGTCAGAGAGGACGGCGTCTACCGCAGATCGGGACGTGCTGCCCCGTCACCGTCGAACGGAGTAATGATGCACTTCCTCCCTTTCCCCCGGCGGACGGGATGCGGCCGGATCAATGACCAACGGTGAGAGAGAGAGGCCACCGCACTCCCTTTCCCCCTGCGGACGGGTTGCGGCCGGATCAGTGACCAACGGTGAGAGAGAGAGAGAGAGAGGCCACCGCACTCCCTTTCCCCCGGCGGACGGGATGCGGCCGGATCAGTGACCAACGGTGAGAGAGAGAGAGAGGCCACCGCACTCCCTTTCCCCCGGCGGACGAGATGCAGCCGGATCAGTGACCAACGGTGAGAGAGAGAGAGAGGCCACTGGAGCCTTGTGTGAGATACTTTGAAGAGCGACAAACCAGGCAGGCAGGCTCCATTGTATATAGTGAGCGGACTACCTTTTTCTCCATAAAAATCGTTTTATAATCTGTATGCGCCATTGGCGCTATAACTTTATTTAAAAATAACGGCAACACGGCAAGTCGAACTTTGTTTCGTGCGTGTGGTACACGACCTCCCTAGGTAAACAACCGCTTCTGAGCGTTCAAATTAGCACGTGGGCTGCCATTTCATAAAGAAATGAGCTCCACCGTGTACCCGCGTGGGTGTGGCTGGGCACGAAGCGTGAGTACGTGCACGGTGCACCTATTCTCTTCTTGTATACGTACACCACCTACGTGGGGTTGTGTGAGAGATATACAACCCTAGAGAGATATGGTGTCGTGGAATTGTCACGGCAGATGTCCTCGTGCAAGGACTTAGTCGTGGAGCCATCGCAACTAGGAAGCTTAAAGGGGTTAATTGGGACAAAGGACACGAGAGGTTTATACTAGTTCGGCCCCTTACGGTGAAGGTAAGGCCTACGTCTAGTTGGGTTGGTATTGCTTGAGGTTTCCATGACCAGGGAGCGAGATACGCTATGCCCGGTTCTCGATTGGTTGTTTCCTGCCCCTAAGCCGCTGCAAGTCATCCCCTTATATACACGGGTTGACGCCTGCTGGTTCTACAGAGTCCCAACCGGCTTATAAACAGTGTCCAGCTCGGTGACTAGTTAAATCTACCTTATGATACAAGTCATGCCATTGTGGTGGTTTACTACAACGGGCTTTAAGTCTCCTGTGGGCCTTAGGCCCTTTATTGAACAGCAATCTTCATGCTTGGTCTTGGGCTTCTTTCTTGGTGAATCCTCTTTGCGTAAACCGGCCCCTCCTGGGCGGCTTACACAAATAGTTATATCCCCAACATTAGGCCCCAGATTGATTTGAACATGTTCATGTCAATCTTAAAATACCTTTAAACATAAATATTCAGTCTTCCGACTGTGCAAAAAACTTTCTTTAACCCGCCATGACGTCATTTTCTGGATCCGTGTTAACCCGCCATGACGTCATCTTTCCTTTTTTTATCTCACCGAATCTTCCAACGGATCTCTGTCTTTATTGACTGTTCCGAAAATCGAGGCGTCGGGGCCGCTGGATAATAATTCTTATCTCCTCGTTTCCCGTGCCGTCTCAGTTATCCTCTCCTTATAAATAGGTGCGACCTAGGTTTCCCATTCTCCTTATTCCAGTCGTCTTCTTCCTCTGCCTCCTCTCGAGCTCCGCCGCTACCGCCGTCGACCTACTTGTCTTCATCGTCCCAGGCCGCTGCATCAACCTGAATCGGATCAGAAAACGACAGCAAGCTTTCGTAGCTCCTCCAGATCCGTAAGTCCCTTCCTTTCCTTGCTTAGATCCGCATTAGAAACTTCCTCGAGTTCGTCGGAGTTCATCACCATTGGAGCCGAACCTTTGCCAGTTTTCCTACTAGATGCCTCTTCCGATCGGAGAATGCTATAAACAGCCGCGGTAGTTGTTTCCGCACTTGTCTCGGATAAAAAACAGATCCCTTTCTCTGTATGAAAGCCTCATTCGAGCCTGTTTTTATCACCTGGAAAACTTCTTTTGTTAAATGCCTTCAATATAACTGTCCAGGTATCCGGTTTAAATGTATACCACTGATTTGTGAACCTTGGCGCCTTCTCATATCTTTAAAACTTTTGAACTGTTGTTTAATGCTTGTAGCGGCTTAAATAGTGTTGCCCAGTTATCCTTATGTCATTAGGCCCCTTCGTAAGCCGCTACCTTCAGTAATTTGAATATTTTCTCCCGGGTTAAAATTTGAAACGGAACTTCTTATTTTGTAATAAGCCAACTGTTGTCATGGCGCCTAAGTCGACCAAAGCTCCTCAGAATCCTGCAATCGGGTCCCATCCACAGTCACTAAGAGCAAACTGGCTGAGTTTGTGAAGTCCGCCATCTGCCAAAAAGGAGGTCATGTCTTATCGTGTTCCTGACCCATCTGAAGAGAAGCCTCAACCCAAAGAAGGGGAGGTGATAGTTTTCACGGATCACATGAGCCGGGGATTTGCCCCTTCCGGCTCAAAGTTCTTCAGAGAAGTTTTGAATTTCTTTGATATTAGACCTCAAGACATTGGACCCAATTCCGTGTCAAATCTTTGCAATTTCCAAGTCTTCTGTGAGGTGTACCTGGGAGAGGAGCCAAGCCTGCTTTTGTTCAAAGAACTTTTTTACTTGAACCAACAGAATTAACGTGCCAACAGGCCGAGTCTTGAACTTGGCGGTATCTCGATCCAGCGACGGAGGGAGTGCCTGTTTCCTTATGCTGAGTTGCCGAGTCGTCCCAAATATTGGAACCAAACATGGTTCTACTGTCAGGATACTTCTTCGGCTGATGAGAAGCCTCTGCCCGGCTTTCGCGCCCTGCGCCTTGAGTCCAACCATCCTCTAGCGGATAAGCTGACCGCTGTTGAACGTCTGCCGCTTAATCCCACCATCAAGAAGATTAAAGCTCTTCTGGGAAATGGTTTAAATGGCAACGACCTGGTCCGGGTCTGGATCACTTGGCGAATACTCCCATTAAGCCACCGCTCCGGCTTAATGTGTACTTATACAGGCGAAAAGGACGACCCAATGCGCCACAGTCCTGACAACTTACCAGATGATGTGGCAGATGCTACAACCCAGTCACTGCTGAAGGAGGGTACTATTATCAGCAATGCCTTCAGGTTACTTCCCTTGTGTAAAAAGAACCCGACCCCTGCAGTAAGTTACCAATCTTAATAAATATTCCTTAACATGTTTACCTCTTTTGTACTTATAATTCCTTATCTCTTCCACAGGCCGGTGATGATTTCTAGAAGGTCAAATATGACCACTAGGCTGCCCAACAAGCCAGAGTATCCAAGAAAATCGAAAAGAAAAACGCCAAGACGGGAACTTCAAAAAAGAAGAAACCCAACGCCTCCGAATTGCTCAAATTGGATGACTCTTCTTCAGATGAGGAAGAGGTAATCCCTTGCTCTCTTAACTCCCTTGTTTATTACTTTATTGATATTTCTGCTTTTCAGGAGGACACTGGGAACAGCCAAGCTCCTGGCGAAGAGGTAACTATAATCTCCTCCAACTCAGAGCCTTTGCCACAGCACAAAATCCAACGGGTGACCCGGAAAGTAAGATTTTCACATCCTCTAGCTTATCAAGATCCTCAATTTCTTTTGAAGCAACAACACCTTGAAAGCCGGAGGCAAACCCGGATAAGTAAGGATGCAGAGCTCTCTTCCGGCTTACCCGACGCGGAGTGGCGAAGCGTCGAATCGACGTCATCTCCACTTTATGCTCGTTTATCCTTTGGCGGGTTTAATTCGTCAACCTCTTAATTCATCTGACTCCAATTATCAGGATACCTCTCCTTCCTCTGGCGAATCTATGCAATCCAACATGCCGGCCTTCAAGACTGTCCTGGGTAATATACCTTTGTTATCCTTATGCTTTGCCTTACTCATTTTCTGTACTCACCCCTCTGTTTTGTCCACAGCGTGCAGGTGAAGCCCAGTAAGAAGGCAAAAAAGAATAAACCATCCGAAGACCCGGCAGCTACTGAGCCGAACCCGAACAATACCGCCCTCGATACTTCTACTCATCAACCGCCTCTGAACCGCCCATGAAATTCCAACACCATCTTCCTCGACCTACCGAAGATACTTTTAACAACTCCGATAACCCGGAAATTCCTAGCCCGGTCAAGACGACTGACCCGGAAGTTGAAATCTTGAAAAGCCAGTATGTTGAACCGGGGCGGCCTACTGTCCTTGCCAGATGTACTGCTAAAGAAGAGCTTGTCAAACACCGGAAGACCAAACAGGACATCGCTAATTATGCTTAGTTAAGCATTGGTGATATAGTCTCAGGCTATCTGAATCAAGTGCATAACAGCCGTGACCTGGAAATTGACATGGTGAAACAAATACAGCACAAATCTGAGGTATAGCTTATACTTACTTACTGTACCAGCCCCCAAGTCTACTGCTTATAAACAAATATGCTATAGACTTAGATACCTGCTTACTGTTAGTTCATCTGGCTTAAAATAAAAGAGATTTAGCCCGGTCATAATATGATAACATAAAACGTGCGATACACATTAGCCCCCAAGTGTCAAGTATCTTTACTTGTAAAGTGCTTGAGACGTTAATATACTTAATCCAGCATTATAATTTAGAATTTTCTTCAAAGATACATTAGCCCCAAGTGCCAAGTGTCTTTGCTTGCAAAGTGCTTGGGACTTAATGATATCTTACCATACCCTTAATTATAATGCGGCATCAATCGCAGGCCTCCACCAGTCAATTTGAATCGGAGATTCCTGACCTGAAGACTCGTCTAGCAGCCCAAGAAATTGAAATTCAAAAAGCCAACTCCAAATTTGTATTCAGCGTCTCTGAACAAGAGAAGTTGAAGAAAATTTTTGATGCGGAGAAGAAAGTCTGGGCCGACGAAAAAACCTCACTTGTGACCCGGGCCGAGACAGCAGAAGCAGCTCTGGCCGAAGCAACTGCCGAGCTGTCCGGCTTAAAGCACCAGATATCTCAAATGGTCTCAGCAATCTTCGGTAAGTTATTATGCATAATTGTGAACATCACCATGGTTTCTTTGATGACTATTTCAAATATTATCTCCGGCTTACCTTATATGTATGAACGCAGGCCCCAGGAGCACAAACCTGAAGCAAAATATGCTGATCAAACTTAAGGCGGTGTACACTCTGGTGGAACAGCTATACACCAGGTCACAACGAGCTTTAGCCGTTGTGGCTTATCAAATGATGCTCCTTATCTCCTGCAGTACGTGCTAAAACGGCTTGCCGTGTTACCCCAACGGATTCAGGAGCTAAGGCGGGCATCTGGTAGAGCCGGGGCCATAGCCGCCTTAAGCCGGGCCAACGCGTTGCTTCCAGAGCTAGACCTGGTAGATGTTGCTCTTGGATATCCCAGCCTGAAGGAGGACGGCTCTATATTCAATGAATCAGACTTCACCACCTGTGTGAGAGTCGTACGTCCTATGGCCACCATCATCGGCAATGATATTGATCTTACTAAGTATCAGCCTGGTTATGACAACGAGAACTGGAGGATTCCAACTCCGCATTATGATGATGTCAGCCTGATCCCTCCAACTCGTAAACATACCTTTGCTCCTGAAGTTGACCCGGCCAGTTTAATAGATGATGAAGCTGAATTTGAAGCTTTAAGCGGCATTGACTGGACCTCGTTGTCGGCGTTCTGGGAACAGGGGTCCCTAGACTTGCCTGCCTGCGGCCTGCGGCATGGCTCAAAGGAGGCCCAGGACAGCCCATCTTAATCAACGCAAGCTCAAGACCCTCGCGAGGGGCCAAGCCTCGCGGGGCGGACGACAAGGAGCTTCCTCAGGCACGGCCTCGTCAGGCTAGCTCGTGAGGAGGCGGAGAGTTCAAGGCAGGGTACCTCGCGAGGTGCCCATGACGCAAGCCATGATTTACCAAGGGCGCCGGGCGCCATCTCACAAGCGCCCTCATTTCCTCTTTGGTGCAAAGGGAGCAAGCGCAGCGAGCATCAAGCAAAGGCATCCGTTTCGGTGCAACAAGACCAAGACCAACCCAACGGCTGGAAGGGAGTCATCATGGAGCCCAAGCAGGCGTCATCACCTGAACCTTTGGCAGGCGAGGACCAACTTTAGTCAGGATAAGTGTACCCGGTGTTCCCGTTCAAAATGGCCAATTGTTGGCGCCCTTCCCGCTCAATATTTGGGAAGAGGCCCAGGGCCTTCGCCTATAAATAGGAGTAGCCACCCCCAGGGCAGAGGGATCTGCCCCCGGAGAGATCTGAACCCTTATCAAGAAACCAGTAGCTAGAGCAACTGAACACCACCTAGCAGTTCAACACACCCACCAAGAACAGACCCTCGCGAGGCTGTTCTTCCTTGTATTGTCCCTCATCAGCCCAAGAGGCAATCCACCACACCACACACTGGAGTAGGGTATTACACCACAATGGTGGCTCGAACCAAGATAAATCTTGTGTCTCTTGTGCCGCATTTTAGTAGTTTAGGTCCCAGCGATTCGGGCGAGGTGCGAGATGGAGGGTTGGATCTCCGCGCACCCCAGTGTTTGAACCTCAAGGGTTTGCCGAACCCGAAATCCGACATTTGGCGCGCCCGGTAGAGTGCGCCGGAATACCTGCTTCGTCGCCTCGTTCTTCCCCGACCACCGCGACCATGTCTGACGCCCGTCGGGCCCGCACCGAGCGTCGAGCCGCCCTCGCCTCCCATGTCGCCCAGACAGCTCCCGTCGGCGGGCGCCCTCGTCATTCCCCATCACCTGCCGTCAACGCCGCCACCGGCCCGGCGGGGAATGAGCAGCAAGCATCGTTCCAGCACCCGTCCATGAGGCGGGACGGCCGCACCGCCACGCCTTCGCTCACCCCCGCTGGTTCTTCGTCATGCGCGCCGCTGCCATGGAGGCCCGAAGCACTTACACTCGCGCGGCAAACGAGCTCCTGCGCTACCGCCCGTCGGCAGACGACGTTTACGAAGAATGGCTCGACCGAAGTCGCCGAAGCTCGTCCGCTGCTGCAGGAGGCGCCGCACCGTCTGCCTCGGTGCACCGCACCCGCTTCGCGGCGACGAAAGCTCCTGGGCGCCAGCCGCCTCCACCTCAAGAAGGCGCCTGCCCCAAGGCGCGCGCCTGGCGGAACCCGCTGCTAGGGCGCCGCGCGGCAAGAGCAGAGCTGTCAAGAAGTTCTCGCCCACAAGAAGTTGGCCGAGCGCCTCGCCCAAAGACGTCAAGACCTGCTGCCCCCACCAAGGCGCAGGAGGCCCGCGAGACCAAGCTCTCGTCGTCCGAGGCCCCAGCGCCACGGCGGGCTGCCGCGCCTTCACCTCCGGAAGGCGCAGCGTCGCGTAGCCCGCCAAGTTCAAGCCAGACCTGCCTCCTCGCCACGACGGCACAATGACCCAACGGAGTTCCTCCAGCTCTACGAGCTGGGCATCGAGGCTGCCAGCCGGGATGAAAAGGTCATGGCGAATCGGGTTTCCCATGGCGCTCAAGGACGGAGCCCGCACTGGCTCCCGAATCCGCCCTGTGCACTATCTCTTCCTGGCCGAGATGCGCACTCCGCTTCATCGCCAACTTCCGAGGTACTCGCGACCGGCCACCCGCCGTGGCGACATATGCGCCGAATCAAGCAGCAGCCCGGAAACCTCGCAAAAGTACATCCAGCGCTTCAACAACGCTGCGCCTCAAGATCCCTGTGGTAACAGAGGAGGCCATCATCTCGCCTTCTCCGATGGCGTCTGACGTCAAGATGAAGGAGGAGCTGGCGATGCATGAAGATCTGTGCACCTCCTTGAGCTGTTCAACTTGGCGACTGCGCGCCAGGCCGAGGACGGGCGCCTCTCCCCGCCTCGAGCTGCCTGCCGCAGATCCCAAGAAAAGAAGTCCAAGGCCAAGGACGTGAAGCGCAAGGGGCTGCCGACCAAGGCCGAGCCAGACACCAAGTGAGGCAGTAGATCAGCCCGAGTCCTCCAAGGGCAGTCGAATCAAGGTGTACCACGACCTCCACACCCACAACACCAATGAATGCCAAGAGCTCCGGCCGTCTGCTGAAGGAAGGGTCGGCAGACGCCGAGCGCAGCGACCGGGCTATGGCCGAGGAGGAGGAAGGAATGCAAGACGCTGGGAAGACCGCGGCCCGCGCTTAGGGGTGGCGCGACCAACTTCAGCGAGGATCACTGGCAAGACCTGGCCTCGCGAGGGAGGCCGAGGGATCAGCCTCGCGAGGATCGCCTGCAGGGAACGCAGGCCTCCCTCCACGCCGCCGCCAAGGAGAATTGAAGATCACATCAGACGAGGGGGCCGGAGGCTTCCAGAAGCGCAGCGCGATCGCCTGCATCCTGGGCGGAGCTCAAGCCCCAGCCTCTCAGCGCATCTTCAAGCAGTTCGCCCGCGAAGTGAATGCAGTCCTCCCCAAGCTCGAGGCCACCCGCCCTCTCAGGTGGTCGGCGTGCGTCATCACGTTCAGCTCAGCAGACCAGCTCAAGTGGGCAGCCACAGCCGGAGTTCTCCCGATGCTTTGTTCCCCAATCATCGCGAACGCGTCGGGTCACCAAGACCCTCATCGACGGCGGGCAGACTCAACGCCCCGTCTGCGGAAACATTCAACAATCTTCAAGTGCCTTACGATCCACTTCAACCAACCAAGCCTTTCTCCGGAGTCACCGATGGCTCCACGGTCCCGATCGGGCAGGTCCGCCTTCCTGTCACCTTCAGGGCTCGCGAAAACTACCACACCGAGCTCATCGACTTCGACGTCGCCCACATCCGCCTGCCGTACAACGCCATCCTCGGGTACCCGGCGCTGGCCAAATTCATGGCCGTAACCCACCATGGCTACAACGTCCTCAAGATGCCAGGAAGCGGCGGGTCATCACGGTGCCCTGTGAAGAGAGAGACGTTGTGTGCTCCCTGGAGCGAGCCTTTCAGGCCGCATCGCTAGAAGACCCAGACCACAACAGCAGGAGGCCTCCCGAGGCCGCACCCAAGAAGAAGAAGACATCGACCGGCCCGGCTCCTCAAGAGGCAGGCCCCTGAGGGCCCGCACCGGGCCAGGGGGAGCCTCCTTCCATCGCATAGGAAAGCGCGCCCGACGCCTCCTCAGCCGGGCTCGGGGCTCTCCCATGGAGGGCCGCCGACCTCGCCAAGGTCACGAGGGAGGCGCTTGGGCACCACGTGGAGGCGTGCTTCGAAGCACGTTTCCCGCAAGCAGGAGCAAGGCAAGGAGGGCCGAACCCTCAGGAGTTCGTCAGCAAGGCCATTCAGGAGCTACAGGAGTCAAGGGTCATGAGGGGCAGCCGCCGCGCCGCCGTGGCCCCCATCCAAAGCGAGGATGATGGGCTGCGCGCGTGCATTGACATACCAGGTTCAACCGAGCCGCGTCTCAAGAGCGCCTCGGCCCTCGCGAGTGGGACGCTTGCGAGGTCCGCCCACAGCCACGCACGCATGCCTTATGGCCTGCCAAACACGGGCAGCTGCGCACCAGCTGCCTCATGAGGGCCATCCTGGAGGGTCAAGAGGTCAGCACGCCGCAGCCCCGGGCGGAGATGGAGATGGCCCGCGAGGAGCCGGGCCGCGATTCGGATCCTCCCGAGGCCCCTGGGCCTGGGGGCTTGTGAGCTCGGCTCCCGCAGCCCACCGAGTCTGCTACACCAACACCCCTTCGTCCCCAACATCACCAGGTGACATCTTTAAGTTCCGTTTCAGGCTGGGAGCGCCCTCAGGGTCGCATTATTCCCAGGCCGCGTGGGTCCGTCCCTGTGGCATGTATCCCTTTTATTTCATGTCATTAGCCTATCTTGTTGGGGGCGCCCCTCGGGCTGCATCATCCCCAAGCCGCTTGGGCCTGTCCCCAAATGGCATGTATCCTTCCCACGCTTTCCTTAGGATTATGCTCTCACTCCACCATGCTTGTTATTTGGTGCCTTTTCCCGGTGACGAAATCTTGCACGTTAAAGGGGGTGCACGAGCAACGCGACTCAGGGCTCCTACCGGCTCTCCGGCCCTCACCCTCTGGTCTTGTCCATGGCATCGCGATCTGGCTTGCCAGTGACGGCTGAGACCAGCCCGGGAGCCGGGACCCGAGGACGAGAGTTTCACTATCTAACCCGGCTTGGCGTTAAAGGGGTGCCTGAGCATCACGACTCAGGGCTCCTACCGGCTCTCCGGCCCTCACCCTCTAGTCTTGTCCATGGCATCGTGACCTGGCTTGCCAGCGACGGCTGAGACCTAGCCCGAGAGCCGGGACCCGAGGACGTAGAGTTGCTGCATCTAACCCAGCTTGCGCGTTAAAGGGGGTGCCTGAGCATCACGACTCAGGGCTCCTACCGGCTCTCTCACCCTCACCCTCTGGTCTTGTCCATGGCATCGCGACCTGGCTTGCCAGCGACGGCTGAGACCAGCCCGAGAGCCGGGACCCAAAGACGTAGAGCACCGGCATCTAGCCAAATTTTCAGGAACACACTCGAAGATAAGGCCCAGAGTCAGGCGCAGCCCACCTTGAGGTAGGGCCCCGTGAGCTGGCTCACGGGTGCCCCAACACACCTCGCGAGGCCTCTCGCGCCTCTCCAAAGCAACTAATGGCAGGACTAACGATCGCCACGGCGAGCTCTTGTTCCTTTTGTGGTGAACCTGCAGGGTCCCTCCAAGGAGCACGAAACGACCTCGCCACACAATCTCTCGCCGGCCAAGGCACGGACCTAGCGCCGCACCAGGAAGCATTGTCCTGACCCTCGAGATAAGTCACCCTCCGGACACACTAGTTATCGCAACACCATCCCCACACTCAATGCAACCCCGTGTTAGCAACGTCGCTCTCCTTTCTCATCAATGATGGCTGCTTGAGCGCCAAGGGGACCCCCGAGCATCGCGACTCGGGGCTCTTATCGACCTCGGCCGCCACCTCCCCAGCCTTGACCACGGCATCGCGACCTGGCATACCAGCGACGGCTGAAGCCGCCTTGGGACTGGGACCTGTTGGCACAGAGCATCAGGCCCTCATGAGGACTGAAAGGAGGAAACTGAGCTAGAACGGAATGAGCATCTCGCACTGCCTCACAATAAGGATCATATTGACAAACGAAGCTAAAAACATCTTACCAGCCCCCGCGAGGTACATTCTTGGCTCCTCGCAGGAACAAAAGACGCGAATACTAAGGAGTCCTACCTACAGGGACCACCGCGGCAGACGCCATCATCAACAAGGCCACCCGTCCGGCGCCAACCCCATCCAGATCGGGGCGGCGACGACTGACGAGCCCGCCTCGCCCGGGAGCGGGCGCAGCTCGGAGGCTCATAGCTGTCGCCGCTCGTCTCCGGCGTCGCAAGAGCTCAGCCGGAGTTGCGGATCCTCCGGCGCCTTCGCCGCTTGAGGAGCTGCCAAGGAGTGGTCGGTCGGCCTCTGTCTCACCGCAGCAGACCCCGAGCCACCTCTCCCGGGCAGCACTCCAGCAGCGACCCTCCGCGTCAAGACACAGAAGGACACCACCAAGCACCATCGTACTCCAGTGGATAGTGAGGGCGCCTCGTCCTGGCAGACCCGGCGACCTCGCCCCAGCCTAGAGTCATGAAGACCTCGCCCGGCAACTACCGCGACCTCTGCCCGGTCAGCGAGGGTGCCGCAAGCCGGCGTCTTTGCTGCAGTCGAGGTTCCTCCCTGACGACGGAGGCGAAGAAATAAGGAAGACGAATCCAAGACTTAGGAGGCGTGGCGGCCAGCACGAACTCCCGGCAGAGCCTCGGCGTGGACTCTGTGGGGAAGACGCACACCTTCGTGACTCCGCGGCGTGGGCGGCGCGCGCGTGGCGCCCGGGCCAGAATAACACCCCGGATGTAACTTTCCATATTTGTAACTCCAACTCTTGCCATTTTCGGCATTGTGATATGATATTCTCTCCGTGGTTGGGTTTTTCTTCATTTTTGCATTTTGTCTTTGTCATGCATCTCATATCATGTCATCATGTGCATCGCATTTGCATACGTGTTCGTCTCATGATTCCGAGCATTTTTCCCGTTGTCCGTTTTGCAATCCGGCACTCCTATGTCCCCCGGCGTCCCCTTTTACGTTTTTCTGTGAGCGGGTACTAAACTTTCTCGGAATGGACCGAGGCTTGTCAAGTGGCCTTGGTATACCACCGGTAGACCACCGGTCAAGTTTCGGGTCATTTGGAGCTCGTTTGGTACTCCAACGGTTAACCGCACTCTCGCAAAGGCCTCTTTTAAGTTGCAGCCCAACACCCCTTCAAAACAGCCCAATAACCAATCTAAGTCACTTCCATGCTCTCCATCGTTCGATCACGATCGTGTGGGCGAAACCGCACCTCATTTGGAGCTTCCTAGCTCCTTCTACCTATAAATATAGCCTTCCCCCTCAAATTCCGGATAAAACCCTAGCCTTCTTCCACTTGACCGGACACGTCGGTCCGGCGACGAATCAATCGCCGCCGCCGCGCTTATCGCCGCTTGCCACGTGGCGCCCGGCGCCCGCCACCGCCGCCGCCCGCTGGCCCGTCAGGGCCCTACCCGCGCCTCCACACCGCTCCGGCCAGTCGCCGCCGCCTCCCGGGCCGCGCCACGGCCACCGCTGCCCGCTCCGCCGCCTCGGCTGCCGCCGTCGCCGCTGCCACCGGCGCCCCGGCCACGCCGCCGTCCGTCGCCTGGCCGCCGCCGCCTCCTCCGGCCCCGCCTCCTCTCCCTCCTCCGGCCTCTTCCCGGCTCCGGCGAGCCGCCCGTCGCCTCGCCCGATCGGATCTGGATCCACCACCTCGAGGGGGTTGACTTTCTCCTCCCCCCGAATCCCTCTAAGTCTTTTTCTATGATTAATTTGTGGCATCTTCAATGCATCATAACTTTGCACCTGTGGCTCCGTTTCGTGCGTGTAATATGTCAAAATGTTTGTCTCGAAGAGTAGATCATTTCATCTCATTGCATCATTTTCATTTGAGCTCATCTAGATGCCGGAAATGCTGTTGGAAGAGGGCTATGTGATGTTAGTTTCTGTTTCTTAACAGAACATGCACTTTTGTCATTTTTGCCATGATTGATGTGTGCATCCTATGATCTTGAGCCCTACTTGTGTTTTGTAATATGCCATGCCATCTTTCCAGGGGTGTATGCCATGTATTTTTGTGATCTATGTGGTGACTAGCACAAGCATGCAAAGTAGGCTTCATGATGTTGCTGATTTCAGCCCCTGTTTTGCGGATATTTTTATGCCATGTTAACTTGATGCTACCGAGAGATCCATGCATATTTTGAGATACTTCAGTAAGGATGTTTTGTACATATGGTTATGCTCTATCCATCCATGCCTTTTTTTGCAATTATGGGGTGCCATAGCTTGAGTCAATCGAACTCTACTTTTGCTATAAAATGTTTCCTGGCAGATTGTTTACATGTTATTCAATTTTGCCAAGGTTGTTGTAGTTGATCCGTGTATGCTATGATGTTGTTCTTGCCATGTATGTCTTATATGACATGTCTTCTTGAGTTATGTATGCTTAGTTTATCATGAAAGGCTCTGTAGTGAGTGCTTTGAGCTCTTAAACATGCCTACTTGTTATCTGTTTTTGTCATGCCCTGTTGCTGAATCTGTTAACGAAACTTGCTATATTGACATGGGTGATATTGTATTTTCTGATCCTTTTTGGCTTACGGACAGTAAGGGACTTTTGTTCTATGCTTTTAGTAGATTCATGCCATGCCATGTTTTGCTATTATAAGTTCCTGTAGCATGCTGTTTGCTTGCTCTGAATATTGCTTCCTGATGTTGATTTTGCCATGTTCAGTAATTTCACTGTCTGTGAAGCTGATATCTTTTGCACTTTTGCCATGCTTGTTTGGACCTATTATGATGTGATTTAGCCGTAGCTAAGTGTTCATCTTTAGTCAAGCATCTTGAGTAGATCACTTCCATATGCTTTTCTGGTACGTTTGGGTGTAGTAGCTTAATTTCTTGTTGCTTGCTAAGTGGCATCATGCTGTTAATGGCAGATTTGTGCCATTCTTGTTTTGCTTGTCATTTGCAAACCGTGCATCCGATTCTGGTGATCTTTATATCGATTTCAACCGAAATCATCTCATCTTTCCAGCGGCATACTTGGTTTGCCAAGTTGATGCCTGGTTCATCATTTTCGTTCCGGAGCGCGCATACGCATTGCATATCACATCTCGCATATCATGTCATGTTTTGCATCATGTTGCTTGTGCATTGCACCGTGATTTATTGTGATTCCTTTGTTTTTATTCTTGCTTTGGGTAGAACGGGGAGACGAGTACGTGAACGAGGAACCTGTTGAGAACGCTTACGAGGGTCAAGCTTTCGACAACTCTGAGAACTTTGCAGGCAAGATGACCATACCCTCGAAATCACTTCTATCTTTGTTATGCTAGATGCTCGCTCTTTTGCTATGCCTATGCTACGATGCCTATCACTTGCTTATCATGCCACCCATATTGCCATGTCAGCCCCTAACCATCCTTTCCTAGCAAACCGTTGTTTGGCTATGTTACCGCTTTGCTCAGCCCCTCTTATAGCGTTGCTAGTTGCAGGTGAAGATAAAGTTTGTTCCTTGTTGGAACATGGAGATGTTGTTCCTTATTGGGACATGTTTACTTGTTGGGGCTATGACAATATATCTGCTTCTAATTAATGCATCTATATACTTGGTAAAGGGTGGAAGGCTCGGCCTTATGCCCGGTGTTTTGTTCCACTCTTGCCACCCTAGTTTCCGTCATACCGTGTTATGTTCCTTGATTTCGCTGCTCCTTACACGGTTGGGTGATTTATGGGACCCCTTGACAGTTCGCTTTGAATAAGACTCCTCCAAAGAAGGCCCAACATTGGTTTTACCATTTGCCACCTAAGCCTTTTTCCCTGGTTTTCACGAGTTCGAGGGTCATCTTTTATTTTAACTCCCTCCCTCGGACCAAAGGTGCTCCTTCGAAAGTGCTGGCCCAACGAGTAGATTCTGGGCGCCACCACGGGAAACTCGAGGCTTGGTTTTACTCGTAGGATGTCTCATCCGGATGTTCCTCGAGAACGAGATATGTGCAGCTCCTATCGGGATTTGTCGGCACAATCGGGCGGCTTTGCTGGTCTTGTTTTATTCTTTGTCGAAATGTCTTGTAGTCCGGGATTCCGAGATTGATCGGGTCTTCCCGTAGAAGGAATATCCTTCATTGACCGTGAGAGCTTATAATGGGCTAAGTTGGGACACCCTGCAGGGTATTATCTTTCAAAGCCGTGCCGCTCAAGTTATGAGGCGATGGGAATTTGTTAATGTCCGGTTGTAGAAAACCCGAAGTTGACCTTAATTAAAATACACATGAACCGCGTGTGCAACCGTGATGGTCTCTTCTCGGCGGAGTCCGAGAATTGAACACGGTGTTGGAGTTATGTCTGACGTAAGTAGTTCAGGATCACTTCTTGATCGCTACTAGCTTCACGACCGTGCTTTGCTTCTCTTCTCGCTCTCTCTTTGCGTAATGTAGCCACCATATATGCTAGTCGCTTGCTGCAGCTCCACCTCACAACTCTGTCCTTTCCTATAAGCTTAAATAGTCTTGATCTCGCTGGTGTGAGATTGCCGAGTCCCCGTGACTCACAGATTCTACCAAAACGAGTTCTTTGGTGCCGACGATGCGGTCGCAGGTGACGAACCGAGCTCAAGTGGGAGTTCGATGAGGAACGTGGTCGTTACTATGTGTCTTTTCCCCGATGATCGTAGTGGAGCCTGGGCTTGGGACGATCGGGATCTCGTGTAGCATTTGGGGTATCTTCTTTTATTTTGGTTCCGTAGTCGGACCTTGAGTGTAATCTGAATGATGGATGTTATTTATGTACTGTGTGAAGTGGCGATTGTAAGCCAACTATGTATCTCTTTCCCTTATGTATTACATGGGTTGTGTGAAGATTACCTCACTTGCAACATTGCTTTCAATGCGGTTATGCCTCTAAGTCGTGCTTTGACACGTGGGAGATATAGCCGCATCGAGGGCGTTACAAGTTGGTAATCAGAGCCTTCCCCGACTTAGGAGCCCCTTGCATGATTGTTTGCTGGCGTTGTTGAGTCTAGAACAAAAATGTTTTGAGTCTTAGGATTATATATATCGGAGAGTAGGATTCTTTTTACTCCCCATTCCCTTCGTCGCTCTGTGAGGTCTCCTGACGTAGAAGTTTTGACTCTCCTCTCCTCAAATTTCACTAAAAAAAATTTTAGGATCACGCGGGTATCTTGGAATCGTTCCGATGGTTTTGTGAGGAGAACATTGTTCTTGGTGCCTCCTGACATTTAGGGGTTGTGGCAGTGTCCCGGGGAGTTGAGCTCCGAGGTGTTGTCGTCAAAATTTTATCGTTGCAGTTCTGGAATACCTGAGTTTTGCCGACATCGAAATCTCTTTTGTACAGTTGTTGGTGAGATAACCCCGATAACCCGATCTTGAGGCGAGCTCGGGAGTATTGCCATGACTCGTATAACAGATGTTTTTCGAAGGTCGAGGTACACGATTTCCGAAGGTTTCTTGGTTATGTGTTGACGGATGGATACATCTAGATCTAGGTATTGTTAGTTTGGGTGATATATTTTGTGTCCCTTGTATCCCCAACACCAGATTGCATAACCAGAAAGTTTCGGGACTTTATAGGTGGGATTCAAGTAGCTCTTAGCATTTCTTCCTGCAGATATTTGGTTCGTGATTGTGTAATCCTTACCACTTATTTGTTCCAGTCATACCTTGTTATTTTTTTCATCAACCCTTAATCAAGTGGCTTCTCACCTTAATGGACGTGTGATGTTCGCTTTTGGAATTCATTCGTTCATCCTTGTTCGAATGTTTATTGTGAAGACTATATGTTACAATTTCTATCCGTTGATTCAACTTGTCCATCTGTCTATCAAGTGCTAACGGATGTCACCCTCTTCAGATGGCTCCGCCAACGCCGTAATCCGGAACGAAATGATGGGAGTCAGTCGAACCCTCCACCTCCCCCTCCGCCTCCGGAGGCCTGGCAAGCTATCATGGCAGCCACCAATGCCAATGCTCAGATGATTTTGCAACTCTTGCAAGAGCGTACTCAAGGGCAAGGCAGTCAAGGAAATCAAGGTCAAGGCAACAAGCAGCCGCACTTTGTTACTCTCAGTCAGTTCCTCGCTAATCAGCCGAAGTCTTTCGGGCCGTGTCGAGGCCACAGACGCCGACGATTGGCTTGTGGACATATGCAAACATTTTGAATGTAGCAATGTCGACACGAGGACTTTGTCAAGTTTGCTTCGTTTCAACTCAAGGACCAAGCTCTTTGAGTGGTACCGGCAATACAAAGATTCCAGAGGAGGTCGTGTCATTACACAGGATGAGTTCCGCCGAGATTTCAGAGCTCGCCACATTCAAAAGTGTTGTTGAGAGCAAGCGTGAGGAGTTCCGCAATCTCAAGCAAGGCAACATGTCCTGTATCAATACAATATCCAGTTCGAGCTTCGCTCGCTTTGCTAAGCAAGACGTCCTTGATGAAAAGAGTATGATCTATCAATTCGGAGGTGGTATGAGAGAAGATCTGCAATTAGCTCTTGTGCTTTTGAGCCGTAAAAGTATGATGAATTCTACAACATGGCATCAAGCAAGAAGCTGCCCAGCTCAAATGTGAGGCTTCTAAGAAGAGAATCAGGGATGCAGTTCAGTCTTCTTCTTCCTCTCAAGTGGCAGCTAAGCAACAGAAGTTCTACCTTCCTCCTCCACCGTTCAATTCTTTATCAGCCAGAAGAACTCAGGTGGTCGTGGATCTTCCCACCCGCCCAACCCAAAGCTATCGTAACAAGTCAAATTCTCAAGCTCCAAGGTCAAATGCTCCTTACCACCGTCCGCTCTCGTGAGGTGACTTGCAACAAATGTCGCCAGAAGGTCACTACGCGAACAAGTGCTTCAACCAAAGGCGCCTTCCGCCTCCTCCTCTGTGAAATCTTCCAAAGAATGCAAAGGGTCAAGCATAATCCCAAGTCTCGCAAAGGTGAACATGATGAATGCAGCGCAAGCGAGGATTCTTCCGATGTGATAATGGGTAATCTTCCGCTTAATGATATTCCTGCAAAAGTCTTATTTGATACCGTGCATCGCATTCTTTCATGTCATATCCTTTTGCATCGAAGCACAATGTTGACACAGAGATTTTGTCCAAAGTTATGCAAGTTGTTTCTCCCGGAAAGCTTATGACTTCTAGTTTGGTTGCTCCCAATGTCTCTATCAAGATGGGCGACTATAGATTTCACTAAACCAATTGTCCTTGGTGACTCGGATATTGATCTTATTCTCGGGATGGATCGGCTTTCTCAGACAAAGCTCAGCTTGATTGTGCTGCCGTGGAAATTCAATTGACTCACTCTTCTAATGATGTGATCATCTATGCCGCTTCGTGATGAAACCATTCGGTTGTTTTCTCTCAATGAGAAGGGCGAATTGGATGCTATCTCTCGATTCCAAATAAGCTTGTGAGTACCAAGATGTCTTTCCGTAAGAGCTTCTAGGAATGCCTCCTCACCGGACAGTTGAGTTCGTTATCGATCTTGAGCCTGGCACTGAACCCGTTTGCAAGCGTCCATACAAGCTTGGACCTAATGAGCTGAAGGAATTGAAGAAGCAGCTCGATGTACAAGAGCGTCTGTGTTTGATCGCATCGAAGTTCATCTCCTTGGGGTTGTGGTGTTCTTTTGTCCGTAAGAAGGATGGCACGGACCGACTTTTGCGTCGATTACCATCCATTAAATAAGAAGACAATCAAGAACAAGTATCCACTTCCCAACATCAATGAGCTTTTCGAGCAACTCAAAGGTGCTAAAGTGTTCTCCAAGCTTGACCTTCAGATGGGTTATCATCGATTCGTGATTCGTGAACAAGATATTCCCAAGACAGCATTCAGAACAAGCTTTGGTTCTTATGAATATACTGTCATGTCTTTCGGCCTTATCAATGCTCCTCCAACATTCTCTCCGATGATGAACTTCATCTTCAACCCCTACACAAATGAATTCGTCTTGGTCTATCTTGATGATATTTTGGTCTTCTCCAAGAATAAGAAGGATCATGCCAAACATTTGCGATTGGTGCTAGACAAGCTCAGAGAGTATCAATTCTATGCGAAGTTTTCCAAATGTGAATTTTGGCTTGATGAAGTGCTTTACCTTGGTCATATCATCTCCGCCAAGGGCATCGATGTTAATCCCAAGAAGGTGTCCGCAGTTGTGAATTGGGAACCTCCTCGTATCGTCAAGCGCCTTCATAGCTTTTCTTGGTCTTGCAAGCTATTGTCAAGATTAGATTGAGAATTTCTCCAAGATTGCAAAGCCTCTTTCCAACCTCCTCCGGAAGCATGTGAAGTATGTCCGGTCTCCCCGAGTGTGACGTTGCTTTCAATACTCTCAAAGAGAAACTCGTCACAGCCTCTGCCTTGACTCCTCCCGATGAATCCAAGCCATTCAAGTTTTCTGTGATGCTTCTCTTCAAGGTCTCGGTGCTGTGTTAATGCAAGAGAAGAGAGTTGTGGCCTATACCTCTCGCCAGCTGAAGCCCAACGAAAAGAACTACCCCACTCACGATCTTGAGTTGGCGGCAGTTGTCCATGCATTAATAACATGGAGACATCTCTTGTTGGGAAGGAAAGTGGACATTTTCACCGATCACAAGAGTCTCAAGTATATCTTCACTCAACCCAACCGCAACCTCGTGCAAACTCGATGGGTCGAAATGATTCAAGAGTACAACCCAAGTATTGAATATACTCCGCAAGGCCAATGTCATTGCAGATGCTTTGAGCAGAAAGCTTATCGCAATGCTTAATCCTCAAGCCCTTCCAACCGGATCTCTGTGAAGCTTTCCGCAAGCTGAATCTTCAAGTTGTTCCTCAAGGCTTTCTTGCCAACCTCATAGTCTCTCCTACTTTGGAAGATCAGATTCGTGAGGCTCAACTTCTGGATACCATGGTGAAAAAGGTGAAACGTGGTATCGACAAGGGCATTTCAAGTACAAGTGCTTCCACGTTGATGACAAAGATACTCTTTTCTTCGAGGACCGGATTGTGGTTCCAAAGGGTGATCTACGTAAAGTCATTATGAACGAGGCACACAATTCGCTTCTATCCATTCATCCCGAAGTATGCGAAGATGTACCATGACCTCAAGCGGTCATATTGGTGGACTCGAATGAAGCGAGAAATTGCTCAATTCGTGAATGAATGTGACGTCTGCAGAAGAGTGAAAGGTAACACCAACGACCAGCTGGTCTCCTCCAACCTCTTGCTATTCCGTAATGGAAGTTTGATCATATTGAAATGGACTTCATGACTGGATTTCCAAAGTCCAAGCGTGGAAATGATGCTATCTTCGTTGTCATTGACAAGCTTACTAAAGTGGCTCATTTTCTTCCAATCAAAGAATCTATCACAGCAGCTCAGTTGGCAGAGCTATACACCTCCGTGATTGTCTCCTTGCACGGCATTCCACAAGTGATCTCTTGAGACCCGTGGCAGCATCTTTACCTCCAAGTTTTGGGATTCTTTTCAGAAGGCCATGGGCACCAACATTCGTTTCAGCATAGCTTTCCATCCTCAAACAAGTGACCAAGTCGAGCGAGTCAATCAAATCCTTGAAGATATGCTCAGGGCTTGTGTCATTTCCATCGGTATGAAATGGGAAGATTGTCTTCCATATGCCGAGTTCTCCTACAACAACAGTTTCCAAGCGAGTTCGGGTAAGGCCCCATTCGAAATTCTCTATGGCAGAAAGTGCCGTACTCCTCTCAATTGGTCCGAGACAGGTGAACGCCAACTTCTTGGCAACGACTTGATCACGTGTCAAGAAATGTGCAAAGTCATTCGTGAAAATCTCAAAGCCGCAATCGTGCTGGAAGAGCTATTATGATGACAAGCACCGTGATGTGGCTTTTGAAATCGGAGACCATGTCTACCTCCGCCTCTCCAATGAAAGGGACTCGTCGCCCGGTATCAAAGGGAAGCTTGCCCCTAGATACGTGGGTCCTTTCAAGATCATTGGCAAAAGAGGCGATCTCGCCTATCAACTTGAGCTTCCCTCCAACTTCGCGAACGTGCATGATGTGTTTCACGTGTCACAGCTTTGCAAGTGCTTCAAGACTCCTGAGCGCACTATCAAATTCGAAGAAATTAACCTCCAAGAAGATCTCTCTTATCATGAGCACCCCGTTGCTATTCTTGAAAAAACAGAGCGCAAGACTCGCAACAAGTCAATCAAATTCCTGAAAGTGAAGTGGTCACACCATTCCGACCGAGAAGCCACCTGGGAGCGGGAGGATCACCTCCGTTCTGAATATCCGGAGTTCTTTCAGTCCTAGATCTCGGGACGAGATCGTCTTGTAGTGGTGGAGTGTTGTAACACCCCGGATGTAACTTTCCATATTTGTAACTCCAACTCTTGCCATTTTCGGCATTGTGATATGATATTCCCTCCGTGGTTGGGTTTTTCTTCATTTTTGCATTTTGTCTTTGTCATGCATCTCAGATCATGTCATCATGTGCATCGCATTTGCATACGTGTTTGTCTCATGATTCCGAGCATTTTTCCCGTTGTCCGTTTTGCAATCCGGCACTCCTATGTCCCCCGGCGTCCCCTTTTACGCTTTTTCCGTGAGCGGTACTAAACTTTCTTGGAATGGACCGAGGCTTGTCAAGTGGCCTTGGTTTACCACCGGTAGACCACCGGTCAAGTTTCGGTCATTTGGAGCTCGCTTTGGTACTCCAACGGTTAACCGTGACTCTCGCAAAGGCCTCTTTTAAGTTGCAGCCCAACACCCTTTCAAAACAGCCCAATAACCCATCTAAGCCACTTCCATGCTCTCCGTCGTTCGATCACGATCGTGTGGGCGAAAACCGCACCTCATTTGGAGCTTCCTAGCTCCTTCTACCTATAAATATAGCCTCCCCCCTCAAATTCCGGATCAAACCCTAGCGTTCTTCCACCCCGCGCCCCCGGACACGTCCGGTCCGGCCGGACGAAATCGCGCCGCCGCCCCGCGCCTATCGCCGCCTGCCACGTGGCGCCCGGCCAGACTGCCGCCAGCCCGCTGGCCCGTCTGAGGCCCCCAGACGCCCGCGCCTCCGCCCGCTCGGCCTGCCGCCGCCTCCCGCCGCGCCCGCCGGCTACCCACTCCGCCTCGGCCCGGCCCGCCGTCGGCAGCCCCGCCGCCCGGCAACCGCCCGGCTCCACCGGCGCCCCAGCCCATGCCCGTCTCTGTCGCCCGGTCGCCGGCTGCCTCCCGCCGGCCGCCCGCCTCCTCCGGCCGGCCCCCGCCTCCTCTCCCTCCTCCGGCCTCTTCCCGGCTCCGGCGAGCCGCCCGTCGCCTCGCCCGATCGGATCTGGATCCACCACCTCGAGGGGGTTGACTTTCTCCTCCCCCCGAATCCCTCTAAGTCTTTTTCTATAATTAATTTGTGGCATCTTCAATGCATCATAACTTTGCACCTCTGGCTTCGTTTCGTGTGTGTAATATGTCAAAATGTTCGTCTCGAAGAGTATATCATTTCATCTCATTGCATCATTTGCATTTGAGCTCATCTTGATTCCCGAAATGCTGTTGGAAGAGGGCTATGTGATGTTAGTTTCTGCTTCTTAACAGAACATGCACTTTTGTCATTTCTGCCATGATTGATGTGTGCATCCTATGATCTTGAGCCCTACTTGTGTTTTGTAATATGCCATGTCATCTTTCCAGGGGTGTATGCCATGTATTTTTGTGATCTATGTGGTGACTAGCACAAGCATGCAAAGTAGGCTTCATGATGTTGCTGATTTCAGCCCTGTTTTGCGGATATTTTTATGCCATGTTAACTTGATGCTACCGAGAGATCCATGCATATTTTGAGATACTTCAGTAAGGATGTTTTGTACATATGGTTATGCTCTATCCATCCAAGCCTTATTTAGCAATTATGGGGTGCCATAGCTTGAGTCAATCGAACTCTACTTTTGCTATAAAATGTTTCCTGGCAGATTGTTTACATGTTATTCAATTTTGCCAAGGTTGTTGTAGTTGATCCGTGTATGCTATGATGTTGTTCTTGCCATGTATGTCTTATATGATATGTCTTCTTGAGTTATGTATGCTTAGTTTATCATGAAAGGCTCTGTAGTGAGTGCTTTGAGCTCTTAAACATGCCTACTTGTTATCTGTTTTTGTCATGCCCTGTTGCTGAATCTGTTAACGAAACTTGCTATATTGACATGGGTGATATTGTATTTTCTGATCCTTTTTGGCTTATGGACAGTCAGGGACTTTTGTTCTATGCTTTGAGTGGATTCATGCCATGCCATGTTTTTCTATTTTAAATTCCTGTAGCATGCTGTTTGCTTGCTCTGAATATTGCTTCCTGATGCTGATTTTGCCATGTTCAGTAATTTCACTAAGTCTGTGAAGCTGATATCTTTTGCACTTTTGCTATGCTTGTTTGGACCTGTTATGATGTGATTTAGCTGTATCTCAGTGTTCATCTTTTGTCAAGCATCTTGAGTAGATCACTGCCATATGCTTTTCTGGTACATTTGGGTGCAGTAGCTTAATTTCTTGTTGCTTGCTAAGTGGCATCATGCTGTTAATGGCAGATTTGTGCCATTCTTGTTTTGCTTGTCATTTGCAAACCGTGCATCCGATTCCGGTGATCTTTATATCGATTTCAACCGAAATCATATCATCTTTCCAGCGGCATACTTGTTTTGCCAAGTTGATGCCTGGTTCATCATTTTCCTTCCGGAGCGCGCATACGCATTGCATATCACATCTCGCATATCATGTCATGTTTTGCATCATGTTGCTTGTGCATTGCACCGTGATTTATTGTGGTTCCTTTTATTGTTTTCTTGCTTTGGGTAGAGCCGGGAGACGAGTACGTGAACGAGGAACCTGTTGAGAACGCTTACGAGGATCAAGCTTTCGACAACTCTGAGAACTTTGCAGGCAAGATGACCATACCCTCGAAATCACTTCTATCTTTGCTATGCTAGATGCTCGCTCTTTTGCTATGCCTATGCTATGATGCCTATCACTTGCTTATCATGCCACCCATATTGCCATGTCAGCCCCTAACCATCCTTTCCTAGCAAACCGTTGTTTGGCTATGTTACCGCTTTGCTCAGCTCCTCTTATAGCGTTGCTAGTTGCAGGTGAAGATAAAGTTTGTTCCTTGTTGGAACATGGAGATGTTGTTCCTTATTGGGACATGTTTACTTGTTCGGGCTATGACAATATATCTGCTCTAATTAATGCATCTATATACTTGGTAAAGGGTGGAAGGCTCGGCCTTATGCCTGGTGTTTTGTTCCACTCTTGCCACCCTAGTTTCCGTCATACCGGTGTTATGTTCTTTGATTTTGTTCCTTACACGGTTGGGTGATTTATGGGACCCCCTTGACAGTTCGCTTTGAATAAGACTCCTCCAGCAAGGCCCAACATTGGTTTTACCATTTTCCACCTAAGCCTTTTCCCCCGGGTTTTCATGAGCCCGAGGGTCATCTTTATTTTAACTCCCCGACCCAAAGGTTCTTCGAGTGCTGGCCTCTAAACGAGTAGACTGCGGGGCCACCACGGGAAACTCGAGGCTTGGTTTTACTCGTAGGATGTCTCATCCGGATGTGCCCCGAGAACGAGATATGTGCAGCTCCTATCGGGATTTGTCGGCACAATCGGGCGGCTTTTGCTGGTCTTGTTTTATTGTGTCGAAATGTCTTGTAGTCCGGGATTCCGAGATTGATCGGGTCTTCCCGGTAGAAGGAATATCCTTCGTTGACCGTGAGATCTTATAATGGGCTAAGTTGGGACAGCCCTGCAGGGTATTATCTTTCGAAAGCCGTGCCCGCGGTTATGAAGCAGATGGGAATTTGTTAATGTCCGGTTGTAGAAAACCCGGAGTTGACCTTAATTAAAATACACATCAACCGCGTGTGTAACCGTGATGGTATCTTCTCGGCGGAGTCCGGGAAGTGAACACGGTGTTGGAGTTATGTCGGCGTAAGTAGTTCAGGATCACTTCTTGATCGCTACTAGCTTCACGACCGTGCTTTGCTTCTCTTCTCGCTCTCTTTTGCGAATGTAGCCACCATATATGCTAGTCGCTTGCTGCAGCTCCACCTCACAACTCTGTCCTTTCCTATAAGCTTAAATAGTCTTGATCTCGGGTGTGAGATTGCTGAGTCCCGTGACTCACAGATTCTACCAAAACAGTTGCAGGTGCCGACGATGCCGGTCAGGTGGCGTAACCGAGCTCAAGTGGGAGTTCGATGAGGAACGTGGTCGTTACTATGTGTCTTTTCCTGATGATCGATGAGTGGAGCCAGTTGGGACGATCGGGGATCTGTGTAGCATTTGGGGTATCTTCTTTTATTTTGGTTCCGTAGTGGGATCTTGAGTGTAATCTGAATGATGGATGTTATTTATGTACTGTGTGAAGTGGCGACTGTAAGCCAACTATGTATCTCTTTCCCTTATGTATTACATGGGTTGTGTGAAGATTACCTCACTTGCGACATTGCTTTCAATGCGGTTATGCCTCTAAGTCGTGCTTCGACACGTGGGAGATATAGCCGCATCGAGGGCGTTACACCGGCGTCGCCTCCTTCAGAGCCGCCAACATGCGCGTACAAGGGGAGAGGAAACCCTGGTGGCGGCCGCACGCACCAGGGCATGGGCGCCTCCTGGCACGCGCTCTTGCCCTGACAACAGAGAGCAAGCCGCTTCTTTGGGGGGAGCAGGTCGGGATCCTCTTGAGGAGCCTTTCCCTTCTCTTCCATGGAGAACCGGCGGATCGGAGCCATGGCAACCAGATGAAACGAGGAGGAGGAGAAGCAGAAGGATAGACTGGAAGGGCGCGCGCCGTTCCGTACTTATAGCCGGCGAAGGCCAACCGTCGGCCTCCACGATCACTGGTAATCGTGACCAACTCTGCATGCAGGGACTTGTCGAATCCGGGTAGTTACCGAGGCATCATGGGGAAGCAGTGCGCACGCGTCCAATCAACCGCCACACGTCGCTCAAGGCCGCAGGCTATTAGGGCCCGTGACGTTTCGCACTTGCCCTTTCGCCTCTCTGCTCGGCCAAGTTCGGGCGCGCCGTGGGCCCGGGGGCTACTGTCAGCGTTCTAGGAACGGGGGTCCCCAGACTTGCCTGCCTGCGGCCTGCGGCGTGGCTCATTGGAGGCCCAGGACAGCCCATCTTCATCAACGCAAGCTCAAGACCGTCGCGAGGGGCCAAGCCTCGCGGGGCGGACGACAAGGAGCTTCCTCAGGCACGGCCTCGTCAGGCTGGCTCGTGAGGAGGCGGAGAGTTCAAGGTAGGGTACCTCGCGAGGTGCCCATGACGCAAGCCATGACGACCAAGGGCGCCAGTCGGGCGCCAGCCCACGCAGTGTCCTCCTTTCCTATTTGGTGCAAAGGGAGCAAGCGCAGGCAAGAGCATCAAGCAAAGGCATCCGTTTCAGTGCAACAAGACCAAGACCAGCCCAACGACTGGAAGGGAGTCATCATGGAGCCCAAGCAGGCGTCATCACTAGAGCCTTTGGCAGGCGAGGACCAACTTTAGTCAGGATAAGTGTACCCATTGTCCCCTTCAAAATGGCCAATTGTTGGCGCCCTTCCCGCTCAATATTTGGGAAGAGGCCCAGGGCCTTCGCCTATAAATAGGAGTAGCCACCCCCAGGGCAGAGGGATCCGCCCCCGGAGAGATCCGAACCCTCATCGAGAAACTAGTAGCTACAGCAACTGAACACCACCTAGCAGTTCATCACACCCACCAAGAACAGACCCTCGCGAGGCTGTTCTTCCTTGTATTGTCCCTCATTAGCCCAAGAGGCAATCCACCACACCACACACTGGAGTAGGGTATTACACCACAATGATGGCCTGAACCAGTATAAATCTTGTGTCTCTTGTGCTGTTACATTTTAGTAGTTTAGGTCCCAGCGATTCGGCGAGGTGCGAGACGGTGGAGGGTTGGATCTCCGTGCGCACCCCAGTGTTCGAACCTCAAGGGTCTGCCGGAACACGAAATCCGACACTCGTCAACCTTCCAGGACAAAATGGCAGATGAAGAGGCGGAGAAGGATAACCCAGAATCTTCAAGCCCACCAAAGGAGTAACCCGCCTGGTGCTATGTCTTAGAAAAAATGATGCTTCATTATTCAGACTCGGGGAGTCTTGTAATAGGGTAGAAAAAATTCTTAACTCTGTCATGCCTTCGCGCATTTTTGTGGTGCTTAACATCGTCACAAGCCGCTATCATTGTATACTGCTGGCTTATGTGAATTACTCCTTGACGTCCAAAACCTTTCTGCTTTACCCTGTGTATAAAACAAAAAACAGAATTCCTTTGGCGTCTTACCATAGTCGGGGTCATATAGAATAATGATAACCCGGAGTATGAACCGAAACATCATAAAAAACAGCCGATTTATGATCATGACCATAATAATATACCTGCTATCTTATTGAAGCATGCCTTACCGGCTTATGTGGTCCAAAAAACAGATAGTTAAACTTAACTTCTGAAAGTTGGCACATATAATATTTACCTGGCCCTCAATATTATTTACCTTTACAAAGTAAAATAGACTTAATTTTCAAAGGCCTCTGATTCGAATATGATCAGTAGAACCATTCCAAAGGGGTTAAGCTAAGATTCGAATATGATCATATAGCCCCCAATGGCTTTGGCGATGCCGATCAAGTGGGTATCGACAGCTATGTTCTCTTTGGTTCGAATACGACCTATGTTTGAACAGGAAGCCCCCAAGTGACCATTAGAGTTGTTTAATGACGCTGATTCGAATACGATCCACGTCAGACCCAAAGGGTTTAAGCTATGATTCAAATATGATCAAGAAGCCCCCAAGTGGGTTTGGCAGTATGCCGATCAATTGGGTATCGACAATATGTTCTCTTTCGCTCGAATACGACCTATGTTTGAACAGAAGCCCCCAAGTGACCATGGCTAGATTCAAATATGATCATAAGTGGACCAAAGGGAAAGCAGGATTCGAATATGATCCACTCCACATTGGTTGTTTCCACCACCTGGTAAGAAGATACATAAACCTTGAAGGGTGGAAATAAAAGAGGTCCTGCTTTATTGCTTTATATAATATATACATTGTAAAAAAGAAAAAACAAATATACTCTGAGAGCCGGTGGCTTAAGTATAGTAGGGCCGGCGGGTCTCTTCCTCTGACTTACGTGAGTCTTTGTGCTCTCGACATCGATGAGGTAATATGACCCGTTGTTAAGATTCTTGCTGACCACAAAGGGTCCTTCCCAAGGAGGGGACAGCTTGTGCATATCAGATTGATCCTGGATGAGCCGGAGCACTAAATCGCCTTCCTGAAAAGTTCTGCTTCTAACCCGGCGGCTGTGATAACGACGCAGGTCTTGCTGATAAATCGCCGAGCGGGCTATTGCCAAGTCTCGCTCCTCATCCAACAAGTCAAGTGCATCCTGACGAGCTTTTTCGTTATCAGCCTCAACGTAAGCCGCCACCTGGGGTGAATCATGCCGGATATCACTTGGCAGAACCGCCTCTGCTCCGTACACCATGAAGAAAGGTGTATAACCAGTAGACCTGTTAGGCGTTGTGTTGATGCTCCATAGCACAGAGGGTAACTCCTCCACCCAACAACCCGGAGTTCGTTGTAAGGGAACTAAGAGCCGGGGTTTGATACCTTTCAAGATCTCTTGATTAGCTCTTTCTGCTTGATCATTAGACTGGGGTGAGCAACAGCCGAAACATCAAGCCGGATGTGCTCTTGTTGACAGAACTCTTCCATGGCACCCTTGGAGAGATTAGTACCATTATCAGTTATAATGCTGTGTGGAAAGCCAAAATGAAAGATCACCTTTTTCATGAACTGAACCACCGTGGCTGCATCACACTTACTGACCGGCTCTGCTTCAACCCACTTGGTGAATTTATCCACTGCCACCAACAGGTGTGTCTTCTTATCCTTAGACCTTTTGAAAGGTCCAACCATGTCAAGCCCCCAGACTGCAAACTGCCAAGTAATTGGAATCATCCTCAATTCTTGAGCCAGCACATGAGCTCGTCGTGAGAATTTTTGACATCCGTCACATTTGCTGACCAGATCCTCCACATCAGCATGAGCCGTCAGCCAATAAAAACCATGACGAAAAGCCTTGGCCACCAGAGATTTTGAACCGGCATGATGACCGCAATCTCCTTCATGAATCTCACGAAGTAACTCCTGACCCTCCGCAGGTGATACACAACGTTGAAACGCCCCAGTGACGCTGCGGTGATGCAACTCTCCATGAACAATTATCATGGATTTGGACCGCCTGATGATTTGTCTTGCCAAGGTCTCGTCCTCAGGCAACTCTCCCCGGGTCATATAGGCCATATATGGGACTGTCTAATGCGGGATGGCGTGGAGAGCCGCCACCAGCCGCGCCTCCCGGTGCAGCACTGCAAGCTCTTCCTCTGTAGGCACTCGATAGAAGGGTTATGCAAAACGTCAAGAAAGGTATTAGGCGGCACCGCTTACGCCGAGGCCCCACCGCTTAAAGCATCACCGCCTCATTCTTCCTTCGATCAATGTGCTCTACTTGATAACCTTTGAAGTGCCCGGCCACCGCATCAACTTCACGATGATAAGCCGCCATAAGGGGATCCTTGAGTCCCACGTGCACGACACCTGTTGCACGAGGTCTGAATCGCCCAAGCACCTTACCCGGCTCATATTCATCTCTTTGGCCATCCGGAGGCCATGGAGTAAAGCCTCGTACTCAGCTGCATTGTTAGTACAGGGAAACATAAGCCGGAGCACATAGCAAAATTTGTCACCTCGGGGAGAAGTTAAAACGACTCCAGCCCCCGAGCCTTCCAACTGCCTGGACCCATCGAAGTGAATAGTCCAATACGTGTTATCTGGCTTCTCCTCTGGTGCCTGCAACTCCGTCCAATCATTGATAAAGTCCACCAAGGCTTGAGATTTGATAGTCAGACGTGGCATATACTTCAAACCGTGAGGCCCAAGCTCAATGGCCCACTTGGCGACTCGCCCTGTGGCTTCCCTGCTCGCCGATGTCTCCCATAAAGGGGGCGTAACTTACCACAGTTATAGGATGACCCTAGAAGTACTGCTTGAGCTTCCGGCTTGCCATGAACACCCCATAAACAAGTTTCTGCCAATGCGGATATCTTTGCTTGGATTCTATGAGCACCTCACTGATGTAATAGACCGGCCATTGAACCGGATGCTCCTTGCCAGCCTCCTTACGCTCCACCACGATGGCAACACTAACAGCTCGTGAGTTAGTAGCAACATACAACAACAACGGCTCTTTATCAATAGGAGCCGCGAGAACCGGTGGCTCAGACAATTGTCTCTTTAAATCTTCAAAGGCAGCATAAGCAGCTTCACTCCAGACAAAAGTGTCTGTTTTCTTCATCATCTGATACAGCGGTAGAGCCTTCTCACCTAACCGGCTTATGAATCGGCTTAGCAACGCGACCGCCAAATCGCTGAACATCATTGATACACGCCCGGTTTAGCCAGAGAGGTAATCGCCTTGATCTTCTCCTGTTAGCTTCAATGCCCTGTTTGAGACCAGAATCCCAAAAGTTTGCCTGCAGGTACACCAAATACACACTTGTCCGAGTTAAGCATCATCTTATAGACCCGGAGATTGTCAAAGGTTTCCTTTAAATCAGATATCAAGGTTTCCTTCTCTCTGGACTTCACCACAATGTCATCCACATAAGCATGAACATTGAGCCCAATCTGATTGTGGAGACAATTTGCACACACCGCTGATAAGTCGCCTGGGCACTCTTGAGCCCAAATGGCATAGATACATAGCAGAAGGCTCCAAACGGAGTAATGAAAGTCGTCTTCTCCTGGTCCTTTACTGCCATTTTGATCTGATGATAACCAGAGTAAGCATCCAGAAAACTCAAACGCTCGCAACCTGCTGTAGCATCAATGATTTGATCAATACGGGGTAGAGCAAAGGGATCAGCCGGACAAGCTTTATTCAAGTCTGTGTAATCTACACACATCCACCAGGTGCCGTTCTTCTTGAGCACAAGCATCGGGTTAGCCAACCACTCCATGTGAAAAACTTCCATCATGAACCCGGCCGCTAAGAGCCGAGCGACCTCTTCCCCGATAGCCTTCCGTCTTTCCTCATTAAACCGTTGCAGAAATTGCCTGACCGGCTTATACTTTGGATCAATATTAAGAGTGTGCTCAGCGAGTTCTCTTGGGACACCCGGCATGTCAGAGGTTTCCATGAAAAGATATCCCGGTTCTCACGGATGAACTCGATGAGCGCACCTTCCTATTTGGGATCCAGATTGGCGCTGATGCTGAACTGCTTGGAAGAATCGCCTGGAGTGAAGTCGACCAGTTTTGTCTCGGCGGACAGCTTAAATTTCAACGCCGTAGTAAGCTTCTTCAAAGAGATCATATCCGCCGAGTCAACATTAGTTTGATAAAGCTTCAGCTCCTCTTCAGCACAAACAGATTCAGCATAAGTCGCATCGCCTTCCTTGCATTCCAAGGCTACCTTTCGACTCCCATGCACAGTGATGGTGCCCTTGTAACCCGGCATCTTGAGCTGCAAATAAACATAACACAGTCATGCCATGAACTTGGCATAAGCCGGCCGTCCAAACAGAGCGTGATACGGGCTCCTCGTTTTGACTACCTCAAACGTCAGTTTCTCAGCTCTGGAGTCATATTCATCTCCAAAGGCTACTTCCAGCTCGATCTTACCAACTGGATATGCCGATTTACCAGGTACCACCCCATGAAAGACAGTGTTGGGCGCCCTCAAGTCCTTATCACCAACCCCATGCGGCGAAAGGTCTCATAATAGAGAATATTGATGCTGCTTCCTCCGTCCATGAGCACCTTAGTGAATTTATATCCACCCACAGGGGCCACCACCAAGGCTAATCGACCGGGTTATCAACTCGAGGGGTGATCCTCCTGCTCCATATGATGGGCTGCTCGACCACCTCAAGTAACGGGAACCGCCGCTCAACCGAATTCACAGCCCTCTTGTGAACCTTCTGGTCACGTTTGCACAAGTTAGTGGTAAACACATGGTATTGCCCACCGTTCAGCTGTTTCGGATGGCTCTGATAACCTGACTGCTGCTGCTGCTATCCCGCTTGACCAGGCTACTGCTTATTATAGCCGCCTTGACCTCCCTGAAAGACAGAACTTGAACCGCCACTCAGGCCATCTCGTAACTTTCAATCCATGCCCCTGGCTGTAAGTCGGCCGTGTAATTCGGCACCTTTCGAGGTCCCTTGAAATCCTTGGGCAGACGTACATCCCGTAGAGCCGGCACCAGACAAGGGACACCACCGGTTCTAGTGGCCACTCCTGCTCCAACAGAAGTCGTCGGATACTCTAGGAGACCTTCATATGCCGTCTGCTGAGCCGCTAACTGAGCCGCCCGTTCGTCCTCCTGACGCAATTGGTCATGTACCGGGTTCTAGCCACCGGGTTGGTTACGACGCTGGGTGTTGCTTGATAAAGCTTCTGACTCCATGCGCCTGCTGTAACTCGGGCTCCGGTTTTGACGAGGTGCTAGCCAAGGCTGAGGAGTCGAATGAATCCTGTCCCTCGCCAGAAGAATAGGTCTCTCTTTGTGCCAAGGCCGTCTGAATAAGATCTCTTACCCTTCGGGTTTCCACCGCCGTCGGGTCATCACCATCCACTGGAAGAGCCTCCAGACGCGCCGATGCTGCTATCAAGTTCTCCATGGGGTTGGAGAAGTGGCCCGGTGGTGTTGGTATGTATCAGGGCGGGGCCATACTCCCGTGAGGAGGTGCCATCTCTCGGGGCTGAACCGGCCCTCCAGCTCCGGGTGTCATAAACTGATTGGCTTCGGGCGGATTACTGGGACCAGCTCCGGGCGTCGTGAAAAGATTTCGAGGATAGTAAACTAGGGGCAGACGGGACTAGGTTTTCTGATGTCTCCTTCTCATCACCTCATTGGATGCGTTCAGACTCATATTAAGCTGGAAAGCCTCTGACTGGAGTCGCTGCGCCCGTGCGTCCAAAGCCGCCCGCTCCGTAGCTAGCCTGGTGTCCTCAGCTGCCAAGGCCTCCTTGGCCTGGGCTATCTCCTCACGCACCTTTGCCACCTCTGCGTTATGTTCATCCGGATTTGCAGGAATAACCATGGTGGTTAACAGGGCCGTCAACTTGTCCATGAGATCCATTAGCACCTGAGCCGGCGGGTGCACAGGGCCTCCTGCCCCGGCCGCTCCTGACCCGGACGTTATTGTTGTCGCAGCCGTCGAGTTTTGACCGGGTTGAGTACCAGCCATGAAGACTCCTGCCCAGCTCAGCGGCTCATAGAAATCCGAAATGCTAGAGTCATCAGAACAGCCCCCAAGCATGCCCTCTTGGACCTGATACAAAGAATCTGTCGAACCGGAGGATGAATCATCATCCAATGGGACGGCCGTCTCTCCGCCATCGTTAGATCCTTCAGGAAGTTCCCCTCCGTGGATGCCGCCCACGAAGGCACGCTTCATGACGGGTTGAACCCGAGCGGGTTTTGCACGCTGAGCCGTCTCGATGAGGTCGGTGCAGTTGTCCGGCTTGGGGCCTGGCTCACCAATCCGGCCGATGAAGACGTGGATTCCGCCAAAGGGGACCCAGTACCCGTACTCAATTGAGTCGGCCTTGGGGCCCTAGCCTTCGTTGTCGATGTAGATCTTGCCGCGACGACTCTTGGTCATCCGGCCCATCACAGATCCCTTGAGCCCTTCAAGCTGCCCTTCAAGAACTCAAATCCACCATGAGCTGGCCCCACGATGGGCGCCAACCGTCGTGGAATTGTCACGGAGATGTCCTCGCAAGGACTTAGTCGTGGAGCCATCGCAACTAGGAAGCTTAAAGGGGTTAATCGGGACAAAGGACACGAGAGGTTTATACTAGTTCGGCCCCTTACGGTGAAGGTAAGGCCTACGTCTAGTTGGGTTGGTATTGCTTGAGGTTTCGATGACCATGGAGCGAGATACGCTATGCCCGGTTCTCGATTGGTTGTTTCCTGCCCCTAAGCTGCCGCAGGTCGTCCCCTTATATACACGGGTTGACACGCTGCGTCTTACAGAGTCCCGGCCGGCTTATAAACAGTATCCGACTCGGTGACTAGTTAAATCTACCTTATGATACAAGTCATGCCATTGTGGCGGTTTACTACAACGGGCTTTAAGTCGCTTGTGGGCCTTAGGTCCTTTATTGAACCGCCATCTTCATGCTTGGTCTTGGGCTTCTTTCTTGGTGAGTCCTCTTTGCGTAACCCGGCCCCTCCTGGGCGGCTTACACAAATAGTTATATCCCCAACATATGGTGTGTGGGTTCTTGAGAGTTTTTTTTGGGGGGGGGGGGGTCAATCAAAAAATGTAACATATGCAATGTGTGTGAAATAGAGTCCTCGGTATAGCATATATATAGAGGGGGCGATCCACGAGAAGAGAGTGGAGGTATCATCGGCTTGAGGTGTCCATAGAATCAAAGAGACGGATGATGTGTGTGTGTGTGTGCGCGCGCGATCGATAAAGAGTGCCATCGAAATTGTGTGTGCCCAAGTCAAAGATATAGAGTGGCTGGCCTACTGGAACGTGAGATGGGACATGTGCAGTTTGTCTCTGTGGCATGGATACCTACCTGCAGCGCTCGACTATCGGTGTGTGGTAGGGGAAGAGGAAGGCCCAATTAACTATAGAGGTACAATGGCTGGTATATGTGTGGAGGAGGAGAGAGGCCTACCTCATGTATTAAGGAGATCGATCTGCCTCATGTATTAAGGGAGATCGATCGGCATCCATGCATATGTGCAGGAGATGAATAAGGTTGGGAGAGAGACGGAGCTAGAGTGTTGGAGGGGGTGGTAGTGGAGTTGCTTCTAACAAATGGTGGGATAGGCTTGCTAGACAAACGGAGGGCATGCCCGCAATATCAATAGGAGAGGAGATGGCTGCTTGTTGTCTGTGCACGTGCGTGTGAGAGACGGGTCAGGAGGCATGCACGAATGATGAGGGGGGACAATGTGGCTGTGGTAAGCATAGTAACTACATAGGGAGATCAATCGCCCTTTGTAAGAGAAAGGAGAGACATAACTTGTGAGGTATGTCGATCGATGGGGGGGGGGGTAGTTAAAGTCGATCTAGGTATATGTTGGGAGATCGATCGGTATACATGCATGTGTGTGTTAGAAGCAAATGAGGCACGAGGAGAAGGATAGAGAGAGAGGGATGCATGTAGGAGGTGGTACGAGAGGCATACTATATCGAGGGGAGGAGTGCGAGTATGAGAACGATGAAAAGAGTGGTGGGAGTGAGGCATGGACGGTGACAAGAGAAGAGGGAAGCTTGTGTTTGTGCTAGGCACACCTGGCTAGAGAGGCATATCGATCGATGTGTGCCGTGAAAGAAGGAGCTGGGGGCCTACACACACCGTGGGTGAACGACCTAAATTGAAAAGACGAATTTATGCTGATGGAGCTAGAGAATGCTGAGGGAGGGTGAGAGGGATGCGGGCGTGTGCATGCAGAAGAGAAAGTTAGCGCTAGCTACAAAGATAAGAGGGTTGTGTGGGTGTAAAAGACGAATGGAGATCATATATACTTCATTATAAAAAGCGAATTCAGATATTTGAAGAATTTATCATAGTGTTTCAAACCGACGCATGTGTGAATATATGTAACGGTGATACACATGGTGTGGTTATGAACATGGTATACTACATTTAATATATTTTATCTCTACTCTTATAAAAAAATGGAGTTGTTGATGATGGTGTGCCTGCCATCCTGCATTATAGGCCGTATGATTTATATCTGGCGGATAGCAAGGAAACTTTGATGGTTGAAGTTAGCAACAATCATGATTGTAGATTCTTATTGAAATAGAGAAACGAATTCAAATTTAGTTTGAATTGCAGCGGTACTATGGACATTTCGAATGCACTAAAATGTTGGTATGAGTAGGTTACATGCATTATAAAGCAAGAGAAAAAATTTAATCGGACATAACATGGATTCATACTCCCTCCTTCCATCTATATAGGGCGTAATGAGATTTTTAAGACCGCCTTTGACTATTGACAAGATTAATAGTACATGACATGCACAATGTGAAAATTATATCATTGAAAGAATCTTTCATGCATTTAATTTAACGGTGTGCTTTGTGTAAGTTGCATGTCATATATCATTGCTCTAATATTTGGTCAAAGTTAGCATCAAAAAACGCATTAGGCCCTATATAGATGGAAGGAGGGAGTAGCTTTGAATAGCATTTGTATAGTAAAACGGGGCAAGACTCTCTCTTTGTGTGGTGTGAATAGTTTTTTTTTTCTTTTTGGTTGAGGGAAGTGCGAACTGATTTGGTACGTACAAGTACAATATTACTACACGATAGGCTTGTCCCTAAAATTCAACCCGCGTCTTGTTATATCCCGAAAATTAGATATCGTGCTCCCGAAACTGGCTCCTTCACAACCTGCGCCTTGCTATCCTGAAATTACAATGCGCGCGAAAACTCCCTCCATCTGCCAAATCCCGACACGTGAAATCCCCCTTCTAACCCTGAGCCGAAAGGGCCGCTAGTTCAAATTGGTGGGGGGTACTTTTGTAACACACCCTACATTTTGGACAAGTGCATTCCTAAGTCACGCTTCACCCCCTCCCATCGCCCCCTTTTCTCCATTCGAAATCCCTGGCCGCCATAACCTCTTCGCTCCAGCCGCGAAACCCTACCCTCCTTCGTCCGCCACGTCACCGCTGCCCAGCTGGAGCCTCTTCCCCGACGACGTTGTCCATCGCAACAGCTCGACGTCCCTCATCCACCTCCCTGGATGAGGATCCGTCGTCCATCTCGCCATCCTGCCGGTTCAGCCGCCCCGTCCTCCACCTCCAAGGAGCTGCTCCGACGATCGCCTCGTCTATCGCGGCTGCTCCGTCCCCACAGCGCCGCCTTAACCTGCTCCACCGGAACCGCAACATCCTCACCGACTTCTCGGACGAAGCCGAGGCCTACTCGGCACCACCAAAGAGGTTGTACACTCATCGCATCGCACCTTCTCCTTAACTCGACCTCCCGGCGCCGACGGTTCTCCATCCCGCACCCCCATCGGTAGCAGCGTCCATACCAGCCGGATCTGCTGCTGCTGCTCCGGCTCTCGCTCGCTCGCTCGTGCTGCTGCTGCTGCTCCGGCTCTCGCTTCCGCCGCCCATTGCTGCTCTTGCTCTCCCCTCGCTTTCGTCTTCTGCTGCTCTGCTCCAATTAAGCCACACTTCAGTCGACTGAATCGACTTTTGGGTCAGTCAATTTTCAGGCGTTGGGGGGGTGGGCTCGCTGGAGTTAAGGAAGAACCACCCGCAGCGGGGACGGGGGCTCGCCGAAGAGGTACCCCACTATCTATCTTAGGGTTCAGGATGGGGGGGCCTAGAGGGCTGGCCGGGGCGGCGGTGGTGAGTTGTTTTGGGGCGGCGAGGAGGCGCTGGGGCCGACGGTTCGACCGGTGGTGGCTGGCGGCTCAGGGGGGTGCAGGTTGAAGATGAACTGCAGGCCCTCCCTAAACTACATGTCAAGTGCCGCTCTGCTACCATTGCGTTCAGTTTCGACAGTGGCATTCAGATTCCACAGTAAATTTCAGTTTCGACAGTTAAGTTCAGAGTCAATAATTTTTACCTCATCTATTGTAGTCAGGTGGTTTTTGGTGATGTTAATTTTACATCCATTTTACATCATCTATTGGAGATGCTATTAGAATCCCACTTGAGATTGACGATGTCTGTCTTGTGCTGCTTCAGCCTTGACGTCTTACGGCTCACCGGAGCTGCTCCAACGACAGAACGATCCATCACAACAGAGCAGTGCCCTGGACGCCGTCTACAGATTCCTCAGATCTTCCTCCACACCTCCGATAGCCACCTCTGCCTCAACTGCTTCAGCGACCAACCAAATGATGCTGAGGTCGACACGACTATGGCAAAGAGGTTGTACACTTGTTGCATCACTTATTACTATACATTCACATCGATCCATCGATCCACTGGTTGTTACCATCACTCTAAATTTCTGCATGCTCTCCTTACATAATCTCACCAATTTTTTTTCCTATGCATGTCAGATATTGTACACAATCAGGCTGAACATGTAGAGAAAAAGAGAAGAGTTTTGCGCGGCAATACAATGTCATGCAGACATCGCTCCATGGTGGGTTCAATGGCAAACCCTCCCCACCCCTCTCCAGATTGTAATCCAGAGGAAGATATCTGCTCGAGGCGGATTCGTGACGCCACGACCACTCCTATTTACCCCCAAGGTGTTTGCTCTACTTTGGCATGATGATGTTAGTCATATCATGCATATGTTGCTTTGCAGTGCCTACTTTTGACATCATATATGTCATCTCGCTTAGATTTAGACATGTTCGTAATGCCACCTGTTTAGTTTCTATATCATATATGGGAATTATGCAGTCTCATGTCTTTTAGCCAGCCATAATATATTTGAAATGTGCAATGCCATCCTGTTTAACCAGGAATCATATATTTGAATGATATCTTGCCCATCCTTTTCTTCATTACATTTCCATTTGTCGACAATGTTTGTACATTAAACTACTCTTCCTGTAAATCAGCCATTTGGGTGGGAGATGGAAAAATCTGGAGCGAAAACAAGGCCTTCAGAGCAGACAGTGCTACCTGTCAAAGCAGATCTCTTGTTGGGTCCCAATAGCTCCTCGGAGATGGATTCAGAGACAGATGACCAGTCCTATTCGCCCACTGAGGTGTATGCTCTAACTTGGCACGGTTATACTGCTCATATCATGCATACAGTGTCTTGCATTGCATAGTTTAGACATCATATACACAATATTCAACACCATGTTCTTAGTTCAGACATCATATCGAATGACCTTTGTTTAGCATATAAATCACATATGTGAATTAAATGATGCGATCCTGATTACTTAGATAACATGTAAGTGAATTATGTCATGTGATCCTGTTTAGTTATTCATCATATCCTTGAATTATGTTATGCTATGCTATCCAGTTTAGATAGACATCATATATGTGAAAATATGTCATGCTATCCATTTTAGTTAAACAATACACATGTCAACTATTTCATGCCCTCTTTTTTCCACACTATCTATTGCATCTGTCTCTCATACAATGTCTGTACATTCAACTATGTTTCCTGTTTATCAGCCATTTGAATTGGAGCGGTGATGCCAAGATTCAGCGGACTAAAAACACGGTCTTCAAATAAACAGTGCTACCTCTTGGTGGAGATAGCACCCTGGTTGTACATGCACAAGAACCAGCCCTACCACACAAAACCCAAACTCTCGCAGATTGTACCCCGACTGCGATGGACAGAGAACCAGCTTCACCCAATCTAACCCCAACCCCAGCCGATAGTAACCCAGTTCATGTTGACACAACACCATCTCCACCACAGAGCTCTCAAACAAGAGCAGTTAGTAAGGCAGGTCCAGTGCCCAAAGGGCCAGTACTATCACGGCGAACCCCAAATCCACTAGTTAGTACGCCTATTCCTGTGGAGGAAGCACAACCAGCTAGTCCTAGTTTAGCATCTATCGCATTTGATGTTGTTAAATCGTATGTGCGTATCTTGCCATCTTGGAAATATTTGCTACCTCTTGAGCTTGCGTTGGATTTCCCGAAGAGGAGAGGATAATGCAGCAGAGTAGCATAAGTATTTCCCTCAGTTTTTGAGAACCAAGGTATCAATCCAGTAGGAGGCCATGCTCAAGTCCCTTGTACCTCCACAAAATGATAGCTACTCGCAACCAACGCGATTAGGGGTTGTCAATCCCTTCACGGTCACTTACGAGAGTGAGATCTGATAGATAATGTTTTTGGTATTTTTGATATAGAGATGCAAAGTGAAAAGTAAAAGGTAAAGTAAAAAAGCAAAGCAAAAATAAAGTGATGGAGATTGATATGATGAGAATAGACCCGGGGGCCATAGGTTTCACTAGTGGCTTCTCTCAAGAGCATAAGTATTATACGGTGGGTGAACAAATTACTGTTGAGCAATTGACAGAATTGAGCATAGTGATGATCATGTATATAGGCATCACGTCCGAGACAAGTTGACCGAAACGATTCTGCATCTACTACTATTACCCCACTCATCGACCGCTATCCAGCATGCATCTAGAGTATTAAATTAAAAACAGAGTAACACCTTAAGCAAGATGACATGATGTAGAGAGATAAATTCATGCAATGTGAAATAAACCCCATCTTGTTATCTTCGATGGCACGATGCAATACGTGCCTTGCTGCCACTTCTGTCACTGGGAAAGGACACCGCAAGATCGAACCCAAAGCTAAGCACTTCTCCCATGGCAAGAAAAACCAATCTAGTAGGCCAAACCAAACTGATAATTCAAAGAGACTTGCAAAGATAACCAATCATACATAAAAGAATTCAGAGAAGATTCAAATATTATTCATAGATAGACTTGATCATAAACCCACAATTCATCGGTCTCAACAAACACACCGCAAAAAGAAGATTACATCGAATAGATCTCCACGAGAGAGGGGGAGAACTTTATATTGAGATCCAAAAAGAGAGAAGAAGCCATCTAGCTACTAACTATGGACCCGAAGGTCTGAGGTAAACTACTCACACTTCATCGGAGGGGCTATGATGATGTAGAAGCCCTCCGTGATGACGGCCCTCTCCGGTGGAGCTCCGGAACAGGCCCAAAGATGGGATCTCGTGGCTACAAAAAGTTGCGGCGGTGGAATTAGGTTTTTGGCTCCTGTTCTGATCGTTTGGGGGTACGTAGGTATATATAGGAGGAAGAAGTACGTCGATGGAGCTTCGAGGGGCCCACGAGGCAGGGGGCGCGCCCTAAGGGGGGGCGCGGCCCCCACCCTCGTGACCGCCTCTCTGATGCCTTGGCGTAGGATCCAAGTCTCCTAGATCACGTTCGGTGAGAAAATCACGTTCCCGAAGGTTTTATTCCGTTTGGACTCCGTTTGATATTCCGTTTCTTCGAAACACTGAAATAGGCAAAAAACAGCAATTCTGGGCTGGGCCTCCGGTTAATAGGTTAGTCCCAAAATAATATAGAAGTGGAAAATAAAGCCCAATATAGTCCAAAACAGTAGATAATATAGCATGGAGCAATCAAAAATTATAGATACGTTGGAGACGTATCAGGCATCCCCAAGCTTAATTCCTGCTCATCCTCGAGTAGGTAAATGATAAAAAGAAATTTTTTCATGTGGAGTGCTACTTGGCATAATTTCAATGTAAATCTTCTTAATTGTGGTATGAATATTCAGATTAGAAAGATTCTAGACAAAAGTTTATGGTGACATAAAAATAATAATACTTCAAGCACACTAATAAAGCAATTATGTCTTCTCAAAATAACATGGCCAAAGAAAGTTATCCCTGCAAAATCATATAGTCTGGTTATGCTCCATCTTCACCACACAAAGTATTTAAATCATGCACAACCCCGATGACAAGCCAAGCAATTGTTTCACGCAATACATGAGCATGAGCCATGGATATAGCACTATATGTGGAATAGAATGGTGGTTGTGGAGAAGACAAAAAGAGGGGAAGATAGTCTCACATCAACTAGGCGTATCAACGGGCTATGGAGATGCCCATTAATAGATATTAATGTGAGTGAGTAGGGATTGCCATGCAACGGATGCACTAGAGCTATAAGTATATGAAAGCTCAATAAAAGAAACTAAGTGGGTTTGAATCCAACTCGCTTGCTCACGAAGACCTAGGGCATTTTGAGGAAGCCCATCATTGGGATATACAAGCCAAGTTCTATAATGAAAAATTCCCACTAGTATATGAAAGTGATAAAATGAGAGACTCTCTATTCATGAAGATCATGGTGCTACTTTGAAGCACAAGTGTGGTAAAAGGATAGTAACATTGTCCCTTCTCTCTTTTTCTCTCATTTTTTTATTTGGGCCTTTTTCCTTTTTTTATGGCCTCTTTTCTTTTTCTTTTTTTTATTTTTCGTCCGAAGTCTCATCCCGACTTGTGGGGGAATCATAGTCTCCATCATCCTTTCCTCACTTGGGAGAATGCTCTAAAAATGATGATCATCACACTTTTATTTTTCTTACAACTCATCAATTACAACTCGATACTTAGAACAAGATATGACTCTATATGAATGCCTCCGTGATGTCTTTGGGATATGCAATGAATCAAGAGTGACATGTATGAAAGAATTATGAATGGTGGCTTTGCCACGAATACGATGTCAACTACATGATCATGCTAGCAATATGACAATGATGGAGCGTGTCATAATAAACGGAACGGTGGAAAGTTGCATGGCAATATATCTCGGAATGGCTATGTAAATGCCATGATAGGTAGGTATGGTGGCTGTTTTGAGGAAGGTATATGGTGGGTGTATGATACCGGTTAAAAGTGCGCGGTATTAGAGAGGCTAGCAATGTTGGAAGGATGGGAAAAAGTGCATATAATCCATGGACTCAACATTAGTCATAAAGAACTCATATACTTATTGCAAAAATCTAGAAGTTATCCAAGCAAAGTATTATGCACGTGCTCCTAGGGGGATAGATTGGTAGGATAAGACCATCGCTCGTCCCCGACCGCCACTCATAAGGAAGAAAATCAATAAATAAATTATGCTCCGACTTCATCACATAATGGTTCACCATACGTGCATGCTATGGGAATCACAAACTTCAACGCAAGTATTCTTTAAATTCACAATTACTAAACTAGCATGACTCTAATATTATCACCTCCATATCTCAAAACAATTATCATGCTTCAATCTTTTCTTAGTATTCAGCGCACTCAAAATAAAGTTTCACAAATCTTGAATACCAAGCATATTATTATTAAGCAATTTACCATGCTATTAAGACTCTCAAAATGATCTAAGTGAAGCATGAGAGATCAATAGTTTCTTTAAAACAAATCCACCACCGTGCTCTAAAATATATAAGTGAAGCACATAGAGCAAAATTATAACACTCAAAAGATATAAGTGAAGCACATAGAGCAAAACTACATAGCTCGAAAGATATAAGTGAAGCACATAGAGTATTCTATCAAATTTTAATTCATATATGGCTCTCTCAAAAGGTGTGTACAGCATGGATGATTTTGGTACACTAGCAAACAAAGACAAAAATAATACAAGACGCTCCAAGCAAAACACATATCATGTTGGTGAATAAAAATATAGCTCCAAGTAAAATACCGATGGAAGTAGACGAAAGAGGGGATGCCTTCCGGGGCATCCCCAAGATTTGACTTTTTGGTGTCCTTGGATTATCTTGGGGTGCCATGGGCATCCCCAAGCTTAGGCTCTTGCCACTCCTTGTTCCATAATCCATCAAAAGATTTCACCCAAAACTTGAAAACTTCACAACACAAAACTCAATAGAAATCTCGTGAGCTCCGTTAGAGAAAGAAAACAAAAAACCACTTCAAGGTACTATAATGAACTCATTCTTTATTTATATTGGTGTTAAACCTACTGTATTCAAACTTCTCTATGGATTATAAACTATTTTACTAGCCATAGATTCATCAAAATAAGCAAACAACACACGGAAAACTGAATCTGTCAAAAACAGAACAATCTGTAGAAATCTGTAACTAACGCAAACTTCTGGAACTCCAAAAAATCTAGAAAAATTGGACGACCTAGACAATTTGTTTATTGATCAGAAGTAATTGGAATCAGTATTTTATGACGTTCTGGTGATTTTTAATAATTCAGGCACTGAGCGCAAAGTTTCTGGAAATTACAGCAAGATCAAATAACTATCATCCAAGAAGATCCAATAGGTCTAGCTTGGCACAAACACTAATTAAAACACAAAACCACATCCAAGCAGAAGGTAGATGGGTTATTTATTCCTAAGCAGCAAGGAAAAATATTGGGTTGTCTCCCAACAAGCACTTTTCTTTAAAGCCTTTTTAGCTAGGCATTGAGATTTCAATGATGCTCACAAGAAAGGCAAGAATTGAGGCACAAAGACAGCATCATAAAACATGTGACAAACACACTTAAGTCTAACATACTTCCTATGCATAGGCATATTATAGGCAAACAAATTATCGTAGGAAGCAAAAACTAGCATATGCAAGGAAACGGAAAGGAACAATAGCAATCTCAACATAACGAGAGGTAATTTAGTAACATGAAAATTTTTATAACCATACTTTCCTCTCTTATAATAATTACATGTAGGATCATAAGAAAATTCAACAATATAGCTATCACAATAAATATTTTCAACATGATCCACATGCATGCAAAGTTAACACTCTTCCAAAATAGTGGGATTAACATTAACTAAGTCATGACCTCTCCAAACCCACTTTTATCAAAAAATTCATAAGAATGAATATTCTCCAAATATGTGGGATCTAAAGTTGACACTCTTCCAAACCCACTTTCAATATTATTGCAAACAATATTATCAATCTCATATTCATCATGGGGATTAAATAAATTTTCAAGATCATAAGAAGAATCACCCCAATCATGACCATTGCAACAAGTAGTAGACATAGCAAAACTAGCATCCCCAAGCTTAGGGTTTTGCATATTATTAGCACAATTGACATAAAGAGAATTTATAATAAAATCATTGCAATCATGCTTTTTATTCAAAGATCTATCATGAAGCACTTCATCACAATTTTCAGATTTACGGATTTCAGGCAAAAGCTTATAAAGGTAATCTAGTGCATCCAAATCACTAGGAATTGGTTCATCATAATTGGATCTCTTAAAAAGATTGGCAAGCGGATAAGGATCCATAGATATTAGCTTCTCTATTTAGGAATAAATACTCAACTATTTCAACCAAGCGAGAAAACGAGCCAAGAAAGACATCAAGGCTAACGGAAAAAGAGAGGGCGAATAAAACGGCAAGGGTGAAGTGGGGGAGACGAAAACGAGAGGCAAATGGAAACTAATGTAATGCGAGAGATAGGGATTGTGATGGGTACTTCGTATGTTGACTTTTTGCATAGACTCCCCCGCAACAGCGCCAGAAATGGCTCGTTGTCGGGAGTCCAAATCTTGACTTGACCTTGCGTAAGCCTCACCGGCAACGGCGCCAGAAATTCTTCTTGCTACCTCTTGAGCTTGCATTGGATTTCCCCGAAGAGGAGAGGATAATGCAGCAGAGTAGCTTAAGTATTTCCCTCAGTTTTTGAGAACCAAGGTATCAATCCAGTAGGAGGCCATGCTCAAGTCCCTTGTACCTGCATAAAACGATAGCTACTCGCAACCAACGCGATTAGGGGTTGTCAATCCCTTCACGGTCACTTACGAGAGTGGGATCTGATAGATAATATTTTTGGTATTTTTGATATAGAGATGCAAAGTGAAAAGTAAAAGGCAAAGTAAAAAAGCAAAGCAAAATTAAAGTGATGGAGATTGATATGATGAGAATAGACCCGGGGGCCATAGGTTTCACTAGTGGCTTCTCTCAAGAGCATAAGTATTCTACGGTGGCTGAACAAATTACTGTTGAGAAATTGACAGCCTTGAGCATAGTTATGAGAATATCTAGGTATGATCATGTATATAGGCATCACGTCCGAGACAAGTAGACCGAAACGATTCTGCATCTACTACTATTACTCCACTCATCAACCGCTATACAGCATGCATCTAGAGTATTAAGTTAAAACCAGAGTAACGCCTTAAGCAAGATTACATGATGTAGAGAGATAAATTCATGCAATATGAAATAAACCCCATCTTGTTATCCTCGATGGCAACGATGCAATACGTGCCTTCCTGCCCCTTCTGTCACTGGGAAAGGACACCGCAAGATCGAACCCAAAGCTAAGCACTTCTCCCATGGCAAGAAAAACCAATCTAGTAGGCCAAACCAAACTGATAATTCGAAGAGACTTGCAAAGATAACCAATCATACATAAAAGAATTCAGAGAAGATTCAAATATTATTCATAGATAGACTTGATCATAAACCCACAAATTCATCGGTCTCAACAAACACACCGCAAAGAGAAGATTACATCGAATAGATCTCCACGAGAGAGGGGGGGAACTTCGTATTAAGATCCAAAAAGAGAGAAGAAGCCATCTAGCTACTAACTATGGACCCGAAGGTCTGAGGTAAACTACTCACACTTCATCGGAGGGGCTATGATGATGTAGAAGCCCTCCGTGATGACGGCCCTCTCCGGTGGAGCTCCGGAAGAGGCCCAAAGATGGGATCTCGTGGATACAGAAAGTTGCGGCGGTGGAATTAGGTTTTTGGCTCCTGTTCTGATCATTTGGGGGTATGTAGGTATATATAGGAGGAAGAAGTACGTCGGTGGAGCTTCGAGGGGCCCACGAGGCAGGGGGCGCGCCCTAAGGGGGGGCCCACCCTCGTGACCGCCTCTCTGATGCCTTGGCATAGGGTCCAAGTTTCCTGGATCAATTTCTGTGAGAAAATTACGTTCCCGAAGGTTTTATTCTGTTTGGACTCCGTTTGATATTCCATTTCTTCGAAACACTGAAATAGGTAGAAAATTGCAATTTTGGGCTGGGCCTCCGGTTAATAGGTTAGTCCCAAAAATAATATAGAAGTGGAAAATAAAGCCCAATATAGTCCAAAACTGTAGATAATATAGCATGGAGCAATCAAAAATTATAGATACGTTGGAGACGTATCAATATTATACTGAAGATGAAGGAAAATGCCAGTTGCAGGTGTTTGTCCAGGAGTTATGTGTAAGTGATGTTATTCATGGCAATTACTTTGCTTCGTCCCATACATCCTACCTCCATGATGGTTATAATACAGCAATTTTTCCCATTTTTCTCTATAGAGAAGGACCGATTTGGAAACTCAGGATGAGGTAACCTGTGCTAATACCTCTGCTTATCTTCAAGAATGCTTGGTGGCGATGTCGGAATTACCTCAAGAAAACGACTTTTACCGCAAAGAAACTTATCGAATTCCTTACGCTCTCCCGAGACACATTTATCGGACGATGATCGGGAACGCTTTGTTCAGATCGTCCCGAACCAAGAATGTGGTAAGGTCTATGAGCTCATTTTCTATTTTTAAGTATTATATTCTTGTGTCTTCATCGTACTGCTCATGTAGAACAAGTACCTAAACCTGAAGAACAACTGTTCTAATTTAAGATTCCATTGCTACCATAGGACATAGATATATGTTTGTTTGATGCTTTTATTATGTACTAGTACTTGGCAATAGAAGACTTGGTAGTTTAATCCTATCCACCTTACTAATGAATTGGTTCACCGAAATGAGTTTCATATACTAGGACATGCTAAACTTGTTATGTGTGTGCTTGTTTCTTCTTTTAGAATGCTGACAGAATATTGGGGAAGAGTGCCGTATTAAGCAACGGTAAAGGAAGTAATGCAGATAAGGTTCAGGATAGTGACACATCCTGTCTTGGTTTAGTGTTGGAGTTACTGGCCACTACCGCTTGCACAAGCTATTCAAACTCAATGTCTGAATCAGTTCGGTTTCTTGAGTCTCAACTACAAGCTGAAAGACATCGATCAACTGTGCTGCGACAAGAAGCGGATGGACTGCGGAAGTCCCTGGAGCATTCAGATGCATACTTTTTGGTTCAACAATAAGCGTTGGAGGATTTTAGCGCCAAACAGGACAAAGCTAATCAGCTTGCTAAGCTTATTGCCAGCATGGTGGATACCCGGGAAAACGTTTCTTGAGCTCTTCTGAAGTTGTTTCAGTTATGCTCTTGTTTTGCTGGCGCGTTTATTTGCACTGGTGGTCAATTTTGACGGCCAGTGTATATGATATGCTGCTTTGTTCCCAATATTTGCACTGGTGGTGAACTTTGATGCCCAGTGGATGTAATATGTGTAATAGCTGTGATAGCCTAGCGTTAGTTGCTTGCTTATTTATTTCCTTGTTGTCTTGTTTATTTGTTTGCTTGTAGTCATTGCGCTTCTTTTTCCGCGGTTAGCTAGTGGCTGCAATAACCTATTTTTAAAACTAGGCCACAATAACCATGGGCTAATATTTACAGAGTGACATTGGGCCTCCTACGGGTCAGAGAAACAAGTGGGCCTTCTACGGGCCATAGAAACAATGGGCCTTCTACGGGTCAGATCATCAATGGGCCTTATACGGGTCAGATGATCGACACAAACATGGGCCAATAACAGCCGCATTATGGTCAGTAAACGGCTAGAGTTGGAATCGTCCATTCATGGGCCGCCGTAACGGGCCATCGTTAATAGGTCGATTTGATGACGCTATGAAAACGGCCCAACATATTAACGGACCACAAACGGGCCGATCAGAACCACAGCTGAATTTGGCGCACAAGCAGAAAATGACAGTAACGAGCCGTAAGTAAACGAATGCTGGAAATGAGCCCAAGAGTAAATGGGATCTGAGAAGGCCGAAAGATAACATGGGCTGGAAACGGCCCAACGGAATAACGGGCCGTTAATGGGTATAAAGTTATACATCGTTTCATTACGGGCCGCTTTCACCACGGGCCGTTAATGGGTGTAAAGTGATACACTCTTCATTACGGGCCAGTTTCACCACGGGCCGTTAATAGGCCAAAAGTTACATAGGGCCTCATATGGGCCGAAAGACGTCATGGTCCATACATGGGCTAGAAGTGAAAACGGGCTGGAATCATATTGGATGGCCCAGATGACGCTACTGGGCCTAATTCGGATAGGGCGTAACGGGCCTTGGGTTAGCGGGTTGTAAATGGGGCTATATGCGAACAGGCCGTTAACAGGCTTTCCATGGGCCGGCCCGCCACATTTTGACCAAGTCAAACGGGCCGGCCTTTTTCACAGGAATGGGCCTCTGTTGGGTCGTGCCACGTCGACGTATGATAGGCGCCTATCTGACCCACTGACGAGCTGACACGTGTTTCGTCCGGCCAATAAGAATTTTACACGTGGAAATTTCCCATTGGTCGGGGCTGTTAACGGGTTATCGAATCCAAAATCCGACCCGGTAGCTTAAAGGCGTTCCGTTATAGTGGATGCCACGTGTCGGTCACCCTTGACGAAAGCACTTCTGTGACACACGATTTATCGTCATGGAAGTGGACACTTCCGTGATGATAATTTTGGTAATGTCATGGAACACTTCTACGACAACACAGGTATGACTATCTTGATTCTGTCATAAATTTATCATGGATGTACATGCATGACAAAAAACGCGACCTATTGTGACAAACATGTATCATCATGGAAGTGTATTTTTTTTAGTGGGGGCGGCCTCCCGATGCTGGCTCCCGAGGAGCAGAGATATCTATGCAAGCTGCACCTCGCGAGGTTCATATGACGTGAGCCATGACGACCAAGGCCAGGCGGGTTCCAGCGGGCACAGTGTACCAGTTTCCTCTTTGGAGCTAAGGAGGCAAGCGCAGGCGCGGAGTCCCGATGAATCAAGCAAAGGTTTCCATATCGGTGCAACAAGACCAAGACCGCCAGGACGGCAGGACGGAGGTCATCACGGAGCCCACGATAGCGTCACCACCAAAGGCTTTTGTAGGCAAAGACTACTTTTGTCGGGATAACTTGTACCGGTTTTCTCCCTTCGAATTTGGCCGTTGTGGGATCCCTTCCCGCCTACATTTTGGAATAGGACCGAGGCCACTATAAATAGGAACTAGCCACCACCATAGTGGAGGACGGATCATTCAGATCATCCTCACACCCACCAGCTCATTGAGCTCAAGAACACCTCACCTCCTGAGGCTGTTCGTCCACTGTACTAGTTCATCCACAGCCCCTCGAGGCCAATCCACCACAAAGCAGGAGTAGGGTTTTACACCGCAAGGTGGCCTGAACCTGGGTAAACTGCTGTGTCTCCTGTCCATCTGGTTCGTCGAGCTGGGTCGTGGAATCGGTGTGCAGGCAGACTGGGGAGGACTAGTTCTTCACACACACCCCAGAGTTCGAACCTCTCAAGGGTCTGCGGAACCCTGAATCTGACATTTGGCGCGCCAGGTAGGGGTGCATCGGAGCCTCTCTTCCTGTCGGATTTCGGGTTCCGGCAGACCCTTAAGGTTCGAACTCTAGGGTGCGCACGGAGATCTTTCCCCTACCGACTCGCGCTTCTATGGCTCACAAGAAATCTAGGCCAGAAAGAAGAACACTCAAGGGACACGAGGTTTATACTGGTTCGGGGCACCGATGTGGTGTAATACCCTACTCCAGTGTGTGGTGTAGTGGATTGCCTCAGGGGCCGATGATGAACAATACAAGGGAAGAACGGCCTTGCAAGAGGTGTTCTTGAGCTGGTGCGGTGTGTTCTACTTGGTCCGGATCTCTCTCTCTCTCTCTCTCCCTCTGCTCTCTCTTTTTCCCTTTCTTTTTCTCTCCCCTCTCTCTCTTCGGGGGCTAGCCCTATTTATAGAGGCCCTGGTCCTCTTCCCAAATAATGAGCGGGAAGGGCGCCAACAATTGGCCATTTTGAAGGGAAACATCTAGTACAAGTTATCCTGACCAAAGGTGGTCTTCGACTGCCAAAAGCACTGGTGATGACGCCGTCTTGGGCTCCACGATGACCTCCATCCTGCTGCTCTGCTGGTCTTGGTCTCGTTGCACCGGAATGGTAACCTTTGCCCGATGCCTTGGCCTGTGCTTGCTCCCTTTGCACCGAAGGGGAAACAAGGACACTGCACAGGCCGGAGCCCGCCTAATCTCGATCGTCATGGCTTGCGTCACGGGCTCCTCGTGAGGCGCCCCTGCCTTGATCTCTCCGCCTCTTAGCGAGCCTGCCTGATGAGGCTGCTCCTGAGGAAGCTTCCTGTCATCCGCCTCGCAAGGCTTGGCCCCATGCGAGGGTCTTGAGCTTGAGCTGATGAAGCTGGGCTGCACTGGGCCCCCACTCGAGCCAAACCGCAGGCTGCAGGCAGGCAAGTCTGGGGACCCCCATTCCTAGAACACTGACAGTAGCCCCCGGGCCCAAGGCGTGCCCGGGCTTGTCTTAGCAGAGAAGCGAAGGGGCAAGCGCGAAGCACCGCGGGCCCCAATGGCCTACGGCCTTGGGCGCCGCGTGGTGATTGATTGGATGTGGGTGTCTGCGCTTCCCCACGACACCTCGGCAACCGTCCATTTGACAAAGAGGTGCACGGGCCAGGCTTACTTGCTTTCTTCTCGTTCGCCTTGCCCCAGATCCCCTTTCTCGCTCTTCCTTCCTGCTCCCGAATTCCTCCAGATCTGTCTCAATTATTCCCATCCGGCACGCCATGGCGCCTCGCAAGTCCCCGACCGAGGCCTAGTACTCGCCGGCTCTGGATCCCCCGAACTTGTCGGAGAAGAACCTCGCCCTCACGTGCCTGATGACGGTCACACAGTGCAGCAAGGGGGCGACTGTGCTCAAGGCCGGCTTCGACTAGCCTGAGGGCAAGGGGAGTACCTTCTATCCGTTCTTTGTGAGTGCCATCATCGTCGGTCTGGTGCCTCCTTTCTCCAAGTTCTTCTTTGCTTTTCTCCGCCAATACAACTTGCAAGCTCTGCATCTCCACCCCAACTATGTTCTTCTCCAGGCGATTTTCGCTTACTATTGTGAGGCTCATGTTGGGGTGAAGCCCTTGATGGCCTTGTTGCGCCACTATTTTTCCCTCCGGGTTTCTCGTGCCCATGTCTCCGCATGCGTGAGATTTATCACATACTCCAACTCCAATGCTATCTCGAAGCCTGGGAAGAGGATCAAAGGCTTCCGGAGCAAGTGGGTCATGGTGGACGCGGGCGCCTCCACCCCCGACTGGTGTTGCCTACAGGGCAGCCTGTCGGATTTCGGGTTCCGGCAGACCCTCTAGGTTCGAACTCTAGGGTGCACGCGGAGATCACACCTCCAACCTACCTACACCTCGTCGCCTTGCAAGGATCTAAACTACACGAAGAGCAACACAAGGGACACAAGGTTTATACTGGTTCGGGCCACCATTGTGGTGTAACACCCTACTCCAGTGTGTGGTGTGATGGATTGCCTCAGGGGCTGATGGTGAACAATACAAGGAAGAACAGTCTCGCGAGGGTCTGTTCTTGGCTGGTGCGATGAACTGCTAGGGGGAGTTCAGTCGCTTCTCTCTCTCTCTCTCTCTCTCAATCAGATGCTCGATCCTCTCTAGATGCCCCTACCCTGTGGGTGGCTAGTCCTATTTATAGTGGGAGGCCCTGGGCATCTTCCCAAATATTGAGCGGGAAGGGCGCCAACAATTGGCCATTTTGAAGGGGAACATCTAGTACACTTATCCTGACTAAAGTCGGTCCTCGCCTGCCAAAGACTCTGACGGTGACGCCGGCTTGGGCTCCACGATGACCTCCTTCCTGCCGTTCTACTGGTCTTGGTCTTGTTGCACCGAAATGGTTGCCTTTGCTTGATGCTCTCGGCTGCGCTTGCCCCCTTTGCACCAAAGGGGAAATGAGGACATTGCTCCTGGCGCCCTCGGTCGTCATGGCTTGCGTCATGGGCACCTCGTGAGGTACCCCGCCTTGATCTCTCCGCCTCCTCACGAGCCAGCCTGACGAGGCCGTGCCTGAGGAAGCTTCCTGTCGTCCGCCCCGCGAGGCTTGGCCCCTCGCGAGGGTCTTGAGCTTGTGCTGATGAAGATGGGCCGTACTGGGCCACCCCTTGAGCCACGCCGCAGGCAGGCAAGTCTGGGTAACCCCGTTCCCAGAACACCGACACAGCCCAAGGCCGTTGACGCATGGTCCCGCGCGGAGCTCGTCGACCCCCGTGCGAAGGCGGTGTTGAAGAGGATGAACGCTGACCTGAGGCGAGGCAACCTAGGGGCGGTGAAGTTGACTGGGGCTACACTCCTGAGGGAGTTCTTGGAGCACCGGGTGGCTCCACTCCAGGAGCACTCGCTCCCATTGTGGAGGCTTGGGGAAGCGGACGCCGCTGAGGGAGTCCTGGATTAGGGGGTGTCCGGATAGCCGAACTATCACCGTTGGCCGGACTCCTAGACTATGAAGATACAAGATTGAAGACTTCGTCCCTTGTCCGGATAGGACTTTCCTTGGCGTGGAAGGCAAGCTTGGCGATACGGATATGTAGATCTCCTACCATTGTAACCGACTGCATGTAACCCTAACCCTATTTGGTGTCTATATAAACCGAAGGGTTTTAGTCCGTGGGGACGAACAACAATCATACCATAGGCTAGCTTCTCGGTTTAGCCTCTCCGATCTCGTGGTAGATCTACTCTTGTACTACCCATATCATCAATATTAATCAAGCAGGAGTAGGGTATTACCTCCATCGAGAGGGCCCGAACTCAGGTAAAAACATCGTGCCCCTTGTCTCCTGTTACCATCCGCCTAGACGCACAGTTCGGGACCCCCTACCCGAGATCCGCCGGTTTTTACACCGACATTGGTGCTTTCATTGAGAGTTCCTCTGTGCCGTCGCCGTCAGGAAGGATGCATCGTCCCGTCTTTAAAGACGATACTATTGCCAAAGGAGCCTTGGCCACTGGTCAGACTCTTCGGTTAGGTGGTTTTCTTATGACCGCCAGTTCGGCCACCGCGCCGACGATGACTTCTCGGTTCATCGAAACCAATCTTCACGTTAACTCGAAACTTGCCGAGCAGTTAGATCCGATCAAGCTCTCCTCCGTAAACGAGCTCTTGGATCGCATCGCCGCCCTAGGAGTCGCCACAGACTACGACCAGATCGGGCCTAAAACCGATCTGAGAGAGATCAACTCTTTCCAGGCTACCCATCATGTTGCTGTGATAGAGGCGCAATACGGCGATTCTTCTTCTACCTTAAGGACTAGCTACGTCCGGATTCCCGATGCCTCCATGCCAGATTCCCGCAGAGGGACGAATGTCGATCAAGCCCTGAACTTAAAGTCAGGCGGCGGGTTGGATTCATTGGATAGCATTCAAAAATCCAAACTTCCAAGTTCGGAAACTTCTCAGCCCCCGAGTCTTAAATTGGACGGGGTTCCGGATCTAGTTCCACCCGCCCACCCAAACATTAGCGATCTATCCCGAATTCGGCAAGAGCCCGCTGAAACAGTACATCATTACTGGGCCAGATTCCTCCTGGTCATGGACAGGATAAAGAACTGCCGAGAGGAGGACGCAATCTCACTTTTCTGCAATAATTGCACAGACAAGGGAATCCTAAACGCCATAAGTCGTCGCGAAATTACACGCTTTGCTGACTTGGTGACCATAGTACAAAAGTACTGTGCGATGGAGAGTGCTTGGAAAACCGAAAGTAAATTTTGGGATAATCCGGCCCCGAATACAGCCCTAGTCCGAAATAAAAGGGTGCATCATCACCAAGCACCTAGGTTATACATCAAAAAACAAAAACCCCCTAAAGGGCACGGAACCGTACTGGAGGGTTGGCTAAACGGACCCTGCAAAGACGGCCTCCATTGGGGCACAATTAAACCCTGATGTAGACGCCGCACTACGAGAATTTCTACGAGAAAACTGGGACATTTTTGCCTGGCACCCTTCAGACATGCCAGGAATCCCACGTCGGCTGGCCGAGCACAGCCTAAATACCCTAAAAGGATTCAAGCCAGTCAAACAGGCTCTTCGACGCTTTTCCGAACCCAAGAGACAGGCCATGGGAGAGGAGCTAGCCAAACTTCTGGAAGTCGGATTCATCAAAGATATAAAACATCCGGACTGGCTAGCAAATCTGGTAATGGTACCAAAGAAGGATAAATCCTGGCGCCTATGTGTTGATTTGAAAGACCTTAATAAGGCTTGCCCAAAGGATCCCTTCCCCCTCGCATTGATCAAATTATCGATGCTACAAGAGGCACGACTCATTGTGCTTCCTCGACGCGTACTCTGGCTACCACCAAATCAAGATGGCGGAGCCAGACCAAGCCGCAACAACATTCATCACTCCATACGGCCCATTCTACTTCAACACAATGCCCTTCGGGCTCAAAAACGCCAAGCAACATATCGGTAGCATGATTCGTACATGTCCGCAAACCGTAACGGCAAAAGCAAAGGAAGCATATGTAGATGACGTGGTCGTCAAATCCAAGCATGTCGAAACTCTAGTAGACGACTTGAGGCTCACATTCGACAATCTCCGAAAATATGACATTAAGCTCAATCCGAAAAAATGCATCTTCGGCGTTCCAGCCGGAAAGCTCTTGGGCTTCATTGTGTCCGGTATAGGAATTGAAGCAAACCCAGCCAAGATCCGAGCTCTTTCACAAGTGGATATTCCAAAAGACCTCAAACAAATACAAAAATTGACTGGATGCGTAGCGGCTCTAAACCGCTTTATTTCCCGTTTGGGAGAAAAGGCGTTACCCCTTTACCGCCTCCTCCGGCGCACCGAACACTTCGAGTGGACGGATGCATACCGGCCGACTCGAAGAAATAAAAACCATATTGGCAAGAAACCCGGTCCTGGTCGCGCCCAACATGGGCGAACCAATGCTATTATATATCGCCGCAACACATCAAGTTGTCAGCGCGGTGCTCGTCATCGAACGAGAAACGGACGGACACCGGTTCCGTCTCCAAAAACCGGTTTACTATGTGTCCACTGTCCTAACTCCATGCAAGTCCCGGTACCCACATTATCAAAAGATAGCATACACGGTGTTCATGGCATCCCGGAAGCTGCACACTACATTCAAGAGTGTTCGATAACGGTAGCCTCCGAAGTACCTCTCAACGACATTATAAACAACCGCGACGCGACGGGCCGGATTGCTAAATGGGCCATAGAGCTCCTTCCATTCGACATAACCTATAAGCCACGACGAGCTATTAAGTCGCAGGTTTTGGCCGACTTCGTGGGCCGAATGGACCGGGCCGAACTCCCTAAAGAGTACGGGCGCATACTCCAATTGGATCATGCACTTTGACGGCTCCAAAATGTTGGCGGCACGAAATTTGGCGTCGTCTGACGTCCCCAACCGGGACACAGTCCAATACGTCCTTCAGATAATGTATACGGACTCCAACAACGCAGCCGAATACGAGGCCCTTCGCACGGCCTCCGGATGGCGATCTCCATGGGCATTAAACGCCTAGAGGTGCGCGATTCAACCTCGCGATATCTCAAATAAACGGAGACTTTGATGCCAAAGATCCGAAAATGGCAGCGTACCGCAATGCGGTCCTAAAAATGTCAAGACGCAGTTCAAGGGCTCAATTTCATCATATAGCCCGGGATAACAACCAGGAGGCGGACGTATTGGCACGCATTGGCGCAAAACGCGATGCCGTCCCGCCCAACATCTTCCTGGAACGGCTGTTCAAGCATCCGTACTAAGGGAAGGGGAGTACGGAAATAACAATCCGGACCCAAGCGCACTGCCTGACACCGAACACTCTGACACAATCGGAGGCTCTGCCAACAAGATAACACCCTCCGCCCACGAAATAATGGCGGTTATCGCCCCGTGGACGGAACCATTCCTAGCCTATCTAACTAGGCAGGAACTCCCCGAAGACCAAAATGAGGCTCGCTGCATAGTACGGCGATCCAAAGCCTATAAAGTCCATGAGGGAGAGCTCTATAAGAAAAGCACAACAGAGTCCTTCAAAGGTGTATCTCAAGAGGAAGGGCGAAACCTCTGGCTGAAATTCATGCCGGACTGGGTGGGCACCACGCCGCAGCCCGGCCCTTGTAGGCAAGGCCTTCCGTGCAGGATTTTATTGGCCGACGGCCCGGCAGATGCGCAGGATTTAGTCCAATGATGCGTCGGTTGCCAGCTTTTTGCTAACCAAAGCCACATGCCACCCACCGCCTCAAAACTCTACCCATCACCTGGCCGTCATGTCTGGGGCTTGACATGGTTCGACCCCTTAAGGGAGGAACCCACAAGCAAAAATACCTATTGGTCATGGTGGATAAATTCACCAAATGGATAGAGGCCAAGCCCGTTAAAACGGCCGAATCCGGGCCGGTGATAGACTTCATATCAGGGGTAGTGCACCGTTACGGCGTCCCCCACAGTATCATCACTGATAACGGCACCAACTTCACGGCCGATGAGGTCAAATTATGGTGCAAAAACATGGGCATCAAGATCGATTACGCCTCAGTTTATCACCCTCAAACCAACGGTCAAGTCGAACGAGCAAACTGTCTAATCATGAGCGGCATTAAACCCAGACTAGTGCGGTCCCTCAAGGAATCTAACACGCACTGGGTTGAGGAGCTCGACTCCGTACTACGGGGCTGCGGACCACGCCGAATCGCATTACCGGATTCACACAATTTTTATGGTGTACGGCGCAGAGGCGGTCTTGCCTGCGACATAATGCATGACTCACCTCGCGCGCATGTATGAAGAAAGAGAAGCCGAGCTCGATCGGCAGGACAGTTTGGACGCATTGGAGGAGGAGCGCGACGTGGCAAAAGCTCGTTCCGCATTTTATCAACAAGAGGCTAGAAGATATCAAAGCAGGAAGTACAGGCCAAAGCTTACAACGTTGGCGAACTAGTTCTACGCTCACGGACAAGAAAAAGGACAAACTCAAGCCCAAATGGGAAGGTCCCTTCATCATCGACCAGGTCCTGACCGGCGGAGCATACCGCCTGCGAAACGCATAGGATAACCGACTCGAGCCGAACCCATGGAACGCAGCCCGTCTACGAAGATTCTACGCCTAAGCGCCGGACTCCGAGTTCATCTCCTTCCTCCGTCCACATTTTCTATTTTTGCTGTCTTTTATTTCTCTCCTTTCTCCTCCTTCTTCTGGAAGCCTTTAGAGGCTCGTTTGCGCATTTTTCGTACACACTTGACGCGCTATCCGCGCTCATTATACCTGGGGGCTTCTTTAATGTGCTTATTTATACGGGCTTTATGCCCAACACATGTGTCACACTTCCGCATGTACCTTTTATTCACCATTATATGCATCGATATGACTTAAGTTTTGGCCAAGCTGGGTTGCTGGCTCTGTGCTTACCCCTACGCTCCCGATTGTTCGACTAGGTGGTAAAGGGAGCACCTCTGCGATTATTACCGCTGGTCACCGGACGTGTACCTCAGACCGGTGAAGCCGAAAGCTAGTGTTCTTAAGGGAATATTCGGTCGGTGAACTAAAAGATGATTTTTATTTTTCATTTATCTGGCCCCAGATGCTTTTACTGCTTTTTTCGATGCGGACATGCACTTTAGGCCATGCCTCCGGGAAAGGAACCCCTAACGGAACTATTCTCCTGGAAGATGTTTCTTACTAACCATGTAATATAACATAACTAGTTGGGCACTTGTCGATAAAGCACTCGTGACCCCTACGCTGGTCTCCACGCATACCCCGGTTTTACATAACCGCGAGGGTATTCAGACACACTCCGGACTATTGGGTCCCGAGGTTGAAGCGAAAAGGTCCGCTACGACAAACGATATACAATCCGGCTAGAAGGCATTTTACATGTCATTTTAAATTACATAGTCAAATTGACTGATTGTATTCCTCTTCAATTCCGTCTAATAGGCTGTCTAGTTTACAGTCCTGCTGGGAATACTTTGCGGCCAATTCTACTTGGCCATACACTAAGCTCACAGGGATCTCCTACCCGTCGGGCCCCACAGGCCCGACCTCGGCCATGTGGTTTTGGTCCGCCTTCGTGTACCGCGTCTTCAGCATGGCCCAGGCCTCCCTGGCGCCTTGACGACAGGCCGATATCTTCCATAGTCAGAAGCGCCGCCGTGCTCCCTGAAGCTTCTCTGCAAGCTCTCCAAGGCCTTCGGCTAGGGAGATAGATGGACACAAGGCCTGGGCGACGCCTTTCATCACCTGCCGAACTCGTTCGTGCAGTTGTAATAGCTCGGGAAGAAGGTCACACGTAGAACCGGGCATTTCCTCTTCAGGACGACCCGTAAGCATACCTACAGACATAACTCTATTAATTGACTTCCTCGCCGAACTCTTTTTCAAAAGTTCGCTCAAGAACTTACTGTAAATACCGCGACGAAGTCGCCGATTCTCCTTCAAGGAGTCAGACAGCTGGGCACGAACATCCTTTAGTTCCTCACCCAGCTGGGTGTTGGCATCTTGGAGATTATTTTTCTCTTTCCTCACCCTTGTAAGCACATTCTCGCCGGCCTTCAACCGGCGCAAAAGCTGTTGCTTGTCCGGATCTAGTCAGGCGCCATCTGCAATATTATTGTCAGATTTACACACACGCCGCACTTCACAAACTATTTATCTTTTGAAGCATATATTACCAGAGGGGGTCTCTGTGGCTCCCCCTGTAGCGGCTAGTGCGGCCTCAAGTTGGGCCTTGCATTCTTCAAGCTCCTGAGACAGTCGGGTATTCTTTTTTCTAAGATCCTCAGATAACAAATGATCCTTAAATCAGTTATTCTAACTATTTTAAGTCTCGGGGCCACTGGCATATATAATCACAAATTTCCTCACCCGTATGTCCTTTACATACTTCTCCGTGGCTCTGGCTAGACCATCTTGAGCGGCACGGAGGTGCGCATCTCCCGAATTGAAGGCATTCAAGGCCTCTTGGGAGAAACATGCCTCACGAAGAACTGTCCGGTGGCACCTGTGATTCATGGCGCTCTCCACCTCGGAGTTGGTGGCGGACAATCTGTCGGCATCCTCTGTCGGAGGAGCATCCGGCGCATGCCTCATGCTCGCCTCTGCTTCTGGACCCGGCTTTGGAGCCTGGCTGGCAGAGGTTCGATTGGCAACCTCTCCGGACTCAGTCCGGCGAGCGCTCTTTTTCCTGAAAAGAGCACCAGCGTTAGTACGCCTTCCAGGAATCAATCCTGGGAATATGGTGACGCGCTATACCATTGCGGCAGAGTTTCATTCCGGACCGCACTTCTTTTTAGCCTGCGGGGCCGTACTGCCCCTTGTTGGCTAGCCGCCGCGGGCTCGGCCTCCTGCCTCGAAGGCACCCCCTGCGAAACACCATCAAATACGTGGTGATTAGAAGGAAAGCACGGGTGGGTCATGGTATCCGGACTTCGGTCACGGTTACCTGGGAGGCCGGAAATAATCCGGGGTAGTCGGCCGTAATGGCAACCAAAGCATTGTCGATGCTAAGTTGGTGGAACACCCCGTCGATCAGCTCCACCTTTATATCCGGGTCCTCTTCGATGGCCGGATCGAGGGACTGTTCGGATCCTCGGGTTGTGAGGCGGTCTGTGTATCTTCTCCACGGCCCGGCGCAGTTCCTGCGTAGAAACCATGAAATGAGATATTTAACCACGGGAACATGGATCGGACAGGCCACGAAGATATTTGCTTACCCAACTTCGAGGATTATTTGAAGAAAACCCGCTCAGTGGACTGACGTGGAGAAAATCCTCCTCTTCCACTTTGTACATAGCGGACAAGGTCTTCACCAGTTCGGTGACCGATCCCGGCCCTTTGCGGCCATGGCGGGTGGCATCGTTCTCCCCGTTGAAGTCCCACATGGGGTGGCCCCTATATTGGAGCAGCTGCACTCCTCATAATGCAGATTGCCATGACTCCAATCATGGTCAATCCGGCATGAGCCAGTAATCTTATTCGGCTCATCAAGTAAAGGACATCCCGGTCATTTTCCCTCTGGGGGCTCCGCGGGCGCCAGCTTAGGCACTTCTTCAGAGGAGCGTTGCTAAACTCCAGAAGGCCGATCCGAACAGGATCCCGCAGCAGGACGTCCTCCATATAAAACCATTCTGAGGGCCAGTCCTCGGACGCCTTCTTTGGGGTTCCGGATAAGTATCCGGTCCCGGCGATGCGCCATAGTTCGGCTCCGCCCACTTAATATATTGACCCTTCGTGAGAACGAGGCACAAGGCAGAACAATCTCTTCCACAGAGCGAAATGGGCCTCAACACCCAGAAACAACTCGCAAAGGTCCACAAAGCCCGCTATATGCAAGATGGAGGCAGGCGTAAGGTTGTGCAGATGGAGGCCGTAGAACTCCAGAAGCCCCTGGAGAAATGGATGGATTGGAAAGCCGAGTCCTCTCATTAGGTGTGACGCCCCGAGACCGACGATCCAGAAGTCTTCCATATTTTTGTGACCTCCGTGTGTTTTTATTTGTGATTGCTCTATTTATTTTTGCATTGCATCATGTCATCATGCCAGCATGTCATTTAATTTTTAAAAACCTCAACTAAATAAATTGCATGGATCTTTGATCCATTTAAATCGAGGGAATTCACATGGTGATTCTCTTTAAAACATATCCTCTCGATATTTAGGGAGCTATAGTAAATATTCCAATTATTTGGATTTACCACAAACACACTTACAAAATATCCCATGCCGTTGTTATCTCAATTCTTGGTCTCCAACCTTGCCCATAATTTCTTTCATAATTTTCCGGAGCACCATCAAAAATCCGAACATTTTTTGGACCTTCCCAAACCCGCACTTCCATTCAAATCATTTGAATTTAAATTCAAATGAGTTTGAATTTAAATCTTGCAATCTTGGCCATTCCTATTTTCTTGGATCAAGCTCATTTTTGTGAGCCCGGGAAAATTATCCGCATGCCAAAGTCATTTCTCTAACCTTTCTCCTTTCCCTCTTTTCCTTCTTCCTATTATTTTCTGCTTTGGAAAATAAAAGAGAGAGGAAGAAGCCTTGCAGCCAGCCGGCCTCTTAGGCCCGGCCAACCTAGCCGGCCTAGCCAGCCCACCTAACCCCCTAACCCTAGCTCTAACCGATCCAGCCCCCACGCAGCTCTGCTCAATCCCTTCTCCTCCCCTCGTTCCTCCTCCAGCGCCGCAGCGCACACGCATCGCTCAAACCCTGCGCTCGATCCCATCTCCCTCGCTCTCTCCCTCGATGCCGCATCCAGCCAGGGAGAGAAGATCCTCCCGCGCAGCGCCGATCCCCATCTCTCCCCGAGCGCCTTCTCCCCTCGGCCTCCTCCTCGAGCGCCTCCTCCACCCCGCAACCATGCCCCGTCGCCCCTCCGATCACTGCGACCAGGAGCACTGCCGCCCTCAACCCTCCTCGCCGTCGTCCATGGCCACACCACCTTCGCGCGTCCTCGTCGACCACCGGAGCCCGCCGCCGCTGCCGAATCAGGCTACGCCGCCGGGACGCCCTTCGCGCCTTCTTCGCCTCCTTCTCGTGCCAGGGAGAGGAGCTCCCTCTTCCTCGCCGTCCTTCGGCTCGTCATCGCTCCGGCGCCCGTTCCCAGCCCCGGCCGCCCTCTGCCTTGGACTCAGGTAGCAGCCATGCCCATGCTGCTGCCTTGCCTTGCTCGCGCCAGCCCCTTTTGCGATGCCTTGCTGCCAAGACCCGAGGCCCTTTGTGTTGCTCCGTTTGGATGCATCAAGTTCCTCTTCTACCTGTGTACGACTACGTGGATTCGCCAAGTACACCACCACCAAGTCCGCACGGGAGCCCGAACGACTACTTCCACGATGATGCGACAAGTACCCCGACGTCGCGTGTACCACTACCGTCGACCTGAACATCTACGAAAACGTGTACAACTACCGTCGCCACGTGAACGTCTACCTCCACTACGGCCCGTGAACAACTACTTCCTCTACACCGCTTTGAACTCGATCCGCCCCGAAAACGCACGCTTCAAAGGTATAACCCGAGACGACCGCGATGAGCTGCCCTTGCATGTAGGAGATGTACGATATGTTTGCACCGTGCCCGTTTGTTTCGTGCACGTTCCTCGTTTGCCATGCCGCCGTCCCGTGGGAACCCGGAATCCGGGAGCACCCCACCATCTTGCATGACTCGCTCATGCTCACTTCCTTTTGCACCGGTATCTCCGTGAGCTACCGGAACCGATATGTTGTCGTGGCATCATTTTCGGATTCGTTGCCGTGGCACCCGTTTTGTTCCGCCACGGTGAAAAATGCTTCATAAGATGCTCATGTCAACATTTTCATAAAAAATGCATATAACTTGTATATGTCATCCGCATCATGTTAACAACGTTTCAACGTTTAAAATTGTTGTTGCATTAAATTGCTAAATGCATATGGGGATTTACCGGATTTGTTGTTTTTATATCCGGCCCCATTTAAATTGTTTAGATGGTATAGTTTTGTTATGCTTCACCTCTTGCCATGTTAACCAATATTTAATATTGTTGAGTACCTAATCGGGAGTGAACTAAATAATTGATGTGGTGTAGCCATCAATATGCAACTCGTTGCATATTGGGCTCCATTTAACTTGTAGTTTTGTTTGTGCATATTGCCATGCCATGCTATTTAAATCGGACATGCATCATACTTGGTTGTGCATCATGCCATGTTTGTGCTTGTTGGTTTACCATGTTGTTTGTTTCTTTCCGGGTTGCTTTTCTCGTTAGCTTCGGTTTCGTTCCAGAGTTGTGAGGATTCGTTCGACTTCGTCCGTTTGTCTTCTTCATGGACTCGTTCTTCTTCCTTCATGGATTTCGTGCAAGATGACCATACCCTCGAAATCACTTCTATCTTTGCTTGCTAGTTGCTCGCTCTTTTGCTATGCCTATGCTACGATGCCTATCACTTGCTTATCATGCCTCCCATATTGCCATGTCAAGCCCCTAACCATCCTTTCCTTGCAAACCGTTGTTTGGCTATGTTACCGCTTTGCTCAGCCCCTCTTATAGCGTTGTTAGTTGCAGGTGAAGATGAAGTTTGTTCCTTGTTGGAACATGGAGATGTTGTTCCTTGTTGGAACATGTTTACTTGTTGGGATATCACAATATATCTTATTTAATTAATGCATCTATATACTTGGTAAAGGGTGGAAGGCTCGGCCTTATGCCTGGTGTTTTGTTCCACTCTTGCCGCCCTAGTTTCCGTCATACCGGTGTTATGTTCCTTGATTTTGCGTTCCTTACACGGTTGGGTGATTTATGGGACCCCCTTGACAGTTCGCTTTGAATAAGACTCCTCCAGCAAGGCCCAACCTTGGTTTTACCATTTGCCACCTAAGCCTTTTTCCCTTGGGTTCTGCAGACTCAAGGGTCATCTTTATTTACCCCTCGGGCCAGTGCTCCTCCGAGTGTTGGTCCAAACTAGAGCACCGTGCGGGACCGTCCCTTGGCAACTTGGGTTACGTTGGTACCTGTATGCTTCGCTTATCCGGTGTGCCCTGAGAACGAGATATGTGCAGCTCCTATCGGGATTTGTCGGCACAGCGGGTGGTCTTGCTGGTATTGTTTTACCATTGTCGAAATGTCTTGTAGTCCGGGATTCCGAGACTGATCGGGTCTTCCCGGTAGAAGGAATATCCTTCGTTGACCGTGAGTGCTTATAATGGGCTAAGTTGGGACACCCCTGCAGGGTATTATCTTTCGAAAGCCGTGCCCGCGGTTATGAGGCAGATGGGAATTTGTTATTGTCCGGTTGTAGAAAACCCGAAGTTGAGCTTAATGAAAATACATCAACCGCGTGTGTAACCGTGATGGTCTCTTCTCGGCGGAGTCCGGGAAGTGAACACGGTGTTCGAGTTATGTTTGACGTAGGTTGTTCTAGGATCACTTCTTGATCATAGTTGTTCGACCGTGCCTTGCTTCTCTTCTCGCTCTCTTTTGCGAATGTAGCCACCAGATATGCTAGTCGCTTGCTGCAGCTCCACCTCACTATATTCTCCTACCCATAAGCTTAAATAGTCTTGATCTCGCTGGTGTGAGATTGCTGAGTCCCCGTGACTCACAGATACTTCCAAAACCAGTTTGCAGGTGCCGATGAAACCGTGCAGGTGGCCTTTTTACGAGCTCAAGGAGGAGCTCGATGAAGATCTTGTTCATTGTGTTGTTTCGCTTCAGCTTGATCAAGAGTGGAGCCCAGTTGGGACGATCGGGGATCTGTGTAGCATTTGGGGTAGTCTTCTTTTATTTTGGTTCCGTAGTCGGACCTTGATTGTATCTGTATGATGTAATGCTTTACTCATGTATTGTGTGAAGTGGCGATTGTAAGCCAACTATGTATTTCTTTCCCTTATGTATTACATGGGTTGTGTGAAGATTACCTCACTTGCGACATTGCTTTCAATGCGGTTATGCCTCTAAGTCGTGCTTCGACACGTGGGAGATATAGCCGCATCGAGGGCGTTACAAGTTGGTAATCAGAGCCATCCCCGACTTAGGAGCCCCGTGCTTGATTGAATCGCTGACTTTGTTGAGTCTAGAAAAAAATGTTTTGAGTCTTAGGATTTTATATATCGGAGAGTAGGATTCTTTTTACTCCTCAGTCCCTTCGTCGCTCTGGTGAGGTCTCCTGACGTAGAAGTTTTGACTCTTCTCTCCTCAAATTTCACTAAATTTTTTAGGATCACGCGGGTATCTTGGAATCGTTCCGATGGTTTTGTGAAGAGAACATTGTTCTTGGTGCCTCCTGACATTTAGGGGTTGTGGCAGTGTCCCGGGGAGTTGAGCTCCGAGGTGTTGTCGTCACAATCTTATCGTTGCAGTTCTGGAATACCTGAGCTTTGCCGACATCGAAAATCTCTTTTATATAGTTGTTGGTGAGATAACCTCGATAACCCAGTACTAGGGCGAGTTCGGGAGTATTGCCATGACTCGTATAACAGATGCTTTTCGAAGGTTGCGGTACACAATTTCCGGAGTTTTCTTGGTTATGTGTTGACGGATGGATACAACTGGATCTAGGTATTGTTAGTTTGGGTGATATATTTTGTGTCCCTTGTATCCCCAACACCAAATTGCATAACCAGAAAGTTTTGGGAGTTTATAGGTGGGAATTCAAGTAGCTCCTAGGATATCTTTCCGACAGATGCATGATATGGGATTGGGTAAATCTCTATCATATGTATTTGTTCCGGCTTATTCTGCAAGCCAATCCTTTGTTTTGTTTTATTTGTGGTATTAGAGTTGCTTCGATGTCAAGTGTTGATTCCATACCTTATTCTAAACGGTGTTCTCATATTTCTATGTGGATGCTAATCCTTCTTGTTCATCAAGGTCGTATTTTCAATCCTTTCCAACCGTGTGCTTCTCTCCAAGTAAATCCGATCATTCCAACATTCGCAAGATCAATTCTAAGCTTTTTCTCATCGGTGTTCATTTCATCCGACCCAAGTTGCCTTTGTTTTCCCACCCTCCCACCCCCTTTTTCTTCAAGGACTCAGATTTCTTAATCAAGTATCCATTTTATTGAGGGAAGTTTCTTCATTCTTTTCCTTTAAATGTTTTATCCGGTGATTTCTCATGAAGACGCTAAGGAAGCTTCAACCTTATCATTGTTCCATTCTAATTTTCTTCTCCGGTGGATTTAATTCAAGATTTCAGTGTTGATCTTATCCCTTTTCCTCTTTTCACAATGTTTTCCCATACCGATGCACCTCATAATCTTTCAGTTCTTGTTATTCAATTCTTCCGGAGTGTTGAAGATATCTCAGAAGATTCGCATTTCCATTCCCAATCCTTTCAAGCCATCTGGTGATAATTATCTCATTCAAGCCATTTAATTCAACTGGTGCAATCTCTCTTTTCAAGCAATCGTTCAAGAGTGGTTCTTTTGAGTGGGCCCTAACCCACAGGTCTTTTCCCAGGATCCTACCTGACTCTTCTATTTTCACGGAGCTTCTAAAATTCTTTTCAAAGTTTGACGTAAGAATGAGTTATCATCAGTCAAATGTCTTTCTCCAAGATCTTCCAAATTCTTTTCATTGTTGGTTCAACCTTTCTAATTTTCATTTCGGAGTGCCTCAACAATTCATGGTGGTGTTTCTCGTCGTCATTCTCGGATTTTGAAGACCGAAGAGGAGTTCCTCTTAAATCCTTACCCGTTCTTCCAAAGATGCCTAGTTCAAGCTTGACGCCATCCTCTCATAATTGTTTTCGATTGTGAGAATTATTTTTACCCATCCGGAGCATTTCATGAGTTGTTCCCACTTCTTTCCTCCGTAGGCCATCATGTCATAATTCTTCATCCTCGGCTTGTAGCTATCGTTCTTCAAATCTTACCGGTGCATCATTCAAGTATTATCTAATCAGCTCGGGATCTCTGCGTTCATTTGTATCAATTCCCTCAAGTATCAACGTCATTTTCTAATTCCTCCCAGTGATTCGTTCTCTTTTCTTCATTCATTTTCAATTCTTACGATGGTTCGTTCAAGAGTTCTCTTCCTTTGTTATTATATAGATTCATTCGTTCTTCCCAAATCCTACCGGCGGATCATTGAAGACTTTCCCAAGTTGAGCAATATCTCTCTTCAATCCTTTTTCAACGAGAATAAGTAGTATGCCTAATCCGTTGCTTGTCATCAATCTAAATTGGTGAAGGATACGCATAACATAATTCTTGTTCTTGTTTCATCCAAGTGATTAATTCCTTCCTTTCGGAGTTTGTTCATGATGAATAAATTCTCGGTTTCAATTGTTTCATCTTTTCTTTTCCCGGAGTTCCAAGCTCTCATCATCACGAAGATCCATCTAAATCATTGCAAGGCTTCACCTTGTGTTGTCAACTTCTCTTTCTTTCTATCATCCTTTTGTTTACCGGAGTTCTTCTTGGAGGCTCTACATGGTGGTTCGTCAAGGATTCAAGTTTTCTCGATTGTCCTTCAAGTTTCTCTCGGAGTTAAGATCCGCCAGGCTATACTCTAAAATAAACATGGTGTTCAACACATGTTTTGTTTGGAGGAGTTCAAGCATTTCTTCATCTTGCATTCCGAAGTGCAATTCTTTCTACCTTATCTTCTGAGGTGGTGTTATGTCATTTTGACAGTTTCATTCATGTTTCATGATGCACTTGTTGTCAAGAATGAGATATTTTAAATCGATCAATCTTTTCGTTGGAGTTATCTTGTGTCATATTTCACCTAAAGCCTTCCCTAAGGATTGTTGCTATTTATGGTGCTTATAAATGACCCAAGTTCTTCATTTGTCCTCCCGGTGAAATAAGTTTCTCGTTTCCTTGTTGATATCAATCCAATCATTTGTTTCCGTTGGTGGCAGAAGCTCACCTCAAAATTTTGAGATGTTTCCATAAGCCCACTACAAGCTTATTCGTTTCGGTGTTGGTTTTCCAACAACTCCATCCTAACCTTCTTGGAAAGGTGCTTTCCAAAATAATTGGTGGCAGAAGTTGGCATTTTCTTCTCCATTCTGTTATTCCAATGATCTATCCTCTATTCTTTCTTCCGGAAGCATTGTGATGTTGCTCTCTTCACTCATCACCTCGTTTTGTCAAGATCATGTTATTTTCTTGCTTATCCATTTAACCGGAGTATTGTGTTCTCATTCAAGTTCTTTCATCTTATCAAGTTTTGCCCCTCTTTTCAACCGGATTGCTGTCTGAAATCCTTCTTACCCCTTGTGCCTTTCTTTCAATAGTTCCGGAGGCAGTGTGTTGTTGATTTCACCAAGTATCATCCCATCTTCTAAAGTTCATATTCACTTCCTTCCATTTTCAGTCGGAGTGCTGCCAAAATTATATCATTCGTATTCATTCTAATCTCGTTTCAACCAGAGTGGTTTCAATTCCTTCTTGTTCATTGTGCTCGTCATTCACAGCTTTGCAACCTCCAACGTTAACATGGTGTTCCTTGTTTCTCTTTTCTACTGCAATGCTCTCAATTTCGTTCAACTCTATTGTGTTATTCTTTCAAGTTTTCAACCTCTCGAGGTTCATTGGTTTCACTCGTTTGTCAAAGAAGCAACTTTGTCTTACCTCTTTCTCTTCCGTTTCTCTCCGGTGTCATCCTAAATCTCGGGACGAGATCCTCTTGTAGTGGTGGAGTGTTGTGACGCCCCGAGACCGACGATCCAGAAGACTTCCATATTTTTGTGACCTCCGTGTGTTTTTATTTGTGCTTGCTCTATTTCTTTTTGCATTGCATCATGTCATCATGCCAGCATGTCATTTAATTTTTAAAACCTCAACTAAATAAATTGCATTGATCTTTGATCCATTTAAATCGAGGGAATTCACATGGTGATTCTCTTTAAAACATATCCTCTCGATATTTAGGGAGCTATAGTAAATATTCCAATTATTTGGATTTACATAAACACACTTACAAAATATCCCATGCCGTTGTTATCTCAATTCTTGGTCTCCAACCTTGCCCATAATTTCTTTCATCATTTTTCGGAGCTCCATCAAAAATCTGAACATTTTTAGGACCTTCCCAAACCCGCACTTCCATTCAAATCATTTGAATTTAAACTCAAATGAGTTTGAATTTAAATCTTGCAATCTTGGCCATTCCTATTTTCTTGGATCAAGCTCATTTTTGTGAGCCCGGGAAAATTATCCGCATGCCAAAGTCATTTCTCTAACCTTTCTCCTTTCCCTCTTTTCCTTCTTCCAATTATTTTACGCTTTGGAAAATAAAAGAGAGAGGAAGAAGCCTTGCAGCCAGCTGGCCTCTTAGGCCCGGCCAACCTAGCCGGCCCAGCCAGCCCACCTAACCCCCCTAACCCTAGCTCTAACCGATCCAGCCCCCACGCAGCTCTGCTCGATCCCTTCTCCTCCCCTTGTTCCTCCTCCAGCGCCGCAGCGCACACGCATCGCTCAAACCCTGCGCTCGATCCCATCTCCCTCGCTCTCTCCCTCGATGTCAGCATCTAGCCAGGGAGAGAAGATCCTCCAGCAGCGCCTTGATCCCCATCTCTCCCCGAGCGCCTTCTCCCCTCGGCCTCCTCCTCGAGCGCCTCCTCCACCCCGCAACCATGCCCCGTAGCCCCTCCGGTCGCTGCGACCAGGAGCGTCGCCGTCCTCAACCCTCCTCGCCGTCGTCCATGGCCACGCCGCCTACGCGCCTCCCCGTCGACCACCGGAGCCTGCCGCCGCTGCCGCATCAGGCTGCGCTTCGCCGGGGACGTCCTCTGCGCCCCTTCTCGCCTCCCTCCTCGTGCCAGGGAGAGGAGCTCCCTCTTCCTCGCCGTCCTTCGGCTCGTCATCGCTCCGGCGCTCGTTCCCAGCCCGATCGCCCTCGCCTTGGACTCGTGTAGCAGCCATGCCCATCTTTGCTGCCTTGCCTTCTTCGCGCCCGGCTCCTTTTTTGCGATGCCTTGCTGCCAAGATCCAAGGCCTTTTGTGTTGCTCCGTTTGGATGCATCAAGTTCCTCTTCTACCGTAATGCGACCACGTGGATTCGCCAAGTACACCACCACCAAGTCCGCACGGGAGCCCGAGCGACTACTTCCCACGATGATGCGACAAGTACCCCGGCGTCGCGTGTACCACTACCGTCGACCTGAACATCTCTGACGTGTACAACTACCGTCGCCACGTGAACGTGTACCTCCACTACGGCCCGTGAACAACTACTTCCTCTACACCGCTTTGAACTCGATCCGCCCCGAAAACGCACGCTTCAAAGGTATAACCCGAGATGACCGCGATGAGATGCCCTTGCATGTAGGAGATGTACGATATGTTTGCACCATGCCCGTTTGTTTCTAGCATGTTCCTCGTTTGCCATGCCGCCGTCCCGTGGGAACCCGGAATCCGGGAGCACCCCACCATCTTGCATGACTCGCTCACGCTCACTTCCTTTTGCACCGGTATCTCCGTGAGCTACCGGAACCGATATGTTGCCGTGACATCATTTTCGGATTCGTTGCCGTGGCACCCGTTTTGTTCCGCCACGGTGAAAAATGCTTCATAACATGCTCATGTCAACATTTTCATAAAAATTGCATATAACTTGTATATTTCATCCGCATCATGTTAACAACATTTCAACGTTTAAAATTGTTGTTGCATTAAATTGCTAAATGCATATCGGTATTTACCGGATTTGTTGTTTTTATATCCGGCCCCATTTAAATTGTTTAGATGGTATAGTTTTGTTATGCTTCACCCCTTGCCATGTTAACCAATATTTAATATTGTTGAGTACCTAATCGGGAGTGAACTAAATAATTGATGTGGTGTTTCGTCAATATGCAACTCGTTGCATATTGGGCTCCATTTAACTTGTAGTTTTGTTTGTGCATATTTCCATGCCATGCTATTTAAACCGGACATGCATCATACTTGGTTGTGCATCATGCCATGTTTGTGCTTGTTGGTTTACCATGTTGTTTATTTCTTTCCGGGTTGCTTCTCTCGTTAGCTTCGGTTTCGTTCCGGAGTTGTGAGGATTCGTTCGACTTCGTCCGTTTGTCTTATTCATGGACTCGTTCTTCTTCCTTGCGGGATTTCAGGCAAGATGACCATACCCTCGAAATCACTTCTATCTTTGCTTGCTAGTTGCTCGCTCTTTTGCTATGCCTATGCTACGATGCCTATCACTTGCTTATCATGCCTCCCATATTGCCATGTCAAGCCCCTAACCATCCTTTCCTAGCAAACTGTTGTTTGGCTATGTTACCGCTTTGCTCGGCCCTCTTATAGCGTTGTTAGTTGCAGGTGAAGATGAAGTTTGTTCCTTGTTGGAACATGGAGATGTTGTTCCTTGTTGGAACATGTTTACTTGTTGGGATATCACAATATATCTTATTTAATTAATGCATCTATATACTTGGTAAAGGGTGGAAGGCTCGGCCTTATGCCTAGTGTTTTGTTCCACTCTTGCCGCCCTAGTTTCCGTCATACCGGTGTTATGTTCCTTGATTTTGCGTTCCTTACACGGTTGGGTGATTTATGGGACCCCTTGACAGTTCGCTTTGAATAATACTCCTCCAAAGAAGGCCCAACCTTGGTTTTACCATTGGCCACCTAAGCCTTTTTTCCCTTGGGTTCTGCAGACTCAAGGGTCATCTTTATTACCCCGGGCGGTGCTCCTCCGAGTGTTGGTCCAAACTAGAGCACCGTGCGGGACCGTCCCTTGGCAACTTTGGTTACGTTGGTACCTGTACGCTTCGCTTATCCGGTGTGCCCTGAGAACGAGATATGTGCAGCTCCTATCGGGATTTGTCGGCACATCGGGTGGTCTTGCTGGTCTTGTTTTACCATTGTCGAAATGTCTTGTAGTCCGGGATTCCGAGACTGATCGGTTCTTCCCGGTAGAAGGAATATCCTTCGTTGACAGTGAGAGCTTATAATGGGCTAAGTTGGTACACCCCTGCAGGGTATTATCTTTCGAAAGCCGTGCCCGCGGTTATGAGGCAGATGGGAATTTGTTAATGTCCGGTTGTAGAAAACCCGAAGTTGAGCTTAATTAAAATACATCAACCGCGTGTGTAACCGTGATGGTCTCTTCTTGGCGGAGTCCGGGAAGTGAACACGGTGTTGGAGTTATGTTTGACGTAGGTTGTTCTAGGATCACTTCTTGATCATAGTTGTTCGACCGTGCCTTGCTTCTCTTCTCGCTCTATTTTGCGAATGTAGCCACCAGATATGCTAGTCGCTTGCTGCAGCTCCACCTCACTATATTCTCCTACCCATAAGCTTAAATAGTCTTGATCTCGCGGGTGTGAGATTGCTTTGAGTCCCCGTGACTCACAGATACTTCCAAAACCAGTTTGCAGTGTGCCGATGAAACCGTGCAGGGTGGCCTTTTTGAGCTCAAGGAGGAGCTCGATGAAGATCTTGTTCATTGTGTTGTTTCGTTTCAGCTTGATCAAGAGTGGAGCCAGTTGGGACGATCGGGGATCTGTGTAGCATTTGGGGTAGTCTTCTTTTATTTTGGTTCCGTAGTCGGACCTTGATTGTATCTGTATGATGTAATGCTTTACTCATGTATTGTGTGAAGTGGCGATTGTAAGCCAACTATGTATCTCTTTCCCTTATGTATTACATGGGTTGTGTGAAGATTACCTCACTTGCGACATTGCTTTCAATGCGGTTATGCCTCTAAGTCGTGCTTCTACACGTGGGAGATATAGCCGCATCGAGGGCGTTACATTAGGTAAGAGACCAAGCATACCAGCTCTCCCTTAGAGGGATCGGGGACGCTCTCAGCCTGCTTCCCGCCCTTATAAGTGGCGAGTCCGGAATGCACTGGAACCATGAAGGCCTGGGGAAGGAATCCCTTGGTTTGGAGCACCACCAATTCGCTGTGCGGGACTGAGCATCTCCCCCAATCTTCGGGCTGAGGGCTGGGAGCGCGAGAGGAAGAGCCGCGTCGACTGTCCATGGTGGAGTCGGCTTTTTGTCAAAGGCACTATGAGGAAGGCTCGCGAAGGGAGGATGGTGTGATCCGGATCTGGATCCCCGCCTCTTTTATAGACGGCTCATTTGCACAGCAAGGCGGGTAAATGTAAAGATACCCTAACTTTTCACATTCGTTCGACACGTGGAAGATGGCCATTATTGGGCGTGGAAGCCAAGAAGCGCGATATTCACAAGAAAGCCGGACACTATTCAACACAGGATTCGGAGGGGAACCCACCTTGCAATGCCGAAGACAATCAACACGCCGGACTTATCATCATTGAAGCCTGGTTCGGGGCTACCGAGGAGTTCTGATTAGGGGTGTCCGGATAGCGAACTATCACCGTTGGCCGGACTCCTAGACTATGAAGATACAAGATTGAAGACTTCGTCCCTTGTCCGGATAGGACTTTCCTTGGGGTGGAAGGCAAGCTTGGCGATACGGATATGTAGATCTCCTACCATTGTAACCGACTCTGTGTAACCCTATCCCTATTCGGTGTCTATATAAACCGAAGGGTTTTAGTACGTAGGACGAACAACAATCATACCATAGGCTAGCTTCTAGGGTTTAGCCTCTTTGATCTCGTGGTAGATCTACTCTTGTACTACCCATATCATCAATATTAATCAAGCAGGAGTAGGGTATTACCTCCATCGAGAGGGCCCGAACCTGGGTAAAAACATCGTGCCCCTTGTCTCCTGTTACCATCCACCTAGACGCACAGTTCGGGACCCCCTACCCGAGATCCGCCGGTTTTGACACCGACAGCCGCCCTGCGCCTAAGTTCCGAGGCCCTGACCGACGAGGATCTGGTCACGGCCCTCCACTCCTTGGTTGGGGGAGATGTGGCAAGCCCGGTGGGCGCCCCCGTCCCCCTGTTCCTTCGTGACGACTGGGAGCAGGTGGTGAACACCATGCCCACCTTCAATGGTGAGGGGCTGGTGCCTGCGGAAGCTCCCGAGGATCTGGCGGCGCTGGCGATGGTGGACGTGTCCTCCGGCAGCTCCAGCGGGAGTGAGGGGGAAGAAGAGGCGGAGGAGGAAGAGTCTGACTCCGAGTTGACTGGCGAGGAGTCAGGGGAGTCCTTCCCACGGCGCAGGTCCCGGGCCCTCCGCTCCATGCTGGACGACGACGAGGCTGGCGCCAGGCGAGGAGGGGAGGACTCTCCCTGGGTCACAAGGAAGGGCAGGTCGGGGCTGGTTCTCCCAGGGTCTGTCTAGTCCCCGGGCGGTCTGAGGCCAACTCCAGCCCTCCTGATGTGCCTTCTACTTCCGGGCCTCCCAAGGCTGACCCCAGCTGTAGGCTCTCGGGCTTCAAGTTTGGCCGGAAGCTGCTAGAGTCCGTGAACGACGACCAGTAAGTGCTCGATTCGTGCTTTGCTTGGTTTCTGCCGCCGAGGCTTGACGTCTGCATTCTTTTGCCAGGCCGGCACCTGCAGCGAAGAGGTTGAGAGGGGCTTTTGCGGCCCTGCTTGGGGCGAGTCCTTCTGCCGGGGCGGCGCCTTCATCCGCTGGGGAAGGAGACGGCGAGGCTCGCACCTCCCCTGCCCGATCGTCTTTGCGAGACCAACTGGGACACTTCGGCGAGGAGTCAGCCCCCGTGGCCCTGCTGACCCTGGAGGCGGCTGCGCTCGATGCTGCAGCCGGGGTAGCCAAGGCCCAGGGGGTTCCTTCCTGCCAAGCTATGATCACGCTGCCGTCCTCTCCGCCCGCTCCACTGGTTCCCGTCTCTTCTGATCCCTCTGCCGCCGTCCTGGACCGGGTCGTCAACAAACTGAGCTAGCTGCAGGAGGATCTTCTGAGCGCGGACCCTCGCCTAGTGGCCGGGCGCCTGGAGCTAGCTTCTGGCTGGGCCCGTTCTGCCGCCTCCGTCCGGGCAGCGTTGAGCCAGGCCGTGTCGGCCTCCGGTGGGGAGAAGCAGGCCGCCAGCCAAGCCAAGGCAGCTCGCGAGGGCTGCCAGGGCCGCTGCAAGGCACTGGAGGTCGAGCTGCAAGGCCTGCGCGACGAGCTCGCCAAGGAGGTCCGCGGCCGCCAGGAGAAGGAGAAGGAGATGAAGGCTCGGGAGGCTGCCATCAAGGACCGGGACGCCAAGCTTGATGACCGCCACGGCCGGTTGGAGACACTGGAGCGGTCGCTGAAGGCGGAGAGGACCAAGCTAGACGCCATGGTGAAGGTGCTGGCTGAGGATCGGGTGGCCTTTGCGCAGCTGGAGAAGAAATCTCGCGCCGCGCTGAAGATGCTTTACGAGGGCGGCATGGAGGAGCCGTTGGCTGGTGCGGAGGACGGCCCCGCCGAGCTGCTTCCCTTCCTAGTCCGTGCGCTTGAAGATGTCGCAGACGGCTTCAGCCCCACGACCGAGGCCGAGGCGCGTGCCCTATCTTCTGCAGCACTGACGCATGTCCTCAGCCACGTCTACCTACGCGACCCCAACGTCGACTTCGACAGCCTGCTGGAACCCGTGAGCGGCGACCTTGCCGCCGCTGCCGCTGAGGCCGTGAAAGGCCGAGTCAAGGCTTTGGTGGGGAGGTTCCACGCCTTCAGTACCTTTCCCGGGCGCGGTGCCGCCAGCTCCGCAGCCTCAGGAGGCGGAGTCGCCCAGCGTGACTCCACCACAGGCGGCGGCACCACTGGAGAGTGATCCCTTCGCAGCTTCCGTCCTGTTTTTACTCCTGCAACATGCACCATGGCTCGTGGAGGCGTTTAAATTTGTGTTTGGCGTCGTGAAACAATCTATGGCTAGTAATATTTGCTTTAAATTCCCTGGAATTTGCATTTTCCCCTCCTATTTGCTTGCGCTCTACGTCGGCTGGGCCCGGCCCCGCGCATACCTCAACCTCCGTTAGCCCCAAGCGGAAACCAGGACGTGACTAAGGAGTGAGGGGCTACGTGGCAAGTTAGGCTCCTAAGTCACGATGCTCAGGAGTCCCCCTTGACATTCAAACAGGTTTTCATACCTTGGCTCCGCTCAGGGAGGGGCGCGCGACGACCAGGTCCGAGGGACCTGGCTGGGTGGCGTGCGCTCGGGCATGGCCCGGGCGTAGCCCCCATGTCCAGCCCCCTCGCGCGGCACTCCCGAGAGAAGGCGTTGCAACGATGCCGAGACAAGCTCGGGCTCCTCGAGGTTGAAATGCGGCCGTGGGCCGCCTCGATTGTTTATCACCCGGTAGCGAGCATAGCGCTTCCGTATGTGTACGGGCATAGCCGCTCCTCGGCAGTGCCGTCAGCCAGCGTGGAGCATGGTGCTTCCACTGGTATGTGGGAGCGGGGCTCCCCTCCGGAAGGAGCCCCCGGGGCATGTACAACCCCGCCCTGACACATGACCGGCACGGTAGGGCTAGGAGAGGTGTATCTGGGCACCCATGAGCCAGCGCGGGACTCACGAGGCCCTACCTCGAGGCGGGTTGCGCCTGGCTCTGGGCCTTTATCAATGGTGTGTTCCTGCAGGGTGGTTAGAATGCAAATGCTCTACGTCCTCAGGTCCCGGCCCTCGAGCGAGCTCAGCCGCCGTTGGTATGACAGGTCATGATACCGTGGGTCAAGGCCAGGGGGTGAGGGCTGGAGAGCCAGTAGGAGCCCATGAGTCGCGATGCTCAGGTACCCCCCTTTTAACGTGCAAGCGCTTTGCATGAGAGCGGAGAAGTCCGCGATAAGTAGTAGGTTACGATCATGGGAACCAGATTAAGCATGGAGAAGAAATCTGTTTCAGGTAGATGCGGGAAAAGGAGACACCGCTGGGCCAGGCCCGAGCAGCTTGGGGATGATGCAGCCCGAGGGGCGCCCCCAACAAGGTAGGTAAAGAGCATAAGCAAAACGGATACATGCCGCAGGGACGGACCCACGCGACCTGGGAATGACGTGGCCCTGTGGGCTCTCCCAGCTAAAATGGAACTTTTAAAGATGTCACCTGATGCCGTTGAAGATGAAGTGATGCCTAAGAAGTGGGCGACGCGCGGTGAAGACGTCGACCCTCACGAGCCCCCAGGCCCAGGAGCCTCGGGAGGCTCCGGGGGCAAAGGTAGGTCTTCGAGGGCCATCTCCACCTCCGCCAGGACCGCACAATGCCTGACCTCCCAAGCCTGCAGAATGCTCCTCAGTAGGCGCTGATGAGCGGCGACCGCGTTCGGCAGGCCGAAAGGCATGCGAACGTAGCTATGAGGTGGACCCTCGCAACGCCCCACGCGCGAAGGCCAGAGGCGCTCCTGAGACGCGACTCGGTTGAGCCCTGTCATGTCGATGCAGACGCGCAGCCCACCATCCTCGCATGGATGTGGGGCCACGGCGGGCAAGCGGCGGCTGCCGCGCATGACTCTCGACTCATGTAGCTCCTGGGTGTTTCCTGTGATGAACTCCTGAGGGTTTTGTCTTCCTTGTCTCGTACCTTCCTGAGGGAAACGTGCCTGGAAGCACCCCTCCAAGTAGTGCCCGAGCGCCTCCCTTGTGACCTTGGCAAAGTCGGTGGCTCTCCAAGAAAAAGCCCCCGAGTCCTTCCTGAGGAGGGCGTCGGGCGTGCTTTCCTATGCAACAAAGGGTGGTGCTCCCTGAACGGGCGCAAATCCTGACGCAACGCCTCCGGAGGCGCCTGCCTCCTTATGGTTGGGCCAGGCGAAGCCTTCTTCTTCTTAAGGGTCCCCTCAGGAAGTCTTCCACTCCTGTGATCTGGGTCTTCAATTGCTCGGCTTGGAAAGCACGCTCAAGTGAACACACTGCGTCCCTTTCCTCACAGGGTATGGTGATGACTCCACCACTTCCTGGCATCTTGAGGACATTGTAGCCATGGTGAGTCGCTGCCATGAACTTGGCTAGGGCTAGGTACCCAAGGATGGCGTTGTATGGCAAGTGAATGTGGGCGACGTCGAAGTCGATGAGCTCGATGCAATAGTTGTTGTGCTGCCCGAAGGTGACTGGAAGGCGAACCTGCCCTATCGGAACAGTGGAACCATCAATGACTCCTGAGAAAGGCTTGGTCGGCTGAAGCTGATCATACGGCACTTGGAGATTGTCGAACGTCTCGACGGACAGTATGTTGAGTCCTGCTCCGCCATCAACGAGGGTCCTGGTGACCTGCACATTGCTGATGACTGGGGAGCAAAGCATCGGGAGGACTCCGGCCGTCGCCGCGCCCTTGAGTTGATCCGCTGAGCTGAACGTGATGGCGCACGCAGACCACATGAGAGGGCGCGTGGCCTCAAGCTTGGGGTGGACTGCATTCACCTCGTGAGCAAACAGCTTGAAGATCTACTGTGATTCTGGGGCCTGGGCGCCAACCAAGATGCAAGCGATTGCGCGCGGCTCCTGGAAGCCCCCAGCCCCCTCGTCTTGATGTTGGTCTTCGTTCCTTCTTGGTGGTGGCGGTAGAGGAGGGAGGCCTGCGTTGCCGTGCGGGCGAACCTCACGAGGCTGATCCCTCCAGCCTCCCTCGCGAGGCTGGTCCTGCCAGCGATCCTCGCGAGGTCGGTCACGCCACCCTTGGCGAGGGCCACGGTCTTCCCATCGTCCTCCACCTCTTCCTCCTCCTCGGCCATAGCCCCTGTCGTTGCGCTCGGGGCGTCGGCCGATACGCCCATCTCGCACGGCCCTGAGCTCTTGGCATTCATTGGTGTTGTGGGTGTGGAGGTCATGGTACACGCAGTATCGGCTGCCTTTGGATGACTCAGGCTGATCCTTGCCTCGCTTGGTGTCTGGTTCCGCTGCGAGCACGGAAGCTCCCTTATGCTTCACGTCCTTGGCCTTGGGATTTTTCTCTTCTGGGTCGGCAGCCGGGAGCTCGAGGAGGAAGAGGCGCCCTTCCTCAGCCCTGGCGCACTTGGTCGCCAAGTTGAACAACTCTAGGGATGTGCACAGGTCTTCATGGATTGCTAGCTCCTCCTTCATCTTGATGTCACGCACGCCATCGGAGAAGGCTGAGATAATGGCTTCCTCAGTCACCCTGGGGATCTTGAGGCGAGCGTTGTTGAGGCGCTGGATGTATTTCTGCAGGGTTTCCCCTGGCTGTTGCTAGATGCAGCGCAGGTCGCTCATGGCCAGGGCCCGGTGGCGAGTGCCCTGGAAGTTGGCGATGAAGCGAGTGCGCATCTCGTCCCAGGAGGAGATCATGCTGGGAGCCAGGTTCAGGAGCCAGGTGCGGACGCCGTCCTTGAGCGCCATGGGAAACCAGTTCGCCATGACCCTTTCTTCTCCGTTGGCGGCTTCGATGCCCAGCTCGTAGAGCTGTAGGAATTCCACGGGTCCGCCGTGCCATCGTAGCGAGGGGGCAGATCAGGCTTGAACTTGCCTGGCCATGTGACGCCGCGTAGCTCGGGGGTTAAGGCGCGGCAGCCTGCTGTGGCCACCGGTGCCCTTTGATGGTGCTGGGCCTGCTCCCGGTGATTACCATGCGCCACCGCTTGGAGCAGCGTGGGGTCTTGGTGTGGAGGTGCAGGGACGAGATCTTGGCGCGCCGGTGCTGGGAGCGCGCGAGCACCTTCTTGGGGGCGAGGGATCTCTTGGCAGCTCCTTTCTTGCCGCGCAGGCGCCAGACGTGGAGGGTCTCACCCTGGGGCTGCGCGCCTTGGAGAAAGGGCGTCTTCTTGGGGAGGAGGTGGCGGAGGCACCTCCTGATCCTCGCCCCCTGCACGGAATGGAGGGCGAGGCAGCGAGAGGGACGGCAAAGGAAAACCCCCTGCGGCGCTGACGAGCTCGGTGATGCGGGCGAGCCAGTCCTCGTAGAGGTCGTCGACGGGGCGGTAGTGTTGGGGAACGTTGCAGAAAATAAAAAATTTCTATGCTTCACCAAGATCAATCTATGGAGTCATCTAGCAACGAGAGAGAGGAGTGCATCTACATACCCTTGTAGATCGCGAGCGGAAGCGTTCAAGTGAACGAGGTTGAGGGAATCGTACTCGTCGTGATCCAAATCACCGAAGATCCTAGTGCCGAACGGACGGCACCTCCGCGTTCAACACACGTACGGTTGGGCAAGATGTCTCCTCCTTCTTGATCCAGCAAGGGGGAGGGAGAGATTGATGGAGATCCAGCAGCACGACGGCGCGGTGGTGGAAGCAGCGGTGATCTCGGCAGGGCTTCGCCAAGCTCCAACGAGAGGGAGAGGTGTTACGAGAGGAGAGGGAAGCGCCGGGGACATAGGTGCGGCTGCCCTCCCTCCCCCCCCCACTATATATAGGGCCCCTAAGGGGGCGCCGGCACTAGGAGATCCCATCTCCAAGGGGGGGCGGCGGCCAAGGGGGGAACTTGCCCATAAGTCGGTGGGCGCCCCACCCCTAGGGTTTCCAACCCTAGGCGCAGGGGGAGGCCCATGGGGGGCGCACCAGCCCACCAGGGGCTGGTTCCCCTCCCACTTCAGCCCATGGGACCCTCCGGGATAGGTGGCCCCACCCGGTGGACCCCCGGGACCCTTCTGGTGGTCCCGGTACAATACCGATGACCCCAAAACTTTCCCGATGGCCGAAACTGGACTTCCTATATATAAATCTTTACCTCCGGACCAATCCGGAACTCCTCGTGACATCTGGGATCTCATCCGGGACTCCGAACAACTTTCGGGTTACCACATACTAATATCTCTACAACCCTAGCGTCACCAAACCTTAAGTGTGTAGACCCTACGGGTTCGGGAGACACGCAGACATGACTGAGACGACCCTCCTGTCAATAACCAATAGCGGGATCTGGATACCCATGTTGGCTCCCACATGCTCGTCGATGATCTCATAGGATGAACCACGATGTCGAGGATTCAAGTAATCCTGTATACAATTCCCTATGTCAATCGGTACGTTACTTGCCCGAGATTCGATCGTCGGTATCCCAATACCTCGTTCAATCTCATTACTGGCAAGTCACTTTACTCCTACCGTAATGCATGATCCCGTGACCAAACACTTGGTCACATTGAGCTCATTATGATGATGCATTACCGAGTGGGCCCAGAGATACCTCCCCGTCATACGGAGTGACCAATCCCAGTATCGATCCTTGACAACCCAACAGATACTTTCAAGGATACCTGTAGTATACCTTTATAGTCACCCAGTTACGTTGTGACGTTTGGTACACCCAAAGCACTCCTACGGCATCCGGGAGTTACACGATCTCATGGTCTAAGGAAATGATACTTGACATTGGAAAAGCTCTAGCAAACGAACTACACGATCTTGTGCTATGCTTAAGATTGGGTCTTGTCCATCACATCATTCTCCTAATGATGTGATCACATTATCAACGACATCCAATGTCCATAGTCAGGAAACCATGACTATATGTTGATCAACGAGCTAGTCAACTAGAGGCTCACTAGGGACATGTTGTGGTCTATGTATTCACACATGCATTACGATTTCCGGATAACACACTTATAGCATGAATAATAGACAATTATCATGAACAAGGAAATATAATAATAATCATTTTATTATTGCCTCTAGGGCATATTTGCAACAGTCTCCCACTTGCACTAGATTCAATAATCTAGTTACATTGTGATGAATCGAACACCTATAGAGTTCTGGTGTTGATCATGTTTTGCTCGCGGAAGAGGTTTAGTCAACGGATCTGCGACATTTAGATCCGCATGCACTTTACAAATATCTATGTCTACATTATGAACATTTTCACGAATGGAGTTGAAGCGACGCTTGATGTGCCTGGTCTTCTTGTGAAACCTGGGCTCCTTGGCAAGGGCAATAGCTCCAGTGTTGTCACAAAAGAGAGTGATCGGCCCCGACGCATTGGGTATGACTCCTAGGTCGGTGATGAACTCCTTCATCCAGATTGGTTCATGCGCTGCCTCTGAGGCTGCCATGTACTCCGCTTCACATGAAGATCCCGCCATCATGCTTTGCTTGCAACTGCACCAGCTTACTGCCCCACCATTCAAAATATACACGTATCCGGTTTGTGACTTAGAGTCATCCAGATCTGTGTCGAAGCTAGCATCGACGTAACCCTTTACGGCGGGCTCTTCGTCACCTCCATAAACGAGAAACATATCCTTAGTCCTTTTCAGGTACTTCAGGATGTTCTTGACCGCTGTCCAGTGTTCCATGCCGGGATTACTTTGGTACGTTCCTACCAAACCTATGGCAAGGTTTACATCAGGTCTGGTACACAGCATGGCATACATGATAGACCCTATGGCTGAGGCATAGGGGACGACACTCATCTTTTCTCTATCTTCTGCCGTGGTCGGACATTGAGCTGAGCTCAATTTCACACCTTGCAAAATAGGCAAGAACCCCTTCTTGGACTGATCCATATTGAACTTCTTCAATATCTTATCAAGGTATGTGCTTTGTGAAAGACCTATGAGGCGTCTCGATCTATCTCTCTAGATCTTGATGCCTAATATGTAAGCAGCTTCTCCAAGGTCCTTCATTGAAAAACACTTATTCAAATAGGCCTTAATGCTGTCCAAAAGTTCTATATCATTTCCCATCAAGAGTATGCCATCCACATATAATATGAGAAATGCTACAGAGATCCCACTCACTTTCTTGTAAACGCAGGCTTCTCCATAAGTCTGCATAAACCCAAACGCTTTGATCATTTCATTAAAGCGAATGTTCCAACTCCGAGATGCTTGCACCAGTCCATAGATGGAGCGATGGAGCTTGCATACCTTGTTAGCATTCTTAGGATCGACAAAACCTTCCGGCTGCATCATATACAATTCTTCCTTAAGAAAGCCGTTAAGGAATGCCTTTTTGACGTCCATTTGCCATATCTCATAATCATAGTATGCGGCAATTGCTAACATGATTCGGATGGACTTCAGCTTCGCTACGGGTGAGAAGGTCTCATCGTAGTCAACCCCTTGAACTTGTCGATATCCCTTAGCGACAAGTCAAGCCTTATAGATGGTAACATTACCATCCGCGTCTGTCTTCTTCTTAAAGATCCATTTATTCTCTATCGCTCGCCGATCATCGGGCAAGTCTGTCAAAGTCCATACTTTGTTTTCATACATGGATCCTATCTCGGATTGCATGGCTTCAAGCCATTTGTTGGAATCTGGGCCCGCCATTGCTTCTTCATAGTTCGAAGGTTCACCGTTGTCTAACAACATGATTTCCAGGACATGGTTGCCATACCATTCTGGTGTGGAACGTGTCCTTGTGGACCTTCGAAGTTCAGTAGGAACTTGATCCGAAGTACCTTGATCATCATCATTAACTTCCTCTCTAGTCGGTGCAGGCACCACATGAACATCTTCCTGAGCTGCGCTACCTTCCAGTTCAAGAGGCAGTACTTCATCGAGTTCTACTTTCCTCACACTTAATTCTCTCGAGAGAAAATCTTTGTCCAGAAAGGACCCATTCTTGGCAACAAAGATCTTGCCTTCAGATCTAAGGTAGAAGGTATACCCAACAGTTTCCTTAGGGTATCCTACGAACTCGCATTTTTCTGACTTGGGTTCGAGCTTTTCAGGTTGAAGTTTCTTGACATAAGCATCGCATCCCCAAACTTTTAGAAACGACAGCTTAGGTTTCTTCCCAAACCATAATTCATACGGTGTCGTCTCAACGGATTTAGACGGTGCCCTATTTAAAGTGAATGTAGCTGTCTCTAGAGCGTATCCCCAAAATGATAGCGGTAAATCAGTGAGTGACATCATAGATCGCACCATATCCAATAGAGTGCGATTATGATGTTCGGACACACCGTTATGCTGAGGTGTTCCAGGCGGCGTGAGTTGCGAAACGATTCCACATTTCCTTAAGTGCGTACCAAATTCATGACTTAAATATTCTCCCCCACGATCTGATCGTAAGAATTTTATCTTTCGGTCATGTTGATTCTCTACCTCATTCTGAAATTCCTTGAACTTTTCAAAGGTCTCAGACTTGTGTTTCATCATATAGACATACCCATATTTACTTAAGTCATCAGTGAGAGTGAGAACATAACGATAGCCACCGCAAGCCTCGACGCTCATTGGATCGCACACATCAGTATGTATAATTTCCAATAAGTTGGTTGCTCACTCCGTTGTTTCGGAGAACGGAGTCTTGGTCATTCTACCCATGAGGCATGGTTCGCATGTGTCAAATGATTCAAAATCAAGAGACTCCAAAAGGCCATCTGTATGGATCTTCTTCATGCGTTTGACACCGATGTGACCAAAGGCGGCAAAGGCTACGTATATGTGGGACTATCATTATCAATCTTACATCTTTTGTTATTCACACTATGAATATGTGTAACATCACATTCGAGATTCATTAAGAATAAACCATTGACCAGCGGGGCATGACCATAAAACATATCTCTCATATAAATAGAACAACCATTATTCTCAGATTTAAATGAGTAGCCATCTCGTATTAAACGAGTTCCAGATACAATGTTCATGCTCAAAGCTGGCACTAAATAACAATTATTGAGGTTTAAAACTAATCCTAAAGGTAGATGTAGAGGCAGCGTGCCGACGACGATCACATCGACCTTGGAACCATTCCCAACGCGCATCATCACCTCGTCCTTCGCCAGTCTCCGCTTATTCCGCAGCTCCTGTTTTGAGTTACAAATATGAGCAACTGCACCGGTATCAAATACCCAGGAGCTACTATGAGTACAGGTAAGGCACACATTAGTTACATGTATATCACATATACCTTTAGTGTTGCTGGCCTTCTTGCCCGCTAAGTATTTAGGGCAGTTCCACTTCCAGTGTCCCTTTCCCTTGCAATAAAAGCACTCAGTCTCAGGTTTGGGTCCATTCTTTGGCTTCCTCCCGGCAACTGGTTTACCGGGCGCGGCAACTCCCTTGCCGTCCTTGTTGAAGTTCTTCTTACCCTTGCCTTTCTTGAAACCATTGGTTTTATTGACCATCAACACTTGATGTTCCTTTTTGATTTCCACCTCCGCTGATTTCAGCATTGAAAATACTTCAGGAATAGTTTTCACCATCCTCTGCATATTGTAGTTCATCAGAAAGCTCTTTTAGCTAGGTGGGAGCGACTGAAGGATTCTGTCAATGACCGCCTCGTCCAGGGAGGTTAATGTCCATTTGGGACAAGCGGTTGTGCAACCCAGACATTTTGAGTATGTGCTCACCGATGTAACTATTTTCCTCCATCTTACAATCAGTATAACTTGTCGGAGACTTCATATCTCGACCGGGCATGAGCTTGGAAAACCATTTTCAGCTCTTCGAACATCTCATATGCTCCGTGTTGCTCAAAACGCTTTTGGAGCCCCGGTCCTAAGCTGTAAAGCATGCCGCACTGAACAAGGGAGTAATCATCAACACGCGACTGCCAAGCGTTCATAACTTCTTGGTTCTGTGGGATGGGTGCTTCACCTAGCGGTGCTTCTAGGACATATGCTTTCCTGGCAGCTATGAGGATGATCCTCAGGTTCAGGACCCAGACCGTATAGTTGCTGCCATCATCTTTCAGCTTGGTTTTCTCTAGGAACGCGTTGAAGTTGAGGTTGACATTAGCGTGGGCCATTTGATCTACAAGACATATTGCAAAGTTTTAGACTATGTTCATGATAATTAAGTTCATCTAATAAAATTATTTAATGAACTCCCACTCAGATTAGACATCCCTCTAGTCATCTAAGTGATACATGATCCCACTCAACTAGACCGTGTCCGATCATCACGTGAGACGGACTAGTCATCATCGGTGAACATCTCCATGTTGATCGTATCTTCCATACGACTCATGTTCAACCTTTCGGTCCCTTGTGTTCCGAGGCCATGTCTGTAGATGCTAGGCTTGTCAACTCAACCTAAGTGTTTTGCATGTGTAAATCTGGCTTACACCCATCGTATGTGAACGCTAGAATCTATCACACCCGATCATCATGTGGTGCTTCGAGACAACGAACTTTCGCAACGGTGCACAGTTAGGGGGAACACTTTCTTGAAATTATTGTGAGGGATCATCTTATTTACTATCGTCGTTCTAAGCAAATAAGAAGCAAAAACATGATAAAGATCACATGTAATCAAATAGTGACATGATATGGCCAATATCATATTGCTCCTTTGATCTCCATCTTTGGGGCACCATGATCATCTTCGTCACCGGCATGACACCATGATTTCCATCATCATGATCTCCATCATCGTGTCTCCATGAAGTTGTTCGCCAACTATTACTTCTACTACTATAGCTAACAGTTTAGCAAAGAAGTAAAGTAATTACATGGCGTTATTCAATGACACGCAGGTCATACAATAAATAAAGACAACTCCTATGGCTCCTGCCGGTTGTCATACTCATAGACATGCAAGTCGTGATTCCTATTACAAGAACATGATCAATCTCATACATCACATATAATTCATTCATCACATCCTTTTGGCCATATCACATCACAAGGCATATGCTGCAAAAACAAGTTAGACATCCTCTAATTGTTGTTGCATGTTTTTACGTGGCTGCGATAGGGTTCTAGCAAGAACGTTTCTTACCTACGTCAACACCACAATGTGATATGCTAATTTCTATTTACCCTTCATAAGGACCCTTTTCATCGAATCCGATCTGACTAAACTGGGAGAGACAGACACCCGCTAGCCACCTTATGCAACTAGTGCATGTCAGTCGGTGGAACCTGTCTCACGTAAGTGTACGTGTAAGGTCGGTCCGGGGCGCTTCATCCCACGATGCCGCCGAATCAAGATAAGACTAGTAACGGCAAGTAAATTGACAAAATCGACGCCCACAACAACTTGTGTTTGACTCGTGCATAGATACTACGCATAGACCTAGCTCATGATGCCACTATTGGGGAATGTTGCAGAAAATAAAAAAATTCTACGCTTCACCAAGATCAATCTATGGAGTCATCTAGCAACGAGAGAGAGGAGTGCGTCTACATACCCATGTAGATCGCGAGCGGAAGCGTTCAAGTGAACGAGGTTGAGGGAGTCGTACTCGTCGTGATCCAAATCACCGAAGATCCTAGTGCCGAACGGATGGCACCTCCGTGTTCAACACACGTACGGTTAGGGAAGACGTCTCCTCGTTCTTGATCCAGCAAGGGGGATGGAGAGATTGATGGAGATCCAGCAGCACGACGGCGTGGTGGTGGAAGCAGCGGTGATCTCGGCAGGGCTTCGCCAAGCTCCAACGAGAGGGAGAGGTGTTACGAGGGGAGAGGGAGGCGCCAGGGACTTAGGTGCGGCTGGCCTCCCTCTCCCCCACTATATATAGGGCCCCTAGGGGGGCGCCGGCCCTAGGAGATCCCATCTCCAAGGGGGGCGGCTGCCAAGGGGGGAACTTGGCCCCCAAGTTAGGTGGGGCGCCCCCCACCCCTAGGGTTTCCAACCCTAGGCGCAGGGGGAGGCCCATGGGGCGTGCACCAGCCCACCAGGGGCTGGTTCCCCTCCCACTTCAGCCCATGGGCCCCTCCGGGATAGGTGGCCCCACCCGATGGACCCCCAGGACCCTTCTGGTGGTCCCGGTACAATACCGATGACCCCCAAAGCTTTCCCGATGGCCGAAACTGGACTTCCTATATATAAATATTTACCTCCGGACCAATCCGGAACTCCTCGTGACGTCAGGGATCTCATCCGGGACTCCGAACAACTTTCGGGTTACCGCATACTAATATCTCTACAACCCTAGCGTCACCGAACCTTAAGTGTAGACCCTACGGGTTCGGAGACACGCAGACATGACTGAGACGATTCTCCAGTCAATAACCAACAGCGGGATCTGGATACCCATGTTGGCTCCCACATGCTCCTCGATGATCTCATCGGATGACCCACGATGTCGAGGATTCAAGTAATCCCGTATACAATTCCCTTTGTCAATCGGTACGTTACTTGCCCGAGATTCATCGTCGGTATCCCAATACCTCGTTCAATCTCGTTACCAGCAAGTCACTTTACTCGTACCGTAATGCATGATCCCGTGACCAAACACTTGATCACATTGAGCTCATTATGATGATGCATTACCGAGTGGGCCCAGATATACCTCTCCGTCATACGGAGTGAGAAATCCCAGTCTCGATCCGTGTCAACCCAACAGATACTTTCGGGGATACCTGTAGTATACCTTTATAGTCACCCAGTTACGTTGTGACGTTTGGTACACCCAAAGCACTCCTACGGCATCCGGGAGTTACACGATCTCATGGTCTAAGGAAATGATACTTGACATTGGAAAAGCTCTAGCAAACGAACTACACGATCTTGTGCTATGCTTAAGATTGGGTCTTGTCCATCACATCATTCTCCTAATGATGTGATCTCAAGTATCAACGACATCCAATGTCCATAGTTAGGAAACCATGACTATCTGTTGATCAACGAGCTAGTCAACTAGAGGCTCACTAGGGACATGTTGTGGTCTATGTATTCACACATGTATTATGATTTCCGGATAACACACTTATAGCATGAATAATAGACAATTATCATGAACAAGGAAATATAATAATAATCATTTTTTTATTGCCTCTAGGGCATATTTCCAACAGGTAGTGCAGGAGCTCTCTCGCCAGGAGCAGCATGGCGTGCGTGTCCGTGGGGGCGCGACGGGCGTGGGACGACGAACCGAGTGGAGTCAGCGACGGGGTGGCGGTACGGCCTTCCCGCCGCTCCAAAGGATGCAGGGATGAGGCCTGCTGCTCGTTCCCCGCCGGGCCGGTGGCGTCGTTGGCTGCAGGCGACGGGGAACGACGAGGGCGTCTGCCGACGGGCGTCGTCTGGGCAACACGGGTAGCGAGAGCAACCCAGCGCTCGGCGCGAGCTCGACGAGCGTTAGCCATGGACACGACGGAAGATCACACGCGAACAATGGAAGAAAGATTCCGGCGCACCCCTACCTGGCGCGCCAAATGTCGGATTTCGGGTTCCGGCAGACCCTTAAGGTTCGAACTCTGGGGTGCGCACGGAGATCTTTCCCCTACCGACTCGCGCTTCTATGGCTCACAAGAAATCTAGGCCGGAAAGAAGAACACTCAAGGGACACGAGGTTTATACTAGTTTGGACCACCGATGTGGTGTAATACCCTACTCCAGTGTGTGGTGTAGTGGATTGCCTCAGGGGCCGATGATGAACAATACAAGGGAAAAACGGCCTCGCGAGAGGTGTTCTTGAGCTAGTGCGGTGTGTTCTGCTTGGTCCGGATCTCTCTCTCTCTCCCCCTCTGCTCTCTCTCTTTTTCCCTTTCTTTTTCTCTCCCCTCTCTCTCTCTTCGGGGGCTAGCCCTATTTATAGAGGCCCTAGTCCTCTTCCCAAATAATGAGCGGGAAGGGCGCCAACAATTGGCCATTTTGAAGGGGAACATCTAGTACAAGTTATCCAGACCAAAGGCGGTCTTCGGCTGCCAAAAGCACTGGTGATGACGGCGTCTTGGGCTCCACGGTGACCTCCTTCCTGCCGCGCTGCTGGTCTTGGTCTCGTTGCACCGGAATGGTAACCTTTGCCCGATGCCTTGGCCTGTGCTTGCTCCCTTTGCACCGAAGGGGAAACAAGGACACTGCACAGGCCGGCGCCCGCCTGGTGCCAGCCTAATCTCGATCGTCATGGCTTGCGTCACGGGCTCCTCGCGAGGCACCCCTACCTTGATCTCTCCGCCTCCTAGCGAGCCTGCCTGATGAGACTGCTCCTGAGGAAGCTTCCTGTCGTCCACCCTGCAAGGCTTGGCCCCTTGCGAGGGTCTTGAGCTTGAGCTGATGAAGCTGGGCCGCACTGGGCCCCCACTCGAGCCACGCCGCAGGCCGCGGGAAGGCAAGTCTGCGGACCCCTGCTCCCAGAATGCCGACACTTCCGCCGATCGACTCGCCACCGCTCCACCGCTTCCGTGGCTAACGCCCATCGAGCCTGTGCTCAGAGCCGGGCCGCCCTAGCCACTCGTGTCGCCCAGACGATGCTTGTCGGCGGGCCTCCCCGCCGTTCTCCATCACCTGCCACCAACGCCGCCACCGACCCAGCGGGGCACGAGCAACAAGCTTCGTCGTTGCACCCCTCCGTACGGCGTGATGGACACATGGCCATCGCGTCGCTGACTCTGGCTGGCTCGTCATCTCACGCTCGTCGCGGGTCGGTAGACGCATAGGTTGTGCTGTTCATGGCGCGCGAGCTCCTGTGCTACCGCCCCGTCGATGACTTCTACGAAGATTGGCTGGACCACATCGCTGAGCTCGTCAGCGCTGCCTGGGGCTCTCCCACACCGTCCCTCTCGTTGCCTCGCCCGCCGCCTGCCGCGGGCGACGTAGCCCATGGAGCACCTCCGCAACCTCCCCGTCAAGACGTCGCCCTCGGAGCAAGGCGCACGGCCCCACGGCGAGACCCACCATGCAGGGCTCCCGCGCGAGAAGAAGAAAGCTGTCAGGAGGTCCAGCGGCCGCAAGAAGATGGTCCTGCACTCCCAGCACCACCACGTCAAGACCACGCGCCGCCCGCGTTGGCGGCGCGTGAGTGCCAAGCTCAGGCTCCACCTCCATGATGGGCTCCCGTGACTACCGTGGGCTGCCATGCCTTCACTCCTGAGCTACGCAGCATCTTCTTGCCAGGGAAGTTCAAGCACGACCTGCCTCCATGCTACGACGACACCCCCGACCCTGCTGAGTTCTTGCAACTCTACGAGCTGAGCATCGAGGCGTCCAATGGCGATGAAAAGGTCATGGTGAACTGGTTTCGCAAGGCCCTCAAGGATGGTGCGCGCTCGTGGCTCCTGAACCTGCCAATGGGATCGATCTCCTCATGGGGTGAGATGCGGGAGCATTTCGTCGCCAACTTCCAGGGCACTCGCGACCGCCCACCTGCCGCGGGTGACTTGCGGCGTATCAAGCAGCAGCCAGGGGAGACCCTGCAGAAGTACATCCAGCGCTTCAACATCATTTGTCTCAAGATCCCTAAGGTGTCATACGAGGCCATCATTTCCGCATTCACTGATGGTGTCCGCGATGTCGAGATGAAGGAAGAGCTCGCCATACATGAGGACCTGTGCACGGCTTTGGAGATGTTCAACATGGTAACCAAGTGCGCAAGAGTTAAGGAAGGACGCCTCTCTCTCCTCCAGCTCCCGGAGGCCGACCTAGAAGACAAGAAGGCCAAGGCCAAGGATGTGAAGCGCAGGGGGCGGCCGTGCTCGCTGCTGAACCAGAAATGAAGCGCGGCTGCGACCACCCGGAGTCATCCAAGAGCAGCCGTTCCTTCTGCGTCTTCCACAACGTGCACAACCACAACACCACCAACTGTCAGGAGCTCAGGGCCATCCGTGACGGGCGCCTCGGTCGCCTCCCTAAGCACAGCAATCGAGGATACGACCGCGGAGGAGGCCGAACTGGAGGATGCTGGGACGACCGCGGCCCCCGCTAGGAGTGGCGCGAGCAGCCTCGTGAGGAACGCTGGCAGGCTTAGCTTCGCAATGGCCCCTGGAGAGACCAACATCGCGAGGACCGTCCACAGGGCAATGCTGGCCTCCCTCTGCTGCCACCAGCACCGCGAAGGGACGACGACCACCACCAGGACGAGGAGGCTGGGGGCTTCCAGGAGCCTCGCACCATCGCCTGCATCCTGGGCGGTGCTCAGGCCCCAGCCTCCCATCGCATCTTCAAGCAGTTTGTCGGCGAAGTGAACGCGACTCTCCCCAGGCTCGAGACCACGCGACCGCTCATATGGTCCAAGTGCACCATCACCTTCAGCTTGACCGACCAGCTCAAGTGCATGGCAACTGCCGGTGACCTCCCGATGCTCTGCTCGCCCGTCATCAGCAACGTCCTCGTCACCAAGACTCTCATCGATGGTGGTGCGGGGCTCAATGTTCTTTCCATTGAGACGTTCGATTGCCTCCAGGTGCCCTATGACCAGTTGCAACCCACCAAGCCTTTCTCAGGAGTGACCGATGGCTCCACCACCCCGGTAGGGAAGATCCGCCTCCCTGTCACTCTCGGCCAGCGCGACAACTACCGCATAGAGCTCATCGACTTTGATATTGCCCATATCCGTCTTCCATACAACGCCATCCTTGGGTACCCAACCCTGGCCAAGTTCATTGCAGTTGTCGGTGTCTTGGGAACGTGGGTACCCAGACTTGCGTGCATGTGGCCCACGGCGTGGCTCCACCAACGGCTCGGTACGGCCCAACTTCGGCAACAACAGCTCAAGACCCTCGCGAGGCGGACGACACCAAGACCTCCTTGGGGGCGGCCTCGCTATGCAGGGGGTACCTCGCGAGGTTCCCATGATGTGAGCCATGATGACCAAGGCCAGGCGGGTGCCAGCGGGTGCAGTGTACCAGTTTCCCCTTTGGTGCTAAAGAAGCAGGTGCAGGCGAGGAGTCCCGAGGCATCACGTAAAGGTTTCCATTTTGGTGCAACAAGACCAAGACCAGCAGGACGGAGGTCATCGCGGAGCCCACGACGGCGTCACCACCAGAGCCTTTGGCAGGCGAAGACTACTTTTGTCAGGATAACTTGTACTAGTTGTCTCCCTTCAAAATTGGCCGTCGTGGGATCCCTTCCTGCCTACATTTGGGAAGAGGACCACGACCTCTATAAATAGGACTAGCCACCACCGTAGGAATCATCTCATCTTGGACCGGATCCATTCCACCAAGACCACCCTCACCAGCTCATAGATCTCAAGAACACCTCTCCTCCGGAGGTTGTTCGCCCCATGTACTAGTTCATCCTTAGCCTCAAGGCAATCCACCACCACCTCACTAGAGTAGGATATTACACCGCAGGGTGGCCCGAACCAGTATAAACCCTTGTGTCTCGTGTTCTCTGAGTTCGTCAAGCTAGGCCGTGGGATCATTGGGTCGGCGAGCTAGGGAGAGAGAGTCCTTCATGCAAACCCCAGAGTTCGAACCTCTCAAGGGTATGCGGAGACCTGAATCTGACATTTGGTGCGCCAGGTAGGGGTGCACTGAAGCTTCGCCTCTCCGTCTGCTCTGTCTATCCGCCTGCCTTGTCTCGCCGTCCGGTTCTCATGGCAGGTGACGCTCCTCTGGCTGGATCGACGGGCACACGCGAGCACACCGGGGGCCTCCGGGCCTTCACCCCCGCCCTACTACAGGTGCGGTGGCCGCACAAGTTCAGGCGAGAGATGCCGCCTCGCTACGACGGTGTTGCGAATTGGTCGGCCTTTCTGCTGGCATACAAGGAGGCCATTCTGAAAGCCGGAGGCGAGGACAAGGTCATGGCCAACTGGTTCCCCATGGCCCTCACTGGCGCACCGCGCGCCCGGCTGCTCAACCTACCAGGATCTTCTGTGGCTTCCAAGGAGGAGCTACGCGGCCTTTTCGTCGCATGCTTCGGGGCACCGGCACCCCTCGCTATCGTGCCCCTCCTCGGCGGTCCGCAGGCACCACCCTCAGATCGCCACATCAAGCAGTTCTTCAGATTGGCGCCGCCTTCGTGGAGCGAGGAGCCCCTCCGGGATGGGAAGTTCCCAAGGCCGACCTCACCTTCGACTTGTGACATCATCCGGCGACCATCGTGGGCTCAGGCGTGCTCCCGATTCTCTGTACACCCATCATCTGCAATGTGGCGGTCACCAAGAACCTTATCGACGTTGGGCCCGGCCTCAACGTGCTCTCTGTGGAAGCTTTCGGCTTGCTCCACGTACCGCATGGCCGGCTCCACTTTACCCGGCCCTTCTCCGGGGTTGGCAGCGGTTCCACCATCCCCCTAGGCAGATCTGCCTCCTAGTCACTCTTGGCACACGTGACAACTACCACACCGAGCTAATCGACTTAGACGTCGCCCGCATTGACCTCCCGTACAATGCCATCCTCGGGTACCCGGCCCTGGCTCAGTTCATGGCGGCAACCCATCCTGCCTACAACCTCATGAAGATGTCGGGAAGTAGCGGCGTCCTCACCGTGGCTGGAGACACCAAGGAAGCCCTGACGGCCCTCAAGCTCGCTTTCAGAGCCGAAGCGGCCGCATGCTCTGCTGAAGAAAGTGCCCCCAAGGATAAGAGGGCTGCGTCGGCAAAGAAGAAGCAACTATTCTCTCAAGATCGGGCCAAGATGACGCAATTGCCGGTCAATGAGGACGGGGCCTCAGGGGCCACCTTAACCATAGGTGTCGGCCTCGCTCCGGACCAAAAGAAGGAATTGGTGAATTTCTTGCACGCGAATAAGGAGGTGTTCGCCTAGGAGCCCAAGCAGCTGGTTGGGGTCCCGAGGGGAGTGACCGAGCATCACCTGAGGTTGTTCCCTAATGTGCGCCAAGTAAAGCAGAAGGCGCGAGGGAAGTCTACGGAGAAGCAAGCCTTCATCGTCCAGGAGACCCGCAAACTACAAGAAGCAGGCGTCATCCGCGAGGTGCGGTACCCGGAGTGGCTGGAGAATCCGGTCGTCGGGCCCAAGAAAGGCGGGAAAGAGCGCATGTGCATCGACTTCACCAACCTCAACAAGGCCTGCCCTCAAGACCCGTTCCCGCTTCCGCGCATCAACCAGATCATCGACTCCACCGCCGAGTGTGACATGCCGTGCTTCCTAGATGCCTTCTCGGGCTACCACCAGATCAAGATGGCAGTGGAAGACGTGGAGAAGATGGCCTTCTTGACCCCCTGCGGGGTGTACTGCTACACTTGCATGTTGTTCGGACTGGGCAATGCTGGGGTGACTTTCCAGCGGCTGATGCACATCGCCCTAGGCCAGCAGCTCGGAAGGAACGCTGAGGCCTATGTCGACAACATCACAGAGTACAAAGGCCTGATCGCCGGTCTCAAGGCTGCGGCAGCCCTGGGAGTGAAGCGCCTCACCATCAAGGGAGACTCTCAGCTCCTCGTCAACTTCTCCAACCTGGAAACAGTTCTTGGGAATGGCATTCCATGATGTGCCCCGCGACACGAACAAGGAAGCCGATGAAATCGCCAAGAGGGCGTCCAGGCTCTGGCGACAGGAACCCTGTGTCTTCAAGGAGGGGCTCATCAAGCCTTCAGCAGCCCCTCCAATTCTGGAGCCAGTGCTGCCTCAGGAGGAGCTTCCCACGCCACCATCCTCGGGAGCCCCCGCATGCGGCCCGACCTCAGGAGCACGCCCGGTCCTCGCGCTCGAGTCTCAGGAGGGGTGCTGGACTAAAGAATTCAAGGCATACCTGCTGCAGGGAGCCCTACTGGAGAAGGAGGAAGATGCGGAGCATATGGCCCAGCAGGCTACAACCTACTGCATACAAGACGGTGAGTTATACCGGAAAAGACCGAACGATGTTTCCTTGCGACGTATCTCCAGGGAGCAAGGGACCGAGTTTCTAGCAGACATACATGGCGGGGATTGTGGGCATCATTCATCATCACGCAGGTTGGTGGGCAAGGCGTCCGTAGTGGGTTCTACTGGCCCACGACACTCAACGATGCAACCGAGCTGGTGATATCCTATGAGGCCTACCAATTCCACGCCAAGCAGATCCATCAGCCGGCTCAGGGCCTCCATACTATGCCTCTCTCATGGACGTTCGTGGTCTGTGGTCTGGACATCTTGGGTCCATTTCCTCGAGCCCCCGGGGGCTACCGGTACCTCTACGTCGCCATCAAAAAGTTCACCAAGTGGGCAGAGGTGGAAGCCGCCCGCACCATTCCGGCTGGCTCCGTAGTCAAGTTCATCAAGGGCCTCGTAAGCCGGTTCGGAGTCCCTAATCGCATCATCACCGACAACGGCTCGCAGTTCACTAGCAACCTCTTCAAAACAAATTGTGCTAACCTTGGAACACAGATATGCTACGCCTCAGTGGCACACCCCAGATGCAATGGCCAAGTTGAACGCGTCAATGCGGAGGTCTTGAGAGGCCTCAATATGAGGACCTTAAAGAAGAAGCTCGAGGCCTATGGTAGGGGCGGGTACGACGAGCTCCAGTCTGTTCTTTGGTCGATCCGCACCACCGCCACCAAGTCGATGGGCGAGACTCCATTCTCCCTCGTCTACGGAGCCGAACCGGTTCTCCCTCACGAGGTCAAGCATCACTCCGCGCGTGTCCTGGCGTTTCACAAGGCACGTCAGGACGCCATGCGGGGGATGGACCACGTGCTGGGGGAGGAACACCGCCACCAAGCCTCGCTCTGAGCGGCAACATACTAGCAGGAGCTGCGGCGGTACCACTGCCACTACAAAAAAAGGCACATCCATGACATTTTGGGCCGAACGAATATTTTTACTGTCATACATATGACACTTCTATGACGATAATTGTAACAAAACCCGGTATCATCATAGATGTGGTGGGCTCCTACTTCTATGACAAAAAATCATGACAGAAAATGGGCTTTTTGTCCTGGGCGGGCCGGAGACGCAGCTGCATGACATTCTTTGGGCCGTCCATGACGGAAAAACCAAGGTAGAAGCGAGGGGGAGGAAAATTTCGGGGAGTTGCCGGTTACGGTGGGAGGTCGGGGCCGAAGCGATGCACGCTTTCTCGTACACGTCGCTGTGCGTGTGCGAGGCGTTGGCTCTAACTGAACCCGAGCGAGGCGTTCGGCTCTAACTGAACCCGAGAAATTGCACTGCAGGCTACGCGTTACTGAACCCGAGCGATCGATCGATGGCTGTTAACTGAACCCGATCGAGCGATCCCTTGGCTACTACTGCTAACTGAAGCCGATCGATGGGATGAACAGTGAGTGTTGCGGAGGGGGGGGGGGTTGGATGAACAGTGAGCGGTGGCGTTGCCTCTGGATGAACAGGCCCCCGTGGTGTGGTGGAGGGCTGGATGAGCAGAGACTGTGGAGGGGTGCCCATGGAGGGGTGGATGAATAGGACCCCGTGGTGTGGAGGGCAGGATGAGCGATGAGACGGTGGAGGGGTGCCCGTGGAGGGGTGGTTGAACAGGACCCGTGGTGTGGAGGGTTGGATGAGCGAGTGAGACGATGGAGGGTGGTGGTTGAACAGTGGCCGGGAGTAGCGGCGGTGGAGGCTGGATGAGCGAGGAGCCCGTGGAGGCTGGAGGAGGTCGACGGTGGATGAGCAGTGGCTTCGTGGAGGCTGGAGGGTCGACGGTGGAAATGAACAGTATCCCGTGGAGTCCGCTTTTGCGGTACGCCACACCCCTCCCGATGAACAGGACCCCGTTTCGACCGTAGCGCTCCAACACAAGTCCGTTTCCTCCGTTTTGCGGTACGCCACACCCCTCCCGATCAACAGGACCCCCGTTTCGACCGTAGGAGGTCCGTTTCCTCCGTTGTGCGGTACGCCAGGCCTCGTTTCCGTCACCTCTTCCGTCCAAGCCCTCCCGATGAACACGACCACGCATTCCGTTCCGACCTAGCCGCGTTGCCTCCCGATGAACACGACGCATTCCGTTGCCTCCCCATGAACACGACGACGACGCTGTTTCTCTGTTCCGACCCAGCCATGTACACGAGCCCTAGCCGTACGTATGCGCGAGTAGGCGTTCGAGACCCCGCCCGTATGTACACATACGTGGCCGTATTTTCTTTCTTGCACCCTGGCCGCTGTACATACGTGTACATGCTACGTGCGCGCCTCTACTATGACACGTGCACGCCTCTACATCGACCAGTATATATGTACATACACGTTCGCGACCAGAATGACAATGCTACGTACGCTTCGACCAGGTGGGTCCCGACCGCCGAGCACTTCCTTGCTTTGCGAAGATGTAGCTGGTGGGTCCCGATGGTTAGGGGCGAATCGTTTTTTGCCCGACGCACTTCCTTGCTCTGCGAAGGTGTAGCTGGTGGGTCCCAAGACTCGTGGGGAAGCGTTTTTCGCGAAATACGGTGGCCCGTCCGTGGGTCCCTGGCATCGGTGGAGGAATCATTATTTTCCGCGTAATAAGGAGGCACTTCCTTGCTGCCGCCTTTGGACCCAAATTGTCGACCTCTCCACGTGAGATCCACGTCCGATGGAAGTCGTTCCTTGACCATGTTGACCATGCCGCCCGAGAGCAACAGGCGGTGGGCGACGGCGAGGCCCTAGGATGTGGGACGACACGGAGCCGGTGAAGACGCTGCGATGGATGCCCACGCGGAGAGGAGTATGAGGGTTCACTCGTTGCTGCGGTGTGAGGCTGCCGTCACCGCAGGCCTGGCCAGCGGTGGGAATAGTAGAAGCGGTGTGGCCTTCAAGGGCAGACACCGGCCACGGGAGGCGGAGCAGCGGCACGACCGGCGCTGCTTTGGGCGGCTGGAGCAAGAAGACCAGAGGTTTAAGAAGCACTATGGCCGTTGGATGGACATCGTACGGTCGCTGGAGCTAGAATCGTGCATATTGACTAAGTTGACAAAGCCCTCCGTCCCCGTCAACTTAGTAGGCCCACAAGTCAGCCTCCCACCAAGGTGGGTCCCAGCTAGCAGGGGGTATTTATTTTTTTGTGCGTAATAAGGAGGCACTTCCGGTGGGTCCGAGCTAACAGCAGGGGGAACGTTTTTTCGTGAAATATGGTGGCCCATCGGGTGGGTCCCAGCAGTCAGGGGCAAACGTTTTTTCGCGATATACTGGTGGTCGTCTGGTGGGTCCGTGCTGTCAGGTGGAGGAATAATTTTTTTCCGCGTAATAAGGAGGCACTTCCTTGCGGCTGCCGTGGACCCAGTATCGACCTCTCCACGTCTGATATTCTTCCGATGGAATTCGGTCGTTGACCACATTGACCACGCCGCGCCGATAGCACCACGGCGGTGGACGACAGCGAGACCTAGGAAGGGGACGACGCGGAGCCGGGGAAGACGCGGCAGTGCATCCCCACGTGGAGAGGAGTACGAGGGTTCACTGGTACGGCAGCGCTGCCGTCGCCGCAGAATAACAGGGGGTGTGGGTGAGTGGAGTGGAGGGATGGCCTGGCCAGCGGTGGGAGTAGTATGGGGACGGCGAGGCCTCCGCGGCAGCACAGCCGGCCACGGGACGCAGGAGCAGGCGGCACGACCGGCGCTGCTTTGGGCGGCTGGAGCAAGAAGACCAGAGGTTGAAGAAGCATTACGGCCGTTGGATGGACATCGTACGGTCAGTCGAGCTAGAATCGTGCATGTTGACTAAGTTGACAAAGCCCTTCGTCCCCGTCAACTTAGTAGGCCCACTATACTGGGTCCCAGCTAGTAGGGGGAGTATTCATTTTCTTTGTGCGTAATAAGGAGGCACTTCCTTGCGTGCGAAGATCTAGCTGGTGGGTCCGAGCTGTCAACAGCAGTAACGTTTTTTTCGCGAAATACAGAGGCTGTTTCGGTGGGTCCCAGATGTCAGGTGGAGGAAATCATTATTTTGCGCGTAATAAGGAGGCATTTCCTTGCGTGCGGCCGTGGACCCAACTGTCAGCCTCTCCACGTACAGTCCACTTCAGATGCATGTCGGTCGTTGACCACGCTGACCACGCCACGCCGAGAGCACCAGGGCGGTGGACGACGGCGAGGCCTAGGAAGGGAACGACACGGAGGCAGGGAAGACTCGGCCGTTGTTTTTGTTTCCCACGCGGAGGGGAGTACGACTGTACGAGGGTTTACTGGTTCGTCTGCCGTCGTCGGAGAATAACAGCAGGTGTGGGTGAGTAGAGGGATGGCTAGGCCAGCGATGGGGAGTACGATGGGGCGGTGAGGCCTCTGTGACGACATAGCCGGCGTGAGGAGGAGGGAGGCGAGCAGTCCTGCCGGGCGCTTGTTTGAGCGGCCGAGCAGGAAGAGCAGAGATTGAAGAAGACGACGGCCGTTGGATGGACATCCAACAGTCATCGCTTGTCGTCAACCTTTTTAGGAAAGCCTCAAATCAGGAAAACAAAGATACAACCCATCTGCCATTATTTCTAAGAATTTTCAGGCCATTTGCTAATTCTTAAGGTTTTTTTGGAGCCCATATTCTTTTTGTTAGCATTACAACCCAAATTGTGGCCACGGTTAAAAAATTATATGAAATTTTGCATATTTCGGTGCGGTCCGAACTGTTTTTGATCCCGAAATTTCGACTCACATTCAAACTGATTTTAAAAATGAATGTATATCAATATAAAATCCAACAAATTCTCCACACATAAAAATTAATGTAATTTAAAATCTTGAAATGAAAAAAGGATATTTAAAACTAATTGCCGGTTTGATGTGTTTTAAAAATGTACAACCCATTTCTCATTACTGATGTGCCATTTTCTCAGCCAGCCAAATGAAAGCTCTCCTCGTCTTGAAAGATTTGCAGCCCAACAGGCCTGACAAAGCGACTTGCTTGGCAAATCACAAAAATACTGGGGTGTGGCTGTGGACCCAGCTGTCAGCCTCTCCACGTACAGTACTCTTCTGATGGAATTCGTTCCTTGACCACGTTGACCACACCGCGCGGAGAGCACCACGGCGGTGGACGACGGCGAGGCCTAGGAAGGGGACGACGCGGCAGTGGAAGCCCGCGCGGAGAGGAGTACGAGGGTTCACTGGTTCAACTGCGGTGTGAGGCTGCCTTCGCCCGCAGGGCACCTGCCAGCGATAGGAATAGTAGGGCGGTGAGGCCTCCATGGCAGCACAGCCGGCCACGGGAGGCAGGAGCATGCGGCACGACCTGCGCTGCTTTGGGCGGCTGGAGCAAGAAGACCAGAGGTTGAAGAAGCACTATGGCCGTTGGATGGACATCGTTATTTTGCACGTAATAAGGAGGCACTTCCTTGCGTGCAAAGATATAGCTGGTGGGTCAGCGGAGGAAACAGTTTTTTAGTCCATTTGGTGGGCTAGGTGAAACAATGATGTAGCATCTATGCAGCCCGTTTAAATCCCATTTGCATTTTTCTCGAAATCAGCAGACTTGCTGGGCTGGGTGAAAATATCATGTTGGGCTAGACGGAGAAATGTTATAAAAACATAAACACATGATTGCACGTCAGTAAGATCTTTGCAAGCTTATGTACGCAATCACTAGGAGTTTACTTGCCAAGTTATATACAAACAATTATTATTATTACTTTGTAAGAATTTTCAACTTACGAAATAAAATATCATTTTAATTTGATGAGTTAATAGTACATGGGGTATTATTATTATTTTGGCTAGGCGTGGGACAGTTGAGTTGGTTCTAGGGGAAAGTACTGGGAGAAAACTCAGTTTACATCGAAAAAGAAAGTGGGAGAAAATTCAGAGACCTGCTGGGTCCACCTGGGGAGGGGAATATGTTGGGAGTAAGGAGATTCAAAGCACGACAGCCGAGTGAACTAGTTTTTTTACGGACAAGTTAACTAGTTTACATACATAAGCAAATAGCGACTAAAAAAAGCAATCAGGTTAATGGGTTCTTAAAAGAAATATTTCGGACAAAACAAATAATTACGACACATAGGCTAATGCATGAAACATTCAGATGATAAAGGTGCTTATAAACAGATAAAGTACAACATCTAGACCTTCCTGGCACGCTTGATCATGACGCTGCGGTTGTCCGTGTACTCGTCGGTTACGGGAAGCAGACACGCCCTCATGTCCATGATCTGCCTGTACATGTCGTAACAGATAATCCGCACCTTGTTATCCCAAAATTTTCAAGCACGAGTATCTTTTATCTCACCTGCTTTGAAACTCTCGCTTCTTCAACCCGCGCCGCGCCATGTTATCCCGAAATTTGGACGCGCGGGAGAACTCCCTCCTCATCTGAAATCGCTCCCGCAGCCCAGACACACAAAATCCCCCTTCTACCCCTCAGCCGGCAATGAAGCTCCACGTTGCGGTGTCAAAACCGGTGGGGGTACGCTGGTAACTTACCCTACATTTCAGACAAGCGCGTCCCTAAGCTTGGCTCCCCCTCCCCCTTCGGCCCCCCCATTCGTACACCAAGGCCGCCAAAACCCGCGAAACCCCACGCTCCTCCGTCGGCCTCCCGACTGCCACCCAGCCGGAGACTCTTCCCCGACTACGTCGTCCACCGCAACAGCTCGCTGTCCCTCATCCACCGCACCGGACGAGGATCCGTTGTTGATCTCGTCGTCCCGCAGGATCAGCCGCCCCGTCCTCCACCTCCAAGGAGCTGCCCCGATGTTCGCCTCGTCTATCACGCCACCTCAATCCCCACAGCGCCGTCTTGACCTGCCCCACCAGAACCGCAGCACCCTCACCAATTCCTCCGATGAAGCGGAGGCCAACTCGGCACAACCAAGGAGGTTCTGCACTCACCGCCGCATTTTATCTTTTATTCGATCTCACGGGGCTGCCGGTGCTCGATACCGAGCAGACATGGCGTGTCTCCATCAACGGCGCCGTCGCCGGCCACATCATCCACGACGTCTCTCCCCCATGACATTGCTTCCTTGGCGGCGACTTCCACAACGGCACTAGCTGCAGCAGCTGCGGCTCTCGCTCGCGCTGCAGCTCTGTTCTTGCTGTCGGTCACGCTGCTGCACTGCTCCTGCTTTCGTTCGTGCCGCTGCTTTGCTCTTTCTCTCGCTTGCGCTGCTGCTGCTCTTGCACGACCTCCGGCAGCTACAGGAGTTGCTGCTTTAGCACTCGCTCGCGGTGCTACTGCACGACTTGCTCTCTGCTAGTGCGTTCCCTGCTCGAGCGTCTGCTGATTTAGATCACTGCTTCTTTGCTACTAGTGCTCGAACGCCCTAAACATCTATTCCAATGCTCTGTTACAAGTTCAATCAGCTTCGATGGTAAAATTCAGTTTTGACTGTGAAGTTCATTTTCTTCAGTTAAGTTCAGAGTGAACAGTACTTACAACATCTATCGGAGCGGCCGTGGCGCGGCTGATGCGTTTTACATCTAGCACTTTTTGGTGATGTATTTTACATCATCTATTGCAGATGATATTAGGGTCCCACTTCAGATTAACGTTGTCTGTCTTGTCATGCTTCAGCCTCGCTGTCAGACACCTTAGCGGCGCTGCTCAACGACGGAACCGTCCATCACAAAGGGAGCAGTACCCTCGGCGCCGTTCCAGAGGCCTCGGATCTTCTTCCCCGCCTCAAGCAGTCCACACCAAAGCATCATCACCATCCTCCAAGTCCAACCCAATGATGCTGAGGTCCACAAGGCTATGCCAAAGAGGTTGTACACTCGTCGCATCACTTTGTTTCTCCTTTCCTCTGTTCTTCCAATTCATGTGAGCCAAACACACAGGTTGACTAAAATCCTATGTTTCCAAATGCTCTGTTTTGCACGTGCATTCCTATCCTATTCCTGTGTTTTTCCACATCATGCGTTTATAGAATCCTCCAATTCTAAGGAGCCCTTACAGATTTACTTCATTTTCAAATAGGCGTCAAAGAAAAATCTGTGTGTTATGTCCTGCTCCTGCCGTGCCGTCATCCACCCCACCTAAGGTGCACCATCGACAGAAGCGTTCACTGCAGCAGAGATCCCCCCTGCAGACTTCCTTTCGCCGCCTCAGATCATCTTCCCGTTGCTTGGCAGCCACGCCTAACCGCATTACCATCACCGATCGAAAGCAGATGAACCCGAGGACTACACAGTTCCTAAGAGAGGTCGCAGTCTTCGTGGTTTGCTTACGTTATACATCGGTTATTATTACCGCTACATTATCGTTCAATCTTGAGTTTTGAATTGCCCACGGGTCTCATATCGAGCCAGAACGAATAGTATCCGCTCACTATCCGTTCATCTGGGGTCTTCTATGTGGTTCATGTTGGGTGGGCCACAAACAATAGATGATCCATTTCTATCTTTTTAAACTGAAGCTATAATCTACCTGGTATCATTAGTTTTGGATCCATCCACTCGTTTGCTACCATCAGTCTTGATTTTTGCATGCACCCCTTAGGCCTTACAAAATCTAACTATTTTTTTATTATGCATGTCAGATATTGTACACAATCGTACTGAACATGTAGAGAAAAAGAGAAGACCGCTGCGTGCGAATATAATGTCATGCAGACGCTGCTCCATGGTGGGCGACGTGCCCCTCCTGCATTTCCAGATTGTATTCCAGAGGAAGATAACTGTTTAGATGGAGATTCGTAGGAGCCGACCACGCCTGCTTACTCACCGAGGTGTTTCCTCTAACACAGCATCTTGATGTTGGTCATATCATGCAGATGGCGCCTTGCATTGCTTACATTATACATCTTATATGTCATCAACTTAGTTTAGATTTGCTTTGTGTGAATGCCACCTGTTTGGTTTCTATATCATACTCCCACCATTCCTAAATATTTCTCTTTTTAGAGATTTCAACAAGTGACTACATACGGAACAAAATGAGTGAATCTACACTCTAAAATATGTCTTTATACATCCGTATGTGGTAGTCCATTTGAAATCTCTAAAAAATACAATTATTTAGGATCAGAGGGAGTATATGGGAATTATGCAATGCCATCTTCTTTAGCCAGGCATCATATACGTGAATCATGCAATGCCATCCTGTTTAACCAGTCATCGTATATGTGAATTGTATCGTGCCATATTTTTTCCATAATGTATTCCATTTGTCAACAATGTTTATACATTCATCTACTCTTCCTGTGCATCAGCCATTTGAGTCGGTCATTGGAAAATCTGGAGTGAAATCAAGGTCTTCTAAGCAGTCAGTGCTACCTGTAGATGCAGATTTCTTGCTGGTTATAGATAGCTCCTCAGAGGAGGATTCTGAGAGAGATGACCAGTCGTATTCCCCTCCCCTTGAGGTGCATGCTCTAACTTGGCTGGGTTATATTGCTCATATCTTGCATATCTTGCATTGCCATGCCATCTGCTTAGATTAGACATGCTTTTTGTGAATGCCTCTTGTTTTCTTTCTATATCAGATATGCGAATTATGCAATGCCATGTTTTCCAGCCAGTTATCATATATGTGAATTATGCACCGCCATGGAGCCAGGCATCATATATGTGAATTATTTGATGCCATCTTTTTTTTTCATTACGTATTCCATTTGTCGACAATCTGTGTATATTGAACTACTCTTCATGTGTATCAGCCATTTGAGCCGGTTATGGAAAAATCTGGAGTGAAAACAAGGTCTTCAGAGTAGGCAATGGTACCTGTTGAAGCATATATCTCGATGGTTACAGGGAGCTCCTCAGAGGAGGATTCAGAGACAGATGACCAGTCCTATATCCCACCTGAGGTGTATGCTCTAAGTTGCAATATTTATATTTCTCATATGATGCATATGGTGTCTTGCATTGCTTAGTTTAGACATCATATGCACACTATTGAATTCTATCTGCTTAGTTTAGAGATCATACATGCGAGTGCCAGTTGTTTAGTATACAAATCAATTATGTCAATTATATCATGCCATCCTGTATACTTAGACAACATGTATGTGAATTATTTCATCCCAACCTATTTTAGAAAGACATCATATAGTTTTGTCATGTCATCCTGTTTAGGTACTCATCATATGTTGAATTATGCCATTATATCCTGTTAAGTTATCCATCATATATCTGAAACTGTGTCATACTATCCTGTTTAGTTAGGCATCATATATGTGAAATTGTGTCATGGTGTCCTGTTTGGTTAGACAACATACATGTGAATTACCACATCTGTCTATCATACAATGTCTGTACGTTCAATTTCTTTTCTTGTTTATCAGCCATTTGAATTGGAGGGTGATGGCGTATCTAACGGAGCAAAAACCCGTTCTTCACAAAAGACAAGTGCTACCCATTGATGCAGATAGAACCATGGTTGTCTTGGCCCACAAACTAGCCCCACCACACATAATCGAGACTCTTCCAGATTGCACACTTACACCGTTGGGCGGAGAACCGGCTACAACCCATCTAACCGCAACCCCAAATGGATAGTAACCCACTTATAGTTGACAAAGCACCATGTCCACCACAGAGTACCCCCACACGAGGCAGTTTGTAAAGCTACTGCAGTGCCCAAAGCACGAAGACCACCTCATTAACCCAAACTCCATGTTTAAAGCAGAAGAGCAACTGTTCTCGTGTCGATTCCGTAGCTATGGTCCATACTCCTTTGCTGTTGCATCACTGTATTTACACATATCAACTACTTTCGAATTTGAAGGATCCAATTGAAACTCCAATGGCGCAACAGGTATGTTTTAAACCTATTTCTTTAACTGGATTGCTGTTCTAACTTCTTGCTCTATGGTGATTTCAGTTTAAGTTGCATAAACAGTTATGTTCTCATGTGATGCACATTACAAGTGCTGCTAATGATGTGTAGTTTCTCACACTTATATTCTGTCTATGCTGCTGTGTCTTAAGAATATATGAGTTGAACTGTGTCTCTATCTTGATTAGGGAACATAAACTAGAATGATATGGACAATACGGTGACCATAGTACATAGATATATGTTTGTTTCATGCTCTTATCCTGTCCACCTTACTGCTGAACCAGTTTACCAAAATGAGTTTTGTATACTACAAGCTAAACCTGTGATGTGTCTGCTTGTTTCTCTTGTAGTATGCAAACAAAATATTGGAGAAGAGCACCCCACTATGCAATGTTAGAGAAAGTTATGCAGATAAGGTTCAAGATAGTGAGACAACCCTGTTAGTCTCCAAGAAAGGTGATAAAAACGATCTTGTAGACAGTGAGAAAACCCCACAGTCCTGCGTTGATGTAGTGTTCGAAAGTCTATCGCCAAGCATCACCGCGTAAGCTCTTCCAACTCGCTGCCTGAATCACTCCGGCTTCTTCAGTCTCAGCTACAAGCTGAACGGCATCAGTCAGATGTGCTGCGGCAAGAAGCCGAAGGACTGAGGAAGTCCCTGCAGAATTCAGATGTGTACTTTCTTGTGCAAACAAAGTTACCGGAGGATTTTAGCGCCAAACAAGAGAAAGTTAATAAGATTGCTAAGCATCTTGCCAGCATTACGGGTACCCAGGATATTGTTTCTTGAGCTCTTCTGAAGTGGTTTCAGTTCTGGACTTGTTTTGCTGCGACGTTTATATGCTGGTGTGTTCCCTATATTTGCACTGGTGGCGAACTTTGATGCCCAGTGGATGTAATATGTGTAATAGCCGTGATAGCCTAGCATAAGTTGCTTGCTTATTTATTTCCTTGTTTTGTTTATTTGTTTGCTTGTAGTCGCGGCAGTTTTTTTCCGCGGTTTGCTAGTGGCTGCAATAACCTATTTTTTAAAACTAGGCCACAATAACCATGGGCTAATATTTATTGTAGTGACACCGGGCCTCCCTACGGGTCAGAGAAACAAGTGGGCCTTCTACGGGCTGTAGAACAAAGAGGCCTTCTACGGGTCAGTAGAAACAATGGGCCTTCAATGGGCCGTAGAAACAATGGGCCTTATACGGGCCGTATGATCGATTGGCCAAACATGGGCCAATAACAGGCCTCATTATGGCCGTAAACGGGCTAGAGTTGGAATCGTCTGTTCATGGGCCGACCATAACGGGCCATCGTTAATAGGCCGTATTTGATGACGCTATGAAAATAGCCCAACGAATTAACGGACCACAAACGGGCCGACTGTAACCACGAGCTGAATTTGGCCCACAAGCAGAAAATGACAGTAACGGGCCGTAAGTAAACGAATGATGGAAATGAGCCCAAGAATAAATGGGCTCTGAGAAGGCCGAAAGATAACATGGGCTAGAAACGGCCCAACGGAATAACGGGCCATTAATGGGTATAAAGTGATACACTATTCATCACGGGCCAGTTTCACCACGGGCCGTTAATGGGTGTAAAGTGATACCTTTGTTCATTACGGGCCGCTTTCACCACGGGCCGTTAGTAAGCCAAGAGTTACATAGGGCCTCATATGGGCCGAAGACGTCATGGGCCATACATGGGCCGAAGTGAAAACAGTGGAATCATATTGGATGGCCCGGATGACGCCATCGGGCCTAATTCGGATAGGGCGTAACGGGCCTTTTGTTAGCGGGCTGTAAATGGGCTATATTCGAACAGGCCGTTAACAGGCTTTCCATGGGCCGGCCCGCCAACTTTTGACCAAGTCAAACGGGCCGGCCTTTACACAGGAATGGGCCTCTATTGGGCCGTGCCATGTGTCGACGTATCATAGGCGCCTATCTGACCCACTGACGAGCTGATACGTGTTTCGTCCGGCCAATAAGAATTTTACACGTGGAAATTTCCCATTGGTCGGGGCTGTTAACGGGTTTTCGGATCCAAAACCCGACACGATAGCTTAACGGCGTTCCGTTACGGTGGATGCCACGTGTCGGTCACCCTTGACGAAAGCACTTCGTGACGCGATTTATCGTCATGGAAGTTGACATTTCCGTGATGATAATTTTGGTAATGTCATGGAACACTTCTACGACAGCACAGGTATAACTATCTTGATTCTGTCATAAATTTTTCATGGATGTACATGCATGACAAAAAAAGCGACCTACTGTGACAAACACATATCATCACGGAAGTGTATTTTTTTTTGTAGTGTGCCGCAGCGTCTGCTCCAGGACCCTCGAGGTGGGCGACCTCGTCCTGAGGCGGGTGCTCTCCAGGCAAGGGCTGCATAAGCTCTCACCCATGTGGGAGGGCCCGTTTAGGATTGCCCGCGTCTCCAGGCCTGGCGCTATGCGCCTGGAGACTTAGGACGGGGTCCCCATCCAGAATGCCTGGAACATCCAACACCTCAGGAATTTCTACCAATGAAGCAAGGCCCAGTGCCTGTGAAGGTCTCCCCTTGTGATACTCTCACGTAATAATGAGTGGGGTTGTACACGCCCCGGAGTGTCCGGAGTGCCGCCCTCGGGCCTTGGGGGCTCCCTCCCACGTCCTAGTGGCAGCACTTAGCTCTGCGCTAGTGAGAAGACTAGACTAGGTGCCGCACGCGACTGTTCATTTGCTTTCTGTATCTGGTTTGCAACCTTTTCAATGGAATTTGGAGTCCTAGTGTTCTTTCTCGATTGCTTGTCTGGGTTTTCCCCTTTCTTCTTCGATCGCTTCTTCGTTCTTGCGCCGGGGAGGACAGCAATCGCCTGACGCTCTCCCTGGTGCACCTCGCACGGGGGCTACTCGGCAGGTGCGTGCGTGCGCTGGGCTAGCCTAAAACACAGACACACCCCGCCAAAGCCCTATCGCTCCAGAGCTTCGGCTCCCCTAATCTCTGTGAGGCGCCCTTGATTGAGCTCGTGATTTGGCGCACCATTCTAAGTCCGTGTCCAACGGGTACCGCGGCATGGTGCACTAGACCATGGTTAGCTCATACCCGAGGCCTCGCGCAAGGAAGGATAAGACACCGGACGGACGTCCTAACAAATCCTGCAGCTTTGTGACACCTGCCGGGGTCCACGGCCACCGAGTCAGCAATGAAGGGACCTCATCAGGAGCTGGAGAGCACGCCCTCGCGAGACAGGAGACTACCCCAGCTACATCAAGCTAAGTTAACCCTCTGCGTCTACATAAAGCATGAATACTACAACGCATCACAGGAAAAATAAACATAACATAGTGGCACGAAAATCACAGTTCATTACACGCCCTCGCGGGGCCCATACTTGCTTGTTGAAATGCAGGAAGAAAGAAGAGGATGGGAAAAATAGGCGCACACGCCCGCAGCAACTCACGAGGGTCGGCCCCCAGCGCTCCCCCCTCGCCCCCGGACTCAGCCGAAGCCCTTCTCGTGCTTCACCGGGGTGTGGCGACGGGACGAGCCGCCACCATCCTCGAAGCGAGCTCGGCGATGTGGCGGCTGGTTGTAGCCACCACTGCTGGAGCTCTCGCCAAAGGAGGAGCCTCCGCTGCTGGACAAGCCACGACCACCACCAAGGCCAGTTCGCCCTCATCCTTGTCGCAGCCGTCGCCAATGCCGAGCACGTCGTCGTCGCCGCCGTCCTCGGGGCAGCACCCTGCGCGGCGATCATCTTCCCCGAACACCCTCACGAAGAGGGTCGGGGCACCGTCATACTTGAAGTGGAGGGTGCACCGCCTGCTTAGGCCGCGTGCGCGAGCGAATGTCTTCCAGCCGCGGGCCAGAGCCACGTTGCCCGTGATGGACACGTCCACCGCCACCCACGAGGCCTTGCTGCAGCAACCGTCGACTTGCGGCCAGAGGCCATCAAGACCCCCAACCGGCAGCCCACTCGCGAAGGTGCGCGGGAGCTGGAGCAAGGTGCCGGTCGGGCTCTCCGACCACACGAGGAACTCCGGGAGCACCTCCTCCGAATGGAAGCGTGGCCGGCGAGGCTGGGCAACCACAACGGGCCTCCCACCGATGCAAGGGCTGCCCCTCCTTGAGCGGCCCTCGCTGCGGGAGGAGGTACCATTGCAAACGCCAAGGATGGCGCCGGACCCTGAAGGGGTACGCCCGCGCCCCCGGGGAGCGGCGGCAGGGGTTGCGGCATGCTTGCGGGGGCGACCGCGTCCCATCTTGGGTGGTGGCGAGCCGGGCCCCTCCTGGCGAGCCTTTCCCTTCTCCACGCCCGAGAACCAGTTCGCTGGCGCCATGGGTGTCACGGCAAGGCAGCAAAGCAAGGAGGAGGAGGAAGGTGCGCGTAGCGAGGGGAAGGAGATGAGCAACGGGGGATCCATTCCTCTCTTCATTTATAGCCAGCAGGAGGCCAACCGTCGGCCTACATGATCGCACACAATGATGATTTTACTTATGCATGCAGCAGGGTCTCGTCAAGTCGGGGGTAGTTGCCGTGGCAGGGTGGGGAAGCCGAGACGCCCACGACCTGTCAATCGCCACACATCGACTAGGTCCGCGGGCGGTTGGGGCCTGCAGCGCTCCGCACTTGCCCTTTGGATTCACCTTGAAGCCAAGTCCGAGCGCGTGTTGGGCCCGAGGGCTACTGTCAGCGTCCTGGGAATGGGGCTACCCAGACTTGCCTGCCTGCGGCCCACGGCGTGGCTCTACCAATGCCCCGGTATGGCCCAACTTCGGCAACAACAGCTCAATACCCTCGCGAGAGGCCAATCCTCGCGAGGCGGATGACACCAAGACCTCCCTGGGGGTGGCCTCGCTAGGCTGGCTCCCGAGGAGTGGGGATATCTATGCAGGGGTTACCTCGCGACGTTCCCATGACATGAGCCATGACGACCAAGGCCAGGTGGGTGCCAGAGGGTGCAGTGTACCATTTTCCCCTTTGGTGCTTAAGAAGCAGGCGCAGGCGAGGAGTCCCGAGGCATCAGGCAAAGGTTTCCATGTTGGTGCAACAAGACCAAGACGAGAAGGACAGCAAGACGGTGGTCATCGCGGAGCCCACAATGGCGTCACCAAAAGAGCCTTTGGCAGGCCAAGACTACTTTTGTCAGGATAACTTGTACTAGTTGTCTCCCTTCAAATTTGGCCGTTGTGGGATCCCTTCCCGCCTACATTTGGGAAGAGGACGAGGGCCTCTATAAATAGGACTAGCCACCATCGTAGTAATCATCTCATCTTGGGCCGGCTTCATTCCACGAAGACCACCTTCACCAGCTCATAGAGCTCAAGAACACCTCTCCTCCGGAGGTTGTTCGCCCCATGTACTAGTTCATCCTCAGCCTCAAGGCAATCCACCACCACCTCACTGGAGTAGGGTATTACACCGCAAGGTGGCTTGAACCAGTATAAACCCTTGATTTCGTCGAGCTAGGCCGTGGGATCGTAGGGTAGGCGAGCTGGGGAGAGAGAGTCCTTCGTGCGCACCCCAGAGTTCGAACCTCTCAAGGGTCTGTAGAGCCCTAAATCCGACAGCAGTGAATCACCATGGTTACAACGTCCTCAAGATGCCAAGGAACCACGACATCATCACAATCGCCTGCGAGGAAAAGGATGTAGTGTGCTCTCTCGAGCGCTCCTACCAAGCTACGGTAGTCGAGAACCCAGACGACGAAGGCACCATCTATCCTCCTGAGGCTGTCCCCAAGAAGAAGAACCAGCTGCTCCACAAGGAGCCTCAGGGGAGCATGGCATCCAGCGGCACCACCTCAAGACCTGCGCCCATTGAGAGGTTAGACACACACAGACAAGACTCGTTGGGGTCTTTATCTCCTGTCCATTTGATTTATTCTTTTGTAATGTATAATGAATGAAGATTGCTTTGAGAATCGTCTCTGATCTGTCCTGCCATGTGTGACGTTGCTTCCTTCCAGCTCATGTTTATCCTTTTTGAGTCAGCGGCCAAGCAACCAGTCACTACCTAGCTCTTTGTGAACCCCACAATGTTGCCACTTGCTCCACGCTGTAGAGTTGAGGTGTGGTCTGGCACATGCGCAAGATTCCAAATGGTGATTAATAATCAAAGTTCGAACAAGTCACACAGAGCAGCCAAATTTGCATATAGAAATGCAATCAACATGCAAACCACCACATGCTCTGCAGTTTACATTTCACCGAACGTGTAATCCGCGGGCGCACGACTATGACAGTTAAAAGTACTTTCTAAACCACATGGAATAGCATCAAAATGAACATGGCAGACAGGTAGTATTTCATATCTCCAGATGCATAACCTATTCATAAACAGTTTGTGCCAGCTACATCATAACCTAAGAGCCAACAGAAAGAAGAAAAACAGAGTTGATTGTTCGTCCATCAAGGCAGTTCACCAAAACCTCTCAATGTGCCATTGCACCCCTTGTCCCAAAAACAACTATTTCAAAGCCGATTTATTCAGTTGCATGCCTCAGGATCAGGCAGGAGTTCGCATAGGAAGGCGCGCCCGGTGCCCCCCTCAGGCTGCGCTTGGGGGCTCTCTTCTGGAGGGCCTCTGACTTAGCCAATGTCACGAGGGAGACGCTCGGGCACCACATGGAGCCGTGCTTCAGAGCGCATTCCCAGGAGGGCACAAGGAATGGGACGCCATGTGCTCAGGAGTTCATCACCAAGGCAACCGAGGAGCTTCAAGAGGCAAGAGCCATGCGCGGCGACCGCCGCCCGCAACCCAGTGCGGCTCCATGTCCTGGTGAGGACAGCGAGCTACGCATCTGCGTCAACATCCCAGGGCTCAACAGGGTCGCCTCTCAGCAGCTCCACTGGCCATGGCGTGTTGGCCGGTGCGAGGGCCCCCCTCACAACTACGTCGCATGTCCTTTGGCTTGCCCAACACGGCTGTTGCATCTCAGCGCCACATGCGGAGTGTCATGGCAGCTCAGGAGGCCAGGCACCAGGTGGTCCTGGCAGGGATGGCGACGGTTCTTCGGGAGCCTCCAGAGCCCCCCGAGGCTCAGGACCCAGGCGGCTCGTGAGGAGCGACTTCTTCAGCATGCGTCTTCAGCTACTCCAACATCTCTTCAACAACGGTGCCAGGTGACATTTTCCGGTTTATTCAGTTAGGGACGCGCCCTCGGGCTGCATTATCCCCGGGTCGCGTGGGTTTGTCCCTGCGACATGTATATTTCTTGCATCTTCTAATCGCTCTGTTGGGGGCGCCCCTCGGGCTGGATCATCCCCAGGCCACGTGGGTCGGTCCCTGTGGCATGTATCATTCTTCGCATCTCTAGAGCTGGTTCCATGAGTTATTTTATGATTATCATCTTCCTGTCCGACACTTCATTGCCACAAGCTTCGTACGCCCTTGCAAACCCACCCACGACCGCCTCATGATTAAGGGCGGGCACGACGTTTGTGCTCGGGTCCGTCCCTGCAGCGTTGCTAAACCCAAGAGGCTGAGCTCTAGCTCATGGGCCAGCTCCCGTGTTCATCACCTCCCAAGGTCCTTGGTGCCTTGCCCTCGCATGAGCTAATCGCGGGCGGACGAGTTAGGGCGCGCGACCTAGTGCCTCGTCACCACGGGAGCCACGCTCCAGCTATCTTTCTTCAGGACCTTCGCATGAGAAGCCTGGGCATGGCGTATGTGCTCGGGTCCGTCCCTGCAGCGTCGATAAACCCAACGACTGATCTCTGTCTGGCGGGCCGGCCCCGTTCACATCACCTCCTGGGGTCATCGGTGTTTGGCCTTATCATGTGATAACCTCAGGAGATTCCCTCGGTGCAGGTTGCCTAACCACCTTGCAGGGTTCTTACAGGTACTCCGAATCAAATTCAGGAGCAACCCACCTTGAGGTAGGGCCTCGTGAGTCTTGCGCTGGCTCACGAGTGTCCATACACACCTCCTCTAGCCCTGTCATGCAAGCCACATGCCAGGGCGGGGCTGTACATGCCCCAGGTGCTCCACTCAGAGGGAGCCCCTCCCATAGACCAGTGGAAGCACCATGCTCCATGCTGGCAGTCGACACGGTCGAGGAGCGGCTATGCCCGTGCAAATGCGGAAGCGCCATGCTCCGCACTGGTGATAAACAACTAAGGGCGGCCCCATTGCCGCAGTAACCTCAGGGAGCCACCAGGCTCAGTGTTCATCCTCACCGCAACGCTTTCCCTTCGGGAGAGTTGCACGATGGGGCTGGGAATGGGGGCTATGCTCAGGTCATGCCTAGCGTACGCTGCCCTGCCATGTCCCTCGGACCTGGTCTTTGCGCGCCCCTCCCGAGCGGGACCTCGGCGAGGAAAGGTATGAAGGTCTGTTCGCACGTCAAGGGGGACTCCTGAGCATCGTGACTCAGGAGCCTAACTGGTCACGTAGCCCCTTACCCCTTGGTCTCGTCCTAGCGATCAGGACGACCCAACGGTGGCTGAGGTATGCGTGGGTGTCAGGCCCAATATGCGACCCTATCCAAAAGGAACTCGAAGGTCCCACCAAGGATAGACCCGCATATTGAAACCCTTTTGCAAGGTGGATATCATTACATCAACATTACATAATAGATGGGGATACATACATAAGGCACAAATGCCACAAGAATACATCAACATCATATATAAGATCAACATCCGACTACGGATGAAACATAAACAGAGCTCAAACGACATCCACCCTGCTAGCCCAGCTGCCGACCAGAACCTATCCCCTGATCGAAGAAGAAGCGTAAGAAGAACTCCAAACAAGCAAACCTCGCTCTCGCGTCATGATCATCGCATAACCTGTACCTGCAATCGGGTGGTGTAGTAATCTGTGAGCCACGAGGACTCAGCAATCCCATTACCATGGGTATCAAGACTAGCAAAGCTTAAAGGGAAAGGAAAGGGTAAAGTGGTGAGGTTGCAGCAGCGACTAAGCATATATGGTGGCTAACATACGCAAATGAGAGCGAGAAGAGAAACAAAGGAACCGTCGTCAACTAGTAATGATCAAGAAGTGATCCTGAACTCCTACTTACGCCGACATAACCCGTAAACCGTGTTCTCCTCTCGATCAACCCCGAAAAGAGACACTCACGGTTACACACACGGTTGGTGTATTTTAGAAGAGTTTGCTTCAAGTTTACTACAACCGGATATTAACAAATTCCCATCTGCCACATAACCGTGGGCACGGCTCTCGAAAGTTTATACCCTGCAGTGTCCCAACTTAGCCCATGATAAGCTCTCGCGATCAACGAAGGATATTCCTTCACCCGGGAAGACCAATCAGTCTCGAATCCGGCTACAAGACATTCCGACAAAGAATAAAACAAGACCAGAAGACCGCCCGATGCTACCGACAATCCCGATAGGAGCTGCACATATCTCATTCTCAGGGCAACACCGGATAAGCTAAGCATACATGTACCGACGTAACCCAAGTTGCCAAGGGATGGTCCCGCACGGTGCTCTAGTTTGGACCAACACTTAGACAAGCACTGGCCCGGGGGGGGGGTAAATAAAGATGACCCTCGGGAGAGCGACTCCCAAGGGAAAAAGTCTAGGTGTGGCAAATGGTAAAACCAATGTTGGGCCTTGCTGGAAAAGTCTTATTCAAAGCGAACTGTCAAGGGGGTCCCATAAATCACCCAATCGCGTTAGGGACGCAAAATCCGGGAACATAATACCGATATGACGAAAACTAGGGCGGCAAGAGTGGAACAAAACAGCAGGCATAAGGCCGAGCCTTCCACCCTTTACCAAGTATATAGATGCATTAATTAAATAAGATATATTGTGATATCCCAACAAGTAAACATGTTCCAAAAAGGAACAACATCTCCATGTTCCAACAAGGAACAAACTTCATCTTCACCTGCAACTAACAACGCTATCAGAGGGGCTGAGCAAAGCAGTAACATAGCCAAACAACGGTTTGCTAGGAAGGGTGCAAAAGGTTAGAGGCTGACATGGCAATTTGGGATGGCTTGATTAACAGGTAATAGGTAGCGCAGCATAGCGATAGAACGAAGGAACTAGCATAGCAATGATAGTAGTGAGATCCAGGGTAGCGGTCATCTTGCCTGAAATCCCGCAAGGAAGAAGAACGAGTCCATGAAGAAGATGAAGCCACGAAGTCGAACCAAGCGTAGACGAACGAATCCTCACGATCGCAACGAAGCGGGAACTATCGAGAAGAAGCACACAACAAAGTAAACACACCAAACATGAACATGACAAGATGCACAACAAACATGATGCATGACAAATCTAGATGAAGCTACTCATGGAAAGAGATGATGCAAACAAGAGCAACACATCAAAGCAAGTTTAAATGAGGCCGGTAGCAACATATAACAATTCCGGTAAGTCCTCATATGCAAATTTCGAAATTGGTCCAGATCTGAATAAATTTATGTTCAAATTTTTAAACAGCAAGTTAATATGCACCACGATGATCTACACGAAATTCTAGTCAAGTTACGTATAAAGTTCATTAGATTCGGAGCTACGGCCTAGAAGATATGAGCAAAACAAGATAAGCATGGCATTGATACAAAATGCACCCAAACATCAAGCAAACACCTCAAAACAAGGATGCAACATGATAATATGAAGCTACATGCAAAATCAAGCAAGTTTCATATAGAGCACACCCAAAACGGAGCAACGGTTCAACACATACACCCTATACAAGACATAACAACAATCTGTCCAAAACAGCAATTAGGCATATTGCAAGCATCAAAACGACATGCTACAGCACCATAACATGAAAACAAAAGGCATGGGCATGATGTACAGGTAAATCATTACAAAACATGAACACCGAGCTATCTCCAGAAATCACTAGAACATGCTCAAAATGACATGGCAAGATTGCAAATAATAACAGTTTCAGACTTATCAGGAAATAACATCAGGTTGCAATGTTTAGAGCTATGAAACAACATGTTACAGGAACTTAACATGGCAAACAAAGGCATGGTATGAATCTACTAATTGCATAGAACAAAAGTCCTTTAGTGACCATGATCCAAAAAGGAAAAGAAGATATGATCGCACCCATGTAAACATGGCAAGTTATATGACAGATTCATACATGACAGGAACAACAATAAGTAGACATGTTGGTGAGCTTGAACCACTCACCACAGAGCAATACATGACATGGCAAGGCTACTCACAGTAAGAAGACATGGCATAGAAGCTATACATGGCAAGAACAACATCATAGCATACACGGATCAACTACAACAACCTTGGCAAAATTGAATAACATGTAAACAACCTGCCAGGAAACATTTTATAGCAAAAGTAGAGCTCGATTGACTGAAGCTATGGTACTCCATAATTTCAAACAAGGGAATGGATGGATAGATAATAACCATATGTTCAAAAAATCCTTACTGAAGTATCTCAAAAGAAGCATGGATCTCTCGGTAGCATCAAGTTTACATGGCATAAAAATATCAGCAAAACAGGGGCTGAAATCAGCAAAATCATGAAGCCTAGTTTTCATGCATGTGCTAGTCACCACATAGATCGAAAATATACATGACATACACCCCTATAAATATGGCATGGCATATTACAAAACACATGTAGGACTCAAGTTCATAGGGTGCACACATCAATCATGGCAAAAATGACAAAAGTGCATGTTCTGATAAGAATCTGAAACCAACATCACATAGCCCTCTTCCAACAGCATTTCGGGAATCAAGATGAGCTCAAATGAAAATGACCAATGATATGAAATGATGTACTCGTCGAGACGAACAATTTGACATATTACACGCATGAAACGGAGCAATATGCAGCAAGTTATGATGCGATGAAAATGGCATGATAATGTCAAAAACACTCGGGACTGGGCATGGTTCTCGAGGCAGGCGGCGGCTCGCCGGAGAAGACGACGGGAAGGCGGCCGGAGCTTCACCGGAGGAGTGCCGGCGAGGGTTCCGGCGAGCCCGGGACGAGGCACTCTGGCGAGGGGGGTGACCGCGGAGGCGGGAGACGCGGGCGCCGGGCGAAGCTAGGGCGGCGGGTCCGCGTGGGACGCGGGCGCGCTGGGCCGGAACGCTGCCGAGCGGGCGGATGGCGGCGGGCAGGTCAACGCCGGCGAGCCCGAAGCCGAGGCGGCGCGGGCGACTCCGGCAGAGGTGCGGGCGAGGGCGCGAGGCGTCTGGCGGCTGGCCTGCGGGGGCGGATCTGGGCCCGGCGGGCCTCGGCCGCACGGGTCGGGCGGTGACGTGTCGCGAGGGAGAGGCTGAGGGAGGCGGCGGCGGACGTGTCCGTGAGACGCAGACGCGTCCATGCTGGAGGAAGAAGAAGGCTAGGGTTTCGGGGGATTCATCCGCGAAAATGGAGGGGGAGGCACTTATTTATAGGTAGAGGGAGCTAGGAGAGTCCAAATGAGGCACGGTTTTTGGCCATGCGATCGTGATCGAACGACCGAGAGCATAGAGGGGAGTTTGCTGGGTTTTGGGCACTTTGGAAGGGGTGTTGGTCTGCAAAGATAAGGAGGCTTTAACGGTTACCCGGTTAACCGTTGGAGTATCAAACGACCTCCAAATGGCACGAAACTTGACAGGCGGTCTACCGGTGCTATACCAAGGCCGCTTGACAAACCTCGGGCCATTCCGAGAAAGTTTAACACCCACTCACAACGAGAAACAAAAGGGGGACGCCGGAGGGCATAGGAGCGCCGGATTGCAAAACGGACAACGGGGAAAATGCTCGGATGCATGAAACGAACACATATGCAAATGCGATGCACATGACGACATGATATGAAATGCAGATGATGACATGGCAAAGTGCAACACGCAAGCAAATGATATGACAACGAAGGCGAATAACTGGCGGACACCTGGTGCATCGAAACCGGGGCGTTACAGTGGGGCCGAGCCCTGCCGACGCAGAACTCTAGGGCCTACTCTTGCATCTCCTTCCCTAGGGCCATTCGTATGTCAAGGGGGACTCCTGAGCATCGTGACTCAAGGAGCCTAACTGGTCACATAGCCCCTCACCCTGTCAGATCACGCGTTCCAGCAAAACCCTCAAGGTTCGAACTCTGGGGTGCGCACGAAGGTCTCTCCCTACCGATTCACGGCCTAGCTTCGCTATGATCTCCAGAATTAATTCTACGAACTTTGAACACAAGGGACGCAAGGTTTATACTAGTTCGGGCCACCGTTGTGGTGTAATACCCTAATCCAGTGTGGTGGTGGTGGATTGCCACTTGGGCTATGGATGAACAGTGCAAGGGGAAGAATAGCCTCCTGAGGTTGAGGTGTTCTTGTGCTTGGTGAACTGGCGAAGGGTTCGATCTAGATGAGTTGTCGTTCTATGGTGGTGGCTAGTCCTATTTACAGGCGCCCTGGTCCTCTTCCCAAATATTGAGCGGGAAGGGAGCCAACAACGGCCAATTTGAAAGGGGACAGCTAGTACAGCTTATCTTGACAAAAGCAGTCTTCGCCTGCAAAAGGCTCTGGTGGTGACGCCGCCTTGGGCTCCATGGTGACCTCTGTCTTGCCATCCTTTCGGTCCTGATCTCGTTGCATTGATATGGAAACCTTTTCTTGACGCCTCGGTACTCCTCGCCTGCGCTTGCCGCCTTAGCACCAAAGAGGAAACGAGTACGCTATGCATGCTGGCGCCCGCCTGGTCTCGATCGTCATGGCTCATGTCACGGGAACCTCGCGAGGTTTGCCTTGCCTTGATCCCTCGACCCCTCGCGAGCAAACCTATGAGGCCGCTCCCGAGGAGGTCTTGTGTCGTCTGCCTCGTGAGGCTTGGCCCCTCGCGAGGGCCTTGAATGCTTGTTGGTGAAGATGGGTCGTATGGGCCCACTAGCAGTGCCATACCATGGGCCGCAGGCAGGCAAGTCTGGGGACCCCCATTCCCAGAACACCGACAGTAGCCCCCGGGCCCAATGCACGCTCGGGCTTGGCTTCGAGGCGAAGACAAAGGGCAAGTGCGGAGCGCCGCGGGCCCCCACAGCCTGCAGCCTTGGTCGACGCATGCCAGTTGATTGGACGTGGGCGTCTCCGCTTCCCCACGCTGCCTCGGCAACTGCATGATTTGAAAAGTTCCAGCGATATGCAAGGAAAATCCATCATTACCTGTGATCGTGGGAGGCGCTGGTTGGCCTCCTCCTGCTATAAATGGGAGGGGGCAGAGCCCCCGTCGCCCATCTCTTCCCATCCGCTTGCTCCTTCTTCCTTTGCTCCACTGCTAGCAGCGACACCAATGGCGTCGTCGAGGAAGTTCTCTGCCGCGGACAAGGGGAAAGCTCTTCGTGAGGGGCCCAGCTCCCCGGCACCCAAGCGTGGACGTGGTCGTCCCCGCAAGCACGCCGCGGCCCCCCGTTCCCGTGGTGGCGCCACTGCGCGTGGCAGGGGTTGTTCCAGTCATGTCAGCACTATTGGTGAGAGGAGACATGCCGTGGTTGCGCGGCTTCCCCAGCCGCGCTTCCACTCTGCGGAGGTGCTGTCGAAGTTTGTTGTCTGGTCAGAGAACCCGGCCGGCAACTGGTTTCTGCTCCCACGCTTCTTCGGCAGCGAGCTGCCAGGCTCCGGTCTAGGTGGGCTCTGGTTGCAGCCGGACGGTTGCTGCAGCAGGGCTTCTTGGGTTGCTGTCGAGGTCTCCGCCGCGGGCAACATAGCTCTGGCTCGCGGTTGGTAGGCGTTTTCCCGCGCGCGCGGCCTGGGCAGGCGGTGCACCCTCCACTTCAAGTACGGTGGTGATGCGACCCTCTATATGAGGGTGGTTGGGGAAGATGGCCGCCGCGTCGGGTGCTGCCCCGAGGTGAACGACGACGAGGAGGTGCTCGGCCTCGGCGACGGCCCAGATGACGATGAAGGCGAGCTCGCCCTTGGTGCCGACCGCGCCTTGTCCAGTGATTCGTCTCCAATGTATCTATAATTTTTGATTGCTCCATGCTATATTATCTACTGTTTTGGACTATATTGGGCTTTATTTTCCACTTTTATATTATTTTTGGGACTAACCTATTAACCGGAGGCCCAGCCTGCATTGATGTTTTTGCATTTTTCAAGGTTTCAAGAAACGGAATATCAAACGGAGTCCAAACGGAATGAAACCTTCGGGAACGTGATTTTCTCACCGAACGTGATCCAGGAGACTTGGACCCTACTCCAAGGAAGCAAAGAGGCGGTCACGAGGGTGGGGCGCCCCCCTAGGGCGTGCCCCCCTGCCTCGTGGGCCCCTCGGAGCTCCACCGACGTACTCCTTCCTCCTATATATACCTACGTACCCCAAATGATCAAGGAAGGAGCCAAAAACCTAATTCCACCGCCGCAACTTTCTGTATCCACGAGATCGCATCTTGGGGCCTGTTCTGGAGCTCCACCGAGAGGGCCGTCATCACGGAGGGCTTCTACATCATCATAGCCCCTCCGATGAAGTGCGAGTAGTTTACCTCAGACCTTTGGGTCCATAGTTAGTAGCTAGATGGCTTCTTCTCTCTTTTTGGATCTCAATACAATGTTCTCCCCCTCTCTCATGGAGATCTATTCGATGTAATCTTCTTTTTGCAGTGTGTTTGTTGAGACCGATGAATTGTGGCTTTATGATCAAGTCTATGTATGAATAATATTTGAATCTTTTCTGAATTCTTTTATGTATGATTGGTTATCTTTGCAAGTCTCTTCGAATTATCAGTTTGGTTTGGCCTACTAGATTGGTTTGTCTTGCCATGGGGGAAGTGCTTAGCTTTGGGTTCGATCTTGCGGTGTCCTTTCCTAGTGACAGAATGGGCAGCAAGGCACGTATTGCATCGTTGCCATCGAGGATAACAAGATGGGGTTTATTTCATATTGCATGAATTTATCTCTCTACATCATGTCATCTTGCTTAAATCGTTACTCTATTTTTAACTTAATACTCTAGATGCATGCTGGATAGCGGTCGATGAGTGGAGTAATAGTAGTAGATGCACTTGTCTCGGACGTGATGCTTATATACATGATCATACCTAGATATTCTCATAACTATGCTCAATTCTGTCAATTGCTCAACAGTAATTTGTTCACCCACCATAAAATACTTATGCTCTTGAGAGAAGCCACTAGTGAAACCTATGACCCCCGGGTCTATTCTCATCATATCAATCTCCATCACTTTAGTTTTGCTTTGCTTTTTTACTTTGCCTTTTACTTTTCACTTCGCATCTCTATATCAAAAATACCAAAAATATTATCTATCATCTCTATCAAATCTCACTCTCGTAAGTGACCGTGAAGGGATTGACAACCCCTAATCGCGTTGGTTGTGTTGAGCTATTGTTTTTGTGTAGGTACGAGGGACTTGAGCGTGGCCTCCTACTGGATTGATACCTTGGTTCTCAAAAACTATGGGAAATACTTACGCTACTCTGCTGCATCATCATTTCCTCTTCGGGGAAATCCAACGCAAGCTCAAGAGGTAGCATCCAGCTACGGTGGCTCTTCCCCCGGCAACAGCTCCGGCAGTGGTGGCTACGACCAGCCGTCGCGCCCGCTTCGAAGGTGGCAGCGGGTCGTCTCGTCGCCGCGCCTCCGTGAAGTGCGAGGAGGGGTCTGGCTGATCCCAAGGCGGCGCCAGGAGCCTGCCCCCGTGGGCTGCTGTAGGGGCAGGTGCCGCTTTTGTTTTGTTCTTCCTTTCCTTCCTGCATCAAAAGAAACTAGTATGGGCCCTGGAGGGGCGTGTATCGAACTATGATCTCCCAATCATTATGCTATGTTTGTTGCTTCCATCCTGTGTCGTTATTTTGTGTAGAGGCAACTTAGCTTCCTTCTCACGAGGGACTCGCTTCCCGGTGCCTACAGATGCCCCCCCTTTTTTGACTCGGCAAGTGCTAGGGAGCTGCAAAAACTTGTTAGGGGGCCTACTAGGAGGCTTATCGTTCTCCCTAGCCTTGACCCAGCGCTTTGGATCGCGATACCCGAGGGGCATGGATTAGGAGAGGTGCGCCAGCTCGTGAGCTCGAGTGAGGGTGCCTTGCGAGAAAGGCAGAGAAACAAAAAAAAACGCTCGCGAGGGCACTTGCCTAGCCCCCTCGCGAGGTATGCGAGAGAGAGAACAAGTTAAACTGGAGTCGGAAACAGTGGTAAATGGTGATAGAACCAAATCAGCGAGGAACACCAAAAGCAAACTTTGAATGAAATTCAACTAAAAGGAGATGAGCCAACTGCGAAAGCAAATGAAAAGCCGCGTACCGCACCTAGTCTAGTCTTCAAGTCTTCTCACCAGCGCGGAGCTAAGTGCTGCAGCTAGGCATGGGAGGGAGCCCCCGAGGCCCGAGGGCGGCACTCCTGAGACTCCGGGGCAGGTACAACGCCACTCATTATTACGTGAGAGTGTCACAGGCGGCGATCTTCACAGGCACTGGGCCTTCTTCACATGCACTGGGCCTTTCTTCACAGGCGCTGGGCCTTCTTCACAGGCACTCGGCCTTTTTTCATGGGTAGAACTTCCGGAAGTGCTGGATGTTCCAGGCGTTCTGGATCGGCACCCCGTCCTGTGTCAGGACCCCAATTCTAAGTCACACCGATCAAGCCTGTAACACCTCATATCACTTTGCGGCCTCACGCACGGTATTCCCACGGGTGTCGCCTTACCATGGTCGGGGACCGTTTGCGCCTTTTGGCTCACGTATATGATAGTGTCGCTAGCATCCATATGATAGAGAGCCCGGGCCGACATGACTAGTCGTGAACCCAAAGTGGCACTAACTTACGGGGACAGGCATACAGGAATCAACATCGAGCATGTCGATCGGCGACATGCGAATCCGGGCTGTAGCACTGGCTATCAGGACTCGGTGAACCGGGCTGTGAGCTAAGGCAGGACTCCGGGTGTCATCGCATGACATTTCCCGAAGGGATGCAGACACAGAACGGCAAGTGAATCACACGCCGGCCAGTCAAGTGTTCCGGAGCAGTAGTGCTGGGCTAGCAGGACTCTGGTGAACTGGGCTGTAGTGGACTACTATGGCTCATGGAAGCACAAGACTACATTTCCCCATAAGAGAGGTTACCAAGGATAAACAACTAGGTTGTCGGATCCCACACATACAAGCATTTCAATCATACACACAATATGCTCGATATGTGTAAATACAACATGGCATCACAACATAACTCTACGACTCAAGTATTTACTCATTAGGCTCCTAGGAGCGAGATATTACAAACATGGGTCTCATGACCCAACATTCAGAGCATACAAGTCAAAGCACATGCAGAAGCTTAACATGTCTGGGTACAGACATCTACAAATGAAAAAGGCTGAGAAGCCTGACTATCTACCCGATCCTGTTGAGGGCACAAGATCGTACCTGAGGTATCAAGCTAAACGTCGAAGTCCACACGGAATTACTAGCGAGACTGACATCTCTCTGCAAAACATAAAATAGGAAAACATGAGTACAAATGTACCCAGCAAGACTTACATCAAAACTAGCTACATATGCATCAGTATCAAAGGGGGGTGGTGGAGTTTAACTGCAGCAAGCCAGCTTTGACTCAGTGGCTATCCTAAACTACAACTGCAAGTAACTCTATTGAGGTGGTGCACACGAGTCCACATATTCACCAATCAATACACCACTAGGGATCCACTCCCGTCTTCCTACGAGAACGCCATCCATAGCACTCACGCTTATCTTGCGCATTTTAGAGTATCCACTTTCACTTGTCTATGAACTATATAGGCAACCAAGTAGTCCTTTACCGCGGACGCGGCTATTCGAATAGATGATGTTAACCCTACAGGGGTGTACTTGTTCACACATGCTCTCACCACTTATCGCCATTTACACGACATGTACTCGACAACCTTCAAGCGGAAGCCCAACGAGGGTGTCGGCCACGGCCTACCTAAACACTCAAGTCTCTAGTCCAGGTTTATCGCCTATTCAGGTTCCATCCGCAGGGAGTCCGGCCAAGGTTTCCATATACGGCCCCGAAAGATGTGTACAGGGTTCCGAGACACCAAACGGGTGCCCGGGTGCCCGGCCACGTGCCTACCGCATAACAACCCACCCCTCGGGTCAGCGCTGCGCACGGCCTCCAGCATACTACAAACACCAGAAACTACTTGCAACTCCTGGACAGAGGACAAGGGTGGTTAAGAAGCCGAGAGGGTCCATTGGTTTCGGGCCCAATGCATGGTAGTAGCTGAATCTTAAATCACACATACAGATCTCAGTGCTTAAGGGCGGTTCGAATGAAACAACCCACCATGTACTCCTACATGGCCTCTCATTGATACCTTTACCAAATCATGTTCACACACTTAGCTCACAACAGTAGGACATGTTCACACACCTCCGATTCATCCCCGGTGAATCAGACCCGACTCAACTCTAAGCAGTAGCAGGCATGACAAACAAGCATGAATGAGTAGGCACATCAGGTCTCAAACAACTCCTACTCATGCTAGTGGGTTTCATCTATTTACTGTGGCAATGACAGGTCATGCAGAGGAAAAGGGGTTCAACTACCGCAGCATGTAACAGTTGAATCGTTGTTCTCCTAATGCAGTAAAAGAGAGCAGGAGCGAGAGAGTGGGATTGTGTCGGAATGAACAAGGGGGTTTTGCTTGCCTGGCACTTCTGAAGATAGTATAGTTCTTCATCGGTGTCATCGATCTCATCGTCGAAACTACGTCCACTAAGAGGGGACAAATACCGGCAAACAGAGAAAGAACACAATCAATGCAATGCACAATATGATGCATGATCATGACATGTCAATATGTTGTGATTTGATCTAATGCAACTAGAAACAGGTTAAATGGAGTTGGTTTGAATCCAAGATACAAATTCAAACTCTATATGTGGATATTTAAATGCCATTCATTTGATTTGTCCTAAACATCAGCCATAAGTTGTTCTAACATGCATGAAAATGGTACAGATGGATAGAATGGATTTGTTTGATCATTTTTCATATATAAATTGTTTCATTTGGAGTTACGGTTGAATTACTATGATTTTTTAGAAGTTTAGGCAATTTTCTGGATTTTCTAATCATTTAGAAATAAACTAATTCCAGAAAATGCATTACTGCGTCAGCACTACATCAGCATGACGTAAGTGAGTCAACAGGGCGGTCCAGGTCAAACTGACATGTGTGTCCCGCGTGACAGTAGTTATTTAAACTAAGTAAATTTAGTTAGTGCTAATCTAAGTTAATTAGCAGAGCGGGCCCCACTTGTCATAGACTCAGGGGGAAGTCAACCTGGGCCCACCCAGTCAAAGTTCAACGGGGTCAAACCCGCCGGCGTTTAGCCGCCGGCGAGGCCAGACGCGACTGTGGGGTGCTGGTTTCGCGCTCCGGCGACCAGAAGGACGGCGGAGACCATCAACGCGTAGCTGGGAGCAAGCCGCGTCGTTTGGTGGCAGAGGTGGAGCTCGGGGTGGCCGGGAACGTCGCCGGCGACGGGTTTGGCGGTCACCGGAGTCGGGTGAGGTCGAATCCAAGGCTACTGGGCACGGCGAGGCTTGTGGAGCGGTGCTACGGACTCCTTGCGATGAAGTGAGTGTGTTGGACACGGTGGTGTGGCCGGTGGGTGGCCGGAGCAACGTCGGCGACGAGCTCGGCAGCGGCGCATGGGGTGATGCTTCGTGCAGTCGCTACGGTGCTCGAGAGAGAGAACGGAGAGGATGGGGAGGTGCAGCAGCTCACGACGATCTCAACGGGACGGACAGCGAGGTCGGGGACGAGCTGGTACGGCGGGGACGGCGAAGGGGATCTGCGGCGGTGCTCGGTGAAGACGAGCTCGAAGAGGACGAAGCAGGGCGCGCGAGCGCTCGGGGCTCAGGCTGCTCGACAAAGACGACGACGGCGGAGCTCGTGGACAAGTCAGCGCGGTGCGTGGACGACGGCGGACGCGGGTTTCACGGTGGCGTGGGCGCGGCAGCGTCGACCATGGTGCGGGAGAGCGAGGGAGAGAAGCAGGGGGGAGTGTGAGGTGTCTGCGGGGTCGGGGCGGCGACGCGGAGCCTGCCCAGGTGTCCATGGGCGCGGGCGGCAAGCAGGTGGCGTCATGGCGAGCTCGCGTTCGCCTGCGTCACCTCTGTGCCTGCTCTGGCGGGAGGAGGCAGCTGGCTGGCACGGGCCGGCCAGTGGGCTGCCAGGTGGGCTGCGGCCAGGTAAGTTCCCTCCCTCTCTTTTAGTTTATGTTTTCTATTTTTCCTGTAACTGTGTGGCTTTATTAAAAATAGTTAGGTACTTTCAAAAATCCTGAAAATAATAAGGGCCTCTGTTTAGATTATTTCCAACTGCACACACTTATTTCCAGAATTATTTGAGCATTTAAAATAATTTATAGCATTTAAATGCCCACATGCAAATAGTAATGATTTAATCCAATGACCTTATGTGTCCTGGAAAAATGTGAACCCATTTTGTCAGAGGTTCTAACCCAAAACAAAAAGGGTGGACTTTTTAGAAGGGCATTTCAGGTTCATTGAAAATAATTTCAGTAAACCCTAGTTGTTTCCAGTGGGTGCTGGGGGTACTGTCATCCCCATTTCAAGTTTAATTGAAATCGAAAATGTTGCATGGATGCAATGCCACTAATTACAAAAATATTTCTAGGGCTGTGACATCGTGCGTCTCCAGGCGCGCGGCGCCAGGCCTGGAGACATGGACGACCTTGAACGAGCCCTCCCACATGGGTGAGAGCTTATGCAGCCCTTCCCTGGAGAGGACACGCCTCAGGACGAGGTCGGCCACCTCGAGCGTCCTAGAGTGGATATTGCGGCAGTGATATCGCTGCAGCGCCTGCTGATACCTTGCCGCCCGTAGTGCAGCTTCGCGGCGGCGTTCCTCCCCCAGCATGAGATCCATCCCCCGCGTGGCGTCCTGCTGCGTTTCATCAAATGTCAGGACCCGTGCGGAGCGATGCTTGACCTCGTGAGGGAGGACCGCATCTGCTCCACAGACAAGGAAGAACGGGGTCTCGCCTGTTGGCTTGGTGGCGGTGGTGCGGATGGACCACGACATGGACTGGAGCTCATCGTACGAGCCCCTGCCGCAGGCCTCGAGCTTCTTCTTGAAAGTCCTGGTCTTGAGGCCCCTCAGGACCTCTGCGTTGGCGCGTTCGGCCTGACCATTGCTCTTGGGATGCGCCACCGAAGGGTAGCAGATTTTCGTTCCAAGGTTAGCACAGTATGTCTTGAAGAGATTACTAGTGAACTGCGAACCGTTGTCGGTGATGATGCAGTTGGGTACCCCTTAGCGGGTCACGAGACCCTTGATGAACTTGACCGCTGAGCCAGCTGGGATGGTGTGGACGGCTTCCACCTCTGCCCACTTGGTGAACTTGTCAATGGCGATGTAGAGGTAGCGGTAGCCGCCAGGCGCTCGAGGGAACGGGCCCAAGATATCCAGCCCCCGGAACGCGAACGACCATGTGAGTGGGATGGTCTAGAGGCCCTGAGCCGGCTGACGGATCTGCTTGGCCTGGAACTAGCAGGCTTCACAGGATTTCACCAGCTCGGCTGCGTCGTTGAGCGCTGTGTGGCCAGTAGCATTCGCTGTGAAATGCCTTGCCGACGAGGGTCCATGATGACGAGTGGTGTCCGCAGTCCCCATCGTGTATGTTAGATAGCAACTCCTTCCCCTGGTCTCTGGAGATGCAACGCAGCAAAATGTCATTTGGTTGCTTCCTGTGTAACTCACCGTCCCGAATGCAGTATGCCGTGGCCTGCCGGGCCACGCGCTCCACGTCCTCCTCCTTCTCTGGTAGCGTCCCTTGCATCAGGTATTCCTTGAATTCCTTAGTCTAGCATCCCTCCTGGGGCTCGAGCGCCAAGAGTAGGCACGCTCCCGAAGTCGGGCCACAGGCTGGGGCTCCTGAGGCAGGTGGTTGTGGGAGTTCCTCCCGAGGCTGGGCTGTTCTTGAAAGCGATGGTGTTGCCGATGGCTTGAAGAGCCGCTCCTCGAAGACGCCAGGCTCTTGGGTTGCTGCTTGGATGCCCTCTTGGCGATGTCATCGGCTTCTTTGTTGGTGCTGCGGGGCACGTGCTGCAACTCCAGGCCCAGGAACTGCTTCTCCATCTTGCGAACCTTCGCGAGGTACGCCTCCATGTGCTCGTCCCTCGGATCCTATATCTTGTTGGAGAAGTTGACGAGGAGTTGCGAGTCACCCCTAACAATGAGGCGCTTCACCCCCATAGTTGCCGCAGCCTTCAGGCCAGGTATGAGGCCTTCGTATTCTGTGATGTTGTTGGATACTTTCTCGCCTTGCTGAAAGCAGAGCCGCACGGCGTAGTAGAGCTTGTCTTGAGTGGGCGAGATGAGTACTGCACCAGCCCTCGCGCCGTGGTGCGCGAAGGCGCCATCGAAATACATGACCAAACCATCAGGCGCCTCATTTCCTGGCGAGGTGGACCGGTCCGCGCCTACTTCAAGTGTCGGGGCATCCGTCCATTCTGCCACGAAATCAGCGAGCGTGGCTCCCTTGATGACCCTGGTGGTGCTGAACTCCAACTGGAACGCCTGCAACTCGATGTTCCACTCAGCGACTCTTCCAGCAGAGTTGGGGCTCCTGAGCACTCTCTCCAATGGGTAGGCTGAGACGACCTTGATGGTGTGACCCTGGAAGTAGTGCTGCAACTTATGCGAGGCCACCAAGAGCGCGAGCAAGAGCTTCTGGGGCATGGTATATCGTGCCCTTGCGTCCCGCAACACCGTGCTGACGAAGTACACCGGGTTCTCCACTAGAGCTGGCGCGTCGGTGAGGCTCGTGTCTTGCGGAAGTTGGGGCGTCTCCTAAGGTAATGGAACTCCCGACGCCTGATCGCCCGTTGGGATCCCTGCGGCTCGTCCTGCCGAGCTTGACCCCCTATTGACGTTGCTGCGGCTCCTGCAGCGCTCTCCTGACCTTGCGTCATTTTGGCTGGCGGTGTAGCTTGGCGCGACGCGCCTTTGGCTTGGCGCTCTTCCCGAACCGCTACCACAGCCACGCTGGCGGAGTATGGGGTGGCGGCAAGGTAAAGCACTAGGGGCTCGAGATGTCGTGGCGCCCCCATCACTGGAGGGCTGGTCAGGTATCTCTTGAGGTCTTGAAAGGCTCGGTCGGTCTCTGGGGTCCATTCGAACGGGCCCTTCTTCTTCATCAGCTTGAAGAAGGGCAGGGCGCGCTCCCCCAGCTTGGAGATGAAACGCCCCAACGCAGTTATCCGTCCAGCTAGCTTCTGCATTTCCTTGAGGGTCTGCGGTGGGCTCATGTCTTCAATGGCTTTGATCTTTTCTGGGTTCGCCTCGATCCCCCTGTGTCACACGAGGAAACCCAGCAGCTTGCTTGAGGGGACACCAAACACACATTTCTCCTAGTTAAGCCGCAGGTCCACCTGGCACAGGCTCGCGAAGGTCTCCTCTAGATCCTAGATCAAGGTTCTCGACTCCCGAGACTTCACCACGATGTCATCGACATAAGCCTCAGTGTTCCTCCCGAACTGCCACCCCAAGGCAATGTGCATCAGGCGCTAGAAGGTCGCTCCTGCATTGCGCAGTCCGAACGGCATGCAATTGTAGCAGTACACCCCGCATGGGGTCATGAAGGCCGTCTTCTCCACATCCTCCACTGCCATCTTGATCTGGTGATAGCCTGAGAACGCATCCAGGAAGCACAGCAGGTCGCACTTGGCGGTGGAGTCGACGATCTGGTCGATGAACGGAAGCGGGAACGGGTCTTGGGGGCAGGCTTTGTTGAGGTTGGTGAAGTCGACGCACATTCGCTCCTTCCCGCCTTTCTTTGGCACGACGATTGGGTTTGCCAGCCATTTGGGGTACCGGACCTCGCGAATGGCACCCGCCGCCTCCAGCTTGCGGGTTTCTTGGACGATGAAGGCCTGCTTCTCCGTGGACTGTCATCTCGCTCGTTGCTTCACAGGGCGTACATTAGGGCATACCCTTAAGTGATGCTGAATCACCTCTCTCGGGACCCCCACCAGCTGCTTGGGCTCCCATGAAAATATCTCCTTGTTTGCACACAAGAACTTCACCAACGCTTCCTCTTGGTCTGAGTTGAGGTCAGCACCTATGGTAAAGGTGGTTCCTGAGGATCCGTCCTCATCGACACCTGCTTGGTTTCTGCCTTGTCTTGGGTGAACAACTGCTTCTTCTTGGTTGGTGCAGCTCCTTCTGCCTCAGGGGTGCCAGCGCCCGTGAGCTGCGCTACCGCAGCGGTCTTGAAGGCAAGCTTAACCGCCGTTAGGGCCTCCTTGGCGTCCCCCCTGACGGTGAGGACGCCCTTGCTTCCAGGCATCTTTATGAGGTTGTAGGCCGGATGGGTCGCTGCCATGAACTGGGCTAGAGCCGGGTACCCGAGGATGGCGTTGTACGGGAGGCCGATGCGGGCGATGTCGAAGTCGACGAGCTTAGTGCGGTAGTTGTCGCGCGTGCCAAAGGTGACAGGAAGGCTGATCTGCCCCAAGGAGTGGACGGCGCCGCTCCAACTCCCAGGAAAGGCTTGCTGAGGCTGAGCCGCTCGAGCGGTACGTGAAGGAGGCTAAAGGCCTCCACGGAGAGCACGTTGAGGCTGGCGCCACCATCGATGAGGGTCTTGGTGACGGCCACGTGGAAAATGGTGGGCGTGCAAAGCGTAGGGAGCGTATCCGAGCCAACAGTGGTGACGGGGTGGTCTTCCGAGCAGAAGGTGAGGTCAGCCTCGGGCGCAGCCCAGCCCGGCGGAGCCCCCGTGCGCTTGGAAGCGGCACTGATCTGGCGAAAGAACGGCTTGACATGGCGATCTGATGGCGGTGCTTACGAGCCGCCTAGCAGGGCCGCGACCGCGTGGTGCGTCGGCCGCGTAGCGCGCAGTGAAGAGGATGCGCAACTCCTCCCAAGATGCCACCGTGGATCCGGGGAGGTTGAGTAGCCAGGCGCGTGGCTCGCAAGTGAGGGGCATGGGAAGCCAGTTGGCCATGACCATGTCGTCGCCCCCGGCATCATGGACAGCCTGCTCGTACGCCAGCATGAAAGCTGACGGGTCCGCCGCACCGTCGTAGCGCGGCGGAATCTCCGGCTTGAACTTGGCCGGCCACTGCACCCGCCGTAGGGCGGGGGCCAGGGCTCGGAGCCCCCAGGCCCCATTGTCGGTGTCGGCCGTCGGAGCTGGGAGCGGGATGCCTGCCATGGAGCGTAGTGGTGGCGGAGCGCAGATCGACGGGAGGGAAGCTACGGCGCACCCCTACCTGGCGCACCAAATGTCGGATCACGGGTTCCGGCAAAACCCTCAAGGTTCGAGCTCTGGGGTGCGCACGAAGATCTCTCCCTACTGATTCACGGCCTAGCTTCGCTATGATCTCCAGAACTAATTCTACGAACTCGCAACACAAGGGACGCAAGGTTTATACTGGTTCGGGCCACCGTTGTGGTGTAATACCCTAATCCAGTGTGGTGGTGGTGGATTGCCTCTTGGGCTATGGATGAACAGTACAAGTGGAAAAACAGCCTCCTGAGGTTGAGGTGTTCTTGTGCTTGGTGAACTGGCGAAGGGTTCGATCTAGATGAGTTGTCGTTCTATGGTGGTGGCTAGTCCTATTTATAGGGGCCCTAGTCCTCTTCCCAAATATTGAGCGGGAAGGGAGCCAACAACAGCCAATTTGAAAGGGGACAACTAGTACAGCTTATCCTGACAAAAGCAGTCTTCGCTTGCAAAAGGCTCTGGTAGTGACGCCGCCTTGGGCTCAATGGTGGCCTCCGTCTTGCCGTCCTTCCGGTCCTGTTCTCGTTGCACTGATATGGAAACCATTGCTTGATGCCTCGATACTCCGCGCCTGCGCTTGCCGCCTTAGCACCAAAGAGGAAACGAGTACGCTGTGCGCGCTGGCGCCCGCCTGGTCTCGACCGTCATGGCACACGTCACGGGAACCTCTCGAGGTTTGCCTTGCCTTGATCTCTCCACCCCTCACAAGCCAACCTGTTTAGGCCGCTCCCGAGGAGGTCTTGTGTCGTCCGCCTCGCGAGGCTTGGCCCCTCGCGAGGGTCTTGAATGCTTGTTGGTGAAGATGGGTCATACGGGCCCACTAGTAGTGCCACGCCGCGGGCCACAGGCAGGCAAGTCTGGGGACCCCCGTTCCGAGAACACCGACACACCCCTTGGTCTCGTCCTAGCGATCCGGACGACCCAACGACGGCTGAGGTACGCACGGGGCCGGGCCCTGCCGATGCAGAACATTAAGAAAACAGGAAGGAAATCACAAAATCCTAGCAAATTATTACAATACATACTGTCTCTTAAAGGTGCCAAGCATATAAGATTTTACGCCTCCACAAGGCACGATGCATGTTGCAGGAAAAAAATGGAGGGGAGCGCCACGATCGAGCTTCTTCGTCAGCCTTGTGCGTTGCCATCGCCCGCAAGGAGTGCCCGTCAACGACGTCACTGTCGCCTGTGCCGTCAGCCGTGGCCGTAGGTTCGGCGGCGCCATTAGCCGTGGTCGCGGGGTCGATGGCAAGGAACTTCTGCAGCAGGGCCTCCACCTGGTCCTTCACAGTTTCGGCAGCAGCGGTGCGGTTCTCCAGGCCCACAAGTTCAAGCAAGGCTCCAAAGTCAAAGCTGGGGTTGTGAAGATGGAGGTGGCTGAAGACACGCATCACAGCCGAGGCGGAGAGCGCGCAGGCTTCTCCTTCCACCATGGGGCCGACCCTAATAACAACGCCCTCGAGCACCGTGACAAGCTGGGGGGAGCAGCTCGATGGGGCCTTCCTCAGCAGTCACCAACGGCTCCTTCAACCCCCTCCCGTAGAGATCCTATGGGACCTCTGATCAAGAGAATTGAAGGTGGAACGCTCTTTGGCAAGAACTTCTTCCTTGGCCTCCAGCTGGGCCTCGGTGGTCCCTACCGTCTCCTTCTTCTTCTTCACCAGCGGCATTGGCCTAGCTATGCAAGAGGGAAGCATCAAGACACTATGACAAGAACAGAGAACAAACACCAAGACGGCGCACTTACTGGTCCACGGCGGCGTAATCCCTTGCCCTCTTCTGAAGCACCATGCCCGCAAGCTTCACGGGCTGGGGCACTGGCGCGCGAGCCCCAGGGGCAGACAAGGGCACGACACCCGGGTCTGCATGTCAAAACCGCGATTCCAAGTCACATCGATCTAGCCGGTAACACCTCATATCACTTTGCGGCCTCACGCACGGTGAGGGAGTCCGGGATTAGGGGGTGTCCGGATAGCCGGACTATGACCTTTGGAGGGACTCCAGGACTATGAAGATACAAGATTGAAGACTTCGTCCCGTGTCCGGATGGGTCTTTCCTTGGCATGGAAGGCAAGCTTGGCGATACGGATATGTAGATCTCCTACCATTGTAACCGACTCTGTGTAACCCTAACCCTCTTCGGTGCCTATATAAACCGGAGGGTTTTAGTCCATAGGACGAACAACAATCATACCATAGGCTAGCTTCTAGGGTTTATCCTCTCACGATCTCGTGGTAGATCTACTCTTGTACTACCCATATCATCAATTTTAATCAAGCGAGAGTAGGGTTTTACCTCCATCGAGAGGGCCCGAACCTGGGTAAAAATATCGTGTCCCTTGTCTCCTATTACCATCCGCCTAGACGCACAGTTCGGGACCCCCTACCCGAGATCCGCCGGTTTTGACACCGACATTGGTGCTTTCATTGAGAGTTCCTCTGTGTCGTCATCTTTAGGCCCGATGGCTCCTCCGATCATTGACAACGATGCGCTCCAGGGTGAGACTTTTTTCCCCAGACAGATCTTCGTATTCGCGGCTTTGCTATCGCAGCCAATTCGCAGCCACCTGGAGCAGATTGAAAGCTACGCCCCTGGCCACTAGGTCAGATTTGGAAATTTGAACTACACGGCTGACATCCGTGGAGACTTGATCTTCGACGGGTTCGAGCCACAGCCAAGCGCGCCGCACTGTCAAGAGGGGCATGATCTAGCTCTGCCACGGAGCAAAGGTCACCGAGGCCGCACCAGTGTCCGCTCCGACCTTTAGCTCGGAGCCGACTGCACCTATCGAGAACGGGTGGCTGGACACCGCCTCGGGGGCTGCCGTCTCTACGGCGATTGAGCCGTACACCTACCCCGTCCTTTGCGAAGCTCGTGACTCCAAGGTGCCGGACTCCTCTCCGGACTCCAAGCCTTCCGCGCCCCCGCCAATCGAATCCGATTGGGCACCGATCGAGGAATTCACTGCCGCAGACATCTTTCAGCACTCGCCCTTTGGTGACATCCTGAATTCACTCAAGTCTCTCTCTTTATCAGGAGAGCCCTGGCCGGATTATGGTTAGGAAGGTTGGGATGCGGACGACGAAGAAATTCAAAGCCCACCCACCACCCACTTCGTAGCCACTGTCGATGATTTAACCGACATGCTCGACTTCGACTCCGAAGACATCGACGGTATGGACGACGATGCAGGAGACGACAGAACCAGCACCCATGTGGCAATCGGAAGGCCACCTCGTCATACGACATATACATGGTGGACATCCCAAAAGATGGGAATGGTGATGGAACAACGGAGGATGACCCCTCCAAGAAACAGCCTAAGCGCCGGCGTCAACGACGCCGCTCTAAATCCCGCCACAGCAAAAACGGTGATTCCGGCACGGGAGACAATAACACCCGGACAAGGTCAAGACAACCCCTCAAGCAGGATTCAGTGCAGGAGGATGGAGAAGCCAGCCCTCATGAAAGAGCGGCAGAAAGAGAGGCAGAGGACGATAATTACATGCCTCCATCCGAAGATGAGGCAAGCCTCGACGACGACGAATTCGTCGTGCCCGAGGTTCCCGTCGAACAAGAGCATTTCAAACGCAGGCTTATGGCCACGGCAAGCAGCCTCAAGAAAAAGCAGCAACAACTTAGAGCTAACCAAGACTTGCTAGCTGACAGATGGACTGAAGTCCTTGCGGCTGAAGAGTATGAACTCGAGCGCCCCTCCAAGAGCTACCCAAAACGCATGCTGCTACCCCGATTAGAGGAGGAAGCACCCAAAACTATATCACCAGCGCATGATACGGCTGACCGGCCAACTCGTGGCCGCGACAGAGAGGCCTCTTGGCCCTCAACTCAAGCCGCACCCCAGCGCCACTCAAAAAAATACCAAGGCGCGGGGAATCCGCCAGACCTGCGAGATATATTGGAGAACAAGGCAAGACAAACAAGATCGATCTACGGATCGCGTGGGCGCACCACGACACGTGACGATAACCGTCACATCGGATATGGCAACTCCGGCCGGGCCGAACACAATAGACAAAGCTCATTTGAGCTGCGCCGTGATATAGCCCAATACAGAGGCGCCGCACACCCACTATGCTTCACAGATGAAGTGATGGATCATCAAATCCCTGAGGGTTTCAAACCCGTAAACATTGAATCATACGATGGCACAACAGATCCTACGGTTTGGATCGAGGACTATCTCCTTCACATCCATATGGCCCGCGGTGATGATCTAAACGCCATCAAATACCTCCCACTCAAGCTTAAAGGACCAGCCCGGCATTGGCTTAACAACTTGCCAGCAGAGTCAATTAGTTGTTGGGAAGACCTGGAAGCCACATTCCTCGACAATTTCCAGGGCACATATGTGCGACCACCAGACGGTGATGACCTAAGCCACATAATTCAGCAGCCAGAGCAATCGGCCAGACAATTCTGGACACGGTTCCTAACCAAGAAAAATCAAATCGTCGACTATACGGATGCAGAGGCCCTTGCAGCCTTCTAACACAACATCCGCGACGAGTGGCTTGCCCGGCACCTAGGACAGGAAAAGCCAAAATCCATGGCAGCCCTCACAACACTCATGACCCGCTTTTGCGCGGGAGAGGACAGCTGGCTAGCTCGTAGTAACAACATGACCAAGAGCCCTGGTAATTCGGATACCAAGGACAGCAGTGGCGGTCGGCGTCGCAACAAGCACAAGCCCCGTGCATTAACGGCGATAATGTTGAGGATACGACAGTCAATGCCGGATTCAGAGGCTCTAAACCCGGTCAGCGGAAAAGCCATTTAAAAGAAATACTCCGGGCCCGTCCAATTTGGACCGAATACTCGATCGCTCGTGCCAGATACACGGCACCCCCGAAAAACCAGCCAACCACACCAACAGGGAATGTTGGGTGTTCAAGCAGGCAGGCAAGTTAAATGCCGAAAACAATTACAAGGGGCTGCATAGCGATGACGAGGAGGAGCCCCGGCCGCAGAACAATAGAGGACAGAAGGGCTTCCCCCCACAAGTACGGATGGTGAACATGATATACGCAACCCACATACCCAAAAGGGAGCGGAAGCGTGCACTAAGGGACGTATATGCGATGGAGCCAGTCGCCCCAAAGTTCAACCCGTGGTCTTCCTTCCCAATCACTTTTGATCGAAGGGACCACCCCACTAGCATCCGCCATGGCGGATTCGCCACATTGGTTCTAGACCCAATCATTGGCCATTTCACCTCACTAGAGTCCTAATGGACGGCGGCAGCCTGAACCTGCTTTATCGTGATACGGTCATAAAATGGGCATAGACCCATCAAGGATTAAACCCACGAAGACGACCTTTAAAGGCGTCATACCAGGTGTAGAGGCCAACTGTACAGGCTCAGTTACACTTGAAGTGGTCTTCGGATCCCCGGATAACTTCCGAAGCGAGGAGTTAATCTTGACACACTGCTTTCGGACGAACCACATTTGCAAAGTTCAATGCGGTGCCGCACCACGCATATCTCAAGCTCAAGATGCCAGGTCCTCGAGGAGTCATTACGGTCAATGGAAACACCGAACGCTCTCTCCGGACGGAGGAGCATCTGGCCCTCATGGCGGAAGTACAAAGCAGCCTATTAAGGCAATTCTCGAGTCCGGCTATTAAACGTCCAGACACCGTCAAGCATGCCCGGAGTAACCTACAACAAGACCGCCTGGCACGTTCCGAGCACACATAGCAATGCGGCACGAACCCCAGCCCTCGTGAAATTGCGAAACTAGTACTACGCGTACATAATTACGCTCTGGAAATACCATGGGCATAAGGGGAGGGGCACGGCCACGACATGCCCAGAATGCGGCTAAACCGCACCAGGGGCTCCCGATTGTGTCATTCTTTTCTTTTCTTCTTTCTTTTTTACTTTCAGGACTACTTTCTCACGAAGCCCTGTCCGGCAGTAGAATCGCCAAACACACGATGCAATAGCCAGGGAACCAGAAAGCTACATCGAGTGTCCAGGTGGTCTCTATTACAGGCAGTATACCTATTTTACATACCATCCCACAGCTTACCCCTGGAGGGGGACAAGTTAAAAAGTCCCGTCCCTTGCTTATCGCACTATTTGTATCATTCTACTCTTACTGCAGCCCTTTTGAATAAACAATACATAGCTTCTGCCTATTACTGAATTCTTTTTTTCTATATATATATATGTTCAGTTATGACATTGTGCAGCCGTACACTTTGGTACGGGCAATACACCAGGGGCTTAAGTACCCCACAATATGGTGTGATAAGTCCGAACACTATCACAAGTGCGGCACCCCGAACTTATAGCATTATATGCATCGGCTCCGAATCATGTCTTGGGTCAATAGTTGGGTTTGCCCGGCTCCCATGTTTTGTTACATTACTTTCCGATATATAATCCAAGGTATCGCTGGGAGAACCACTGCGATAGTGCCCGGTTGAGCTGGGTTAAGCACCTCAGTGGAGAAAGCTAAAACTGACTGTCATGATAGGGCGAGAGCCGGTCGCTGTTCGAGAGGTTTTCGAGTCCCTAAAGACTTATGCCGCTTAGAGCGAGGAGTCGGCATTGTCCGGCCTAGGCGTGGATAGCGCCCCGAGATTGGTCTTCCGAATACCTGGGGCTTCGCCGAAATTTAAAATTATAGAATTCTATGGCTAAGTGAGAGTGTTCAAGCATTATAGTCCGGTTTGCTTGTTCGTTGCGTTGAGCGCCTCCCTCGAAGGACCCAAGAATGGGAACAAGAGCGCTCAAGTTTATCCCAACACCCCAAAGACTCGTGGCATGGGGGCTGAAGCCGACGACTCGCCATCACTCAAATTTAATACATGGCCGCATGTAAGGTAATATTTTAAATTCAAAAGTGTTGCTTAGCATATGAACAAGTCTTGATTATGCAAGGATAACAAATGCGTAGTCTACTCAAAAATTACATCTTTGGAGCATTCACCCGCTATAAGGCGGGCACCCTTCAGGACGCCCTCATAATACATTTCAGGCTTGCGATGCTCCTTGCCCGGTGGTGGTCCGTCCATCACAAGCTTCTCAGCGTCCATCTTGCCTCAGTACACCTTAGCACGGGCAAGGGCCCTACGGGCACCTTCGATGTAGACGGAGCGCTTGACAACTTCAACCCATGGACAGGCTTCCACCAGCCGCCTCACCAGCCCGAAGTAGCTCCCAGGCATGGCTTCCTTAGGCCACAGCTGAACTAGGAGGCCCTTCATGGCCTGTTCGGCCACCTTATGGAGCTCGACCAGCTGCTTCAACTGGTCGCTTAAGGGCACCGGGTGTCCGGCCTCAGCATACTGAGACCAGAACACCTTCTCCGTCGAGCTTCCCTCCTCGGCTCGGTAGAATGCGGCAGCATCGGACACACTGCGGGGCAGATCTGCGAATGCTCCTGGAGAGCTCCGGATTCTGGTAAGTAACAGATAATTCACTTTCACATGCTTGCTTTGCATAAAGAATGCCTTACCCGCCGCTATCTTCTTCATCGCCTCAATTTCCTGGAGGGCTTTTTGGGCTTCGGCCTTAGTGGCTTTGGCGCTCTCAAGGGCCGAGGCGAGCTCGGACTCTCGAGTCTTTGAGTCACGCTCCAAACTCTCATGTTTCTCGACGAGAGCCTGGAGCTCTTGACGCACCTCCGCCACCCGCGCCTCCTGCTTCTCTCGCTCGGTGCGCTCCGCGGCCGCATTGCTTTCGGCTTTGGACACCGCTTCCTTCAGGGTCGCCACCTCATTCGTGGCCCCTGCAGTATTCACGTTATTCCTATCATATTTTGCAACCACGTCTTTTAAATACTCCCATAAGGCATTACTTACCTTCCTTGTCCTCAAGCTGCTTTTTGGCAAGGCCAAGCTCATTCTCGGACCGCTCGAGGCTCTGCTTCAATGCATCAACCTCCGCAGTCAGTGTGGCAGAGGTCAGCAGCGCAGCCTGCATTCCCATATTGACATACTTATGTTAGACTCCTGTGTATATCTTTTAGATCCTCAGTTCGGCTTTTTCTTTCCGAACACCAAACTGAGCATCAGGGGCTACTGTCTATGCGGTAATATTTTTACATATCTTAAATACGTACCTCAAAGCCTGTTAGCAGGCTGGCACAGGCTTCAGTAAGCCCGCTCTTGGCGGAATGAACTTTCTGGATCACCACACTCATAACAGTGCGGTGCTCCTCGTTGATGGAAGCGCCGTTAAGCGCGTCCATCAAATTATCTGGTGCCTCCGGTTGGACGGAGGTCACCGGCATCGCAGTCTTTCCCTTCTTACGAAGGGGTCGCCTGCCAAACTCCGGAACCACTGAAGGTGCTGTTACGGAGTCCGGCACAGGGCCGGACTTAAAGCCCTTCGGGGTTTTATCCCCTTTGCGCCCGGAGTCCGGGAGGTCGCCTTGCGGCGCCTCCAGGGCCACCTCCTCCTGGTTGGGCCCCTTTTTGGACTCCACCTCGGCGTCATCTGCGGCGGGAGGAGACGAGGCGGTCGGAAGTGAGGTGCTATTCACACCCGACGAATCCAGGGAGCCGTTCGTCGGAGCGTCGAGCCCGTCCTTGGGCGGGCTGCATGGTTATATTCGGTGTTAGAAGATGTTGTGCGACAAATGGATCGCCATGAGTTATTCTGGTGTCCGGACTCTTACAATTTCGCCAGGGGCTTGGTCCTCGGTGGCCACTCCTCTTCGTCGTCGTCGGTGTTGGTGGTGTAGTCCGGAGGAAGGGTCCTTCCCTTCTTGGACCCTCCGGCCTCCCCAGTTGGGGCGGCCTTCCTTTTCTTCTCTCCCCCCGCTGGGGGAGAGGCCTCTTTTTCCTCCTCCTCGTCTTCGCGGGAGGAGTCCGCCTCGGAGTCATCGGACGATGAGTCCGACAACACCTGGTGCCGGGAACTCCTTCGAGTTCTCGTGGCCTTCTTCTTGGCCTTCTTGTCCGGCACCACGTAAGGTGCCGGAACCAGCAGCCCCGTCAATCGGGCGTCCGCTGGGTCTTCTGGCAAGGGAGCCGGATAGTCAACCTGTCCGGACGTCTTCTGCCAGTCCTGTCAAAGGTGAGGGAGTTTTAGATCCCGCATAGAGTCAAACTATGAAAAAAGAGTCCCGTAAAGGGTAAAATAGCTTACCTCGCTGGCTTGATGCCGCGAGCTGAATCCGCGATCTTTGGTAGCGGATGCGGGAGCCTCGGCGCCCTTGAACAACACCTACCAGGCATCTTAAATGCGTAGTGTCAAAGAGCCGGCTCAAGGTTCGGTGTTGTGCCGGATCAAACTCCCACAAGTTGAAGGCCCGTTGCTGGCATGGGAGGATCCGGTGTATGAGCATTACGTGGACTACGTTGACAATCTTGAGCTTCTTGTCCACCAGGTTTCGGACGCAGGTTTGGAGTCCTGTCATCTCTTCCGAATTACCCCACGTCAGGCCCGTCTCTTTCCATGAGGTGAGCCGTGTAAGAAGCCAGATCGGAATTCGGGGGCCGCTGCCCATTTAGAGTCGCGCGGCTCGGTGATGTAGAACCACCCCGATTGCCACCCCTTTATGGTCTCCACGAAGGAGCCCTTGAGCCATAGGACGTTGGCCATCTTGCCCACCATGGCACCTCCGCACTCCGCTTGGCGGCCGCCCACTACCTTCGGCTTGACATTGAAGGTCTTCAGCCATAAGCTGAAGTGGGGCTAGATGCAGAGGAAGGCCTCGCACACGACGATGAACGCCGAGATGTTGAGGATGAAATTCGGGGCCAAATCGTGGAAATCTATGCCGTAGTAGAACACGAGCCCCCGGATAAATGGGTGAAGTGGAAAACCTAGTCCGCGGAGGAAGTGGGGGAGGAACACCACCCTCTCATGGGGCCTGGGGGTGGGGATGAGCTGCCCCATGTCAGGGAGCCGATGCGCGATGTCGTTGGACAAGTATCCGGCCTTCGCAGCTTTTGATGTGCCCCTCCGTGGCCGGAGGAGGCCATCCACTTGCCTCCCGCTCCGGACATAGTTGGAGAAGGTTGAGGTGGGATGTGCGGACTTGGGCGCTAGAGCTCAAGTGCTGGCGGAAATGGATGAGCACAGGAGGAAGAAGGCGTGTGTGAAAAAGTGGATCCTTATCCCCTTATATGGACGGACAAAGCTATGCGTCCCCACCGGCCTGATAAAACTCGCTTATCTCCCAAGCGCCATAATGAATGCCGCGGTTGGGTTACCCATGCCCGTATTGATGAGAATCCCGGAATAAGGGGACACGATCTCTGCTTTGACAAGACATGCCAAGAAAACCGCCTCGCTAAACGCGCTGAGGTGGGACAGTGAAAACGATTAGAATAAAGGCTTGGTTGTGGTGTCATGTCACGCTGCGGAATACGTCAGCAGATTGAGTTTGTGTAAATAGTATTCTCTCTACGGTGGTATGTGGAACTTATTTTGCAGAGCCGGACACTATCCTTGTGTTCAAAATCTTCTATGAAGAATCCGGAGGAGGAACCCGCCTTGCAATGCCGAAGACAATATGCGCGCCGGACTCGTCGTCATTGAAACCTGGTTCAGGGGCTACTGAGGGAGTCCTGGATTAGGGGGTGTCCAGATAGCCGGACTATGACCTTTGGCCGGACTCTAGGACTATGAAGATACAAGATTGAAGACTTCGTCCCATGTCCAGATGGGACTTTCCTTGGCGTGGAAGGCAAGCTTGGCGATACGGATATGTAGATCTCCTACCATTGTAACCGACTCTGTGTAATCCTAACCCTCTTCGGTGCCTATATAAACCGGAGGGTTTTAGTCCGTAGGATGAACAACAATCATACCATAGGCTAGCTTCTAGGGTTTAGCCTCTCTAATCTCGTGGTAGATCTATTTTTGAACTACCCATATCATCAATATTAATCAAGCAGGAGTAGGGTTTTACCTCCATTGCAAGGGCCCGAACCTGGGTAAAAACATCGTGTCCCTTGTGTCCTGTTACCATCCGCCTAGATGCACAGTTCGGGTCCCCCTACCCGAGATCCGCCGGTTTTGACACCGACACACGGTATTCCCACGGGTGTCGCCTTACCATGGTCCGGGACCGTTTGCGCCTTTTGGCTCATGTATATGATAATGTCGCTAGCATAAATATGACAGAGAACTCGGGCCGACATGACTAGTCGTGAACCCAAAGTGGCACTAACTTACGGGTACAGGCATACATGAATCAACATCGAGCATGTCAGTCAGCGGCGTGTGAATCCAAGCTGTAGCACTGGGCTAACAGGACTCCGGGAACCCGGGCTGTAGCAGGCTAGGCAGGACTCCAGATGTCACCGCGTGACATTTCCTCGAAGGGACAGACACAGGAATGAAGTGAATCACATGCCGGCCTGTCAATTGTTCCGGAGCAGTAGTGCTGGGCTAGCAGGACTCTGGTGAACCGGGCTGTAGCAGACTACTATGGCTCATGGAAGCACAAGACTACATTTCCCCATAAGAGAGGCTACCAAGGATAAACAACTAGGTTGTCGGATCCCACACATACCAAGCATTTCAATCATACACACAATATGCTCGATATGTGTAAATACAACATGGCATCACAACAAGACTCTATGACTCAAGTATTTATTCATTAGGCTCCGAGGAGCGAGATATTACAAACATGGTCTCATGACCCAACATTCAGAGCATACAAGTCAAAGCACATGCGGAAGCTTAACATGTCTGAGTACAGACATCTACATATGGAAAAGGCTGAGAAGCCTGACTATCTACCAGATCCTGCCGAGGGCACAAGATTGTAGCTGAGGTATCAAGCTAAACATCGAAGTCCACACGGAACTACTAGCGAGACTGACGTCTCTCTGCAAAACATAAAATAGGCAAACGTGAGTACAAATGTACCCAGCAAGACTTACATCAGAACTAACTACATATGCATCGGTATCAATAAAGGGGTAGTGGAGTTTAACTGCAGCAAGCCAGCTTTGACTCAGTGCCTAACCTGAACTACGACTGCAAGTAACTCTTTTGAGGTGGCGCACACGAGTCCACATATTCACCATATCAATACACCACAATGGATCCGCTCCCGTCTCCCAACGAGAAGGCCCTCCATAGCACTCACCCTTATTGAGGGAGTCCTGGATTAGGGGGTGTCCGGATAGCCCGACTATGACCTTTGGCTGGACTCCTGGACTATGAAGATACAAGATTGAAGACTTCGTCCCATGTCCGGATGGGACTTTCCTTGGCGTGGAAGGCTAGCTTAGCGATACGGGTATGTAGATCTCTTACCATCGTAACCGACTCTGTGTAACCCTAACCCTCTTCGGTGCCTGTATAAACCGGAGGGTTTTAGTCCATAGGACGAACAACAATCATACCATAGGCTAGCTTCTAGGGTTTAGCCTCTCTGATCTCGTGGTAGATCTACTCTTGTACTACCCATATCATCAATTTTAATCAAGCAGGAGTAGGGTTTTACCTCCATCGAGAGGGCCCGAACCTAGGTAAAAACATTGTGTCCCTTGTCTCCTATTACCATCCGCCTAGGCCTTGCAGTTCGGGACCCCCTACCCGAGATCCGCCGGTTTTGACACCGACATTGGTGCTTTCATTGAGAGTTCCTCTGTGTCGTCATCTTTAGGCCCGATGGCTCCTCCGATCATTGACAACGATGCGCTCTAGGGTGAGACTTTTCTCCCCAGACAGATCTTCGTATTCGGCGGCTTTGCACTGCAGGCCAATTCGCTTGGCCATCTGGAGCAGATTGAAAGCTACGCCCCTGGCCACTAGGTCAGATTTGGAAATTTGAACTACACGGCTGACATCCGTGGAGACTTGATCTTCGACGGGTTCGAGCCACAGCCAAGCGCGCCGCACTGTCAAGAGGGGCATGATCTAGCTCTGCCGCCGAACAGTGTCCTGGAGGCCGCACCAGTGTCCGCTCCGACCTTTAGCTCGGAGCCGACTGCGCCGATCGAGGACGGGTGGCTTGACACCGCCTCGGGGCTGCCATCTCTCTGGCGATTGAGCCGTACACCTACCCGTCCTTTCTTGCTTCGTGACTCAAGGTGCGGACTCCTCTCCGGACTCCAAGCCTTCCGCGCCCCAATCGAATCCGATTGGGCACCGATCGAGAATTCACTGCCGCAGACATCTTTCGGCACTCGCCCTTTGGTGACATCCTGAATTCACTCAAGTCTCTCTCTTTATCGGAGAGCCCTGGCGGATTATGGTCGAAGGTTGGGATGCGGACGACGAAGAAATTCAAAGCCCACCCACCACCCACTTCGTAGCCACTGTCGATGATTTAACCGACATGCTCGACTTCGACTCCGAAGACATCGACGGTATGGATGACGATGCAGGAGACAACCAAGAACCAGCGCCCACAGGGCACTGGAAGGCCGTCTCGTCATAGGACATATACATGGTGGACATCCCAAAAGATGGGAATGGCGATGGAACAGCGGAGGATGACCCCTCCAAGAAATAGCCTAAGCGGCGGCGTGAGCGGCGCCGCTCTAAATCCCGCCACAGCAAAAACAGTGATTCCGGCACGGGAGACAATAACACCCCGGACAGTGCCGAAGACAACCCCCTCAAGCAGCATTCAGCGCAGGAGGATGGAGAAGCCAACCCTCATGAGAGAGCGGCAGAAAGAGAGGTAGAGGACGATAATTACATGCCTCCCTCCGAAGATGAGGCAAGCCTCGACGACTACAAATTTGTCGTGCCCGAGGATCCCGTCGAACAAGAGCGTTTCAAACGCAGCCTTATGGCCACGGCAAGCAGCCTCAAGAAAAAGCAGCAACAGATTAGAGCTGACCAAGACTTGCTAGCTGATAGATGGACTGATGTCCTTGCGGCCGAAGAGTATGAAATCGAGTGCCCCTCCAAGAGCTACCCCAAATGCAGGCTGCTACCCTGATTAGAGGAGGAAGCACCCAAACCTATATCAGCAGCACATGATACAGTTGACCGGCCACCTCGTGGCCGCAACAGAGAGGCCTCTCGGCCCTCAACTCAAGCCGCACCCCAGCGCCGCTCAAAGAATACCAAGGCGCGGGGAAATGCGCCAGACCTGCGAGATATATAGGAGGACAAGGCAATGAAAACAAGATCGATCTACGGATTGCGTGGGTGCCCCATGACACGTGACGATAACCCTCACGCCGGATATGGCAACACCGGCCGGGCCGAACCCAGTAGACAAAGCTCATTTGAGTTGCGTCGTGATATAGCCCAATACGGAGGCGCTGCACACCCACTATGCTTCATAGATGAAGTGATGGATCATCAAATCCCTGAGGGTTTCAAACCCATAAACATTGAATCATACGATGGCACAACAGATCCTGTGGTTTGGATCGAGGACTATCTCCTTCACATCCACATGGCCCGCGGTGATGATCTACACGCCATCAAATACCTCCCACTCAAGCGTAAAGGACCAGCCCAGCATTGGCTTAACAGCTTGCCAGCAGAGTCTATTGGTTGTTGGGAAGACCTGGAAGTCGCATTCGTTGACAATTTCCAGGGCACATATGTGCGACCACCAGATGCTGATGACCTAAGCCACATAATTCAGCCAGAGGAATCGGCAAGACAATTCTGGACACGGTTCCTGACCAAGAAAAATCAAATCGTCGACTGTCCGGATGGAGAGGCCCTTGCAGCCTTCAAACACAACATCTGCGACGAGTGGCTTGCCTGGCACCTAGGACAGGAAAAGCCGAAATCCATGGCAGCCCTCACAACACTCATGACCCGATTTTGCGTGGGAGAGGACAGCTGGCTAGCTCGTAGTAACAACATGACCAAGAGCCTTGGTAATTCGGATGTCAAGGACAGCAATGGCAGGTCGCGTCGCAACAAGCACAAGCACTGCATTAACGGCGATAATGTTGAGGATACGGCAGTCAATGCCGGATTCAGAGGCTCTAAACCCGGTCAGCGGAAAAAACCATTTAAAAGAAATACTCCGGGCCCGTCCAATTTGGACCGAATACTCGATCGCTCGTGCGGATACACGGCACCCCGAAAAACCAGCCAACCACAACAACAGGGATTGTTGGGTGTTCAAGCAAGCAGGCAAGTTAAATGCGAAAACAATGACAAGGGGCTGCATAGCGATGACGAGGAGGAGCCCGGCCGCCGAACAATAGAGGACGAAGGGCTTCCCCACAAGTGCGGACGGTGAACATGATATACGCAACCCACATACCCAAAAGGGAGCGGAAGCGTGCACTAAGGGACGTATATGCGATGGAGCCAGTTGCCCCAAAGTTCAACCCGTGGTCTTCTTGCCCGATCACTTTTGATCAAAGGGACCACCCCACTAGCATCCGCCATGGCGGATTCGCCGCATTGGTTCTAGACCTAATCATTGACGGATTTCACCTCACTAGAGTCCTAATGGACGGCGGCAGTAGCCTGAACCTGCTTTATCAGGATACAGTGTGCAAAATGGGCATAGACCCATCAAGGATTAAACCCACGAAGACGACCTTTAAAGGCGCCATACCAGGTGTAGAGGCCAACTGTACATGCTCAGTTACACTTGAAGTGGTCTTCGGATCCCCGGATAACTTCCGGAGCGAGGAGTTAATCTTCGACATAGTCCCGTTCATGGCGGCTATCACGCCTTTTCCGGACGAACGGCATTTGCAAAGTTCAATGCGGTGCCTCACTACGCATATCTCAAGCTCAAGATGCCAGGTCCTCGAGGAGTCATTACGGTCAATGGAAACACCGAACGCTCTCACCGGACGGAGGAGCATCTGGCTGACCCTCGCGGCGGAAGTACAAAGCAGCCTCTTAAGGCAATTCTCGAGTCCGGCTATTAAGCGTCCGGACACCGTCAAAGCGCCCGGAGTAACCTACAACAAGACCGCTGGCATGTTTGAGCACGCATAGCAATGCGGCCCGAACGGCCTTCGCATAAATTGCGAAACCGATTACTACGCGTACATAATTACGCTCTGGAAATACCATGGGCATAGGGGAGTGGCACGACCACGGCATGCCCGTAATGTAACTAAACCGCACTGAGGACTCGATTGTGTCATTCTTTTCTTTTCTTCTTTCTTTTTTACTTTCGGGACTCCGTTCTCACGAAGCCCTGTCCGTGATAGAATCGCCGAACACACGATGCAACAACGGGGAAGCGTAGCTACGTCGAGTGGCAGGTGGTCTCTATTACGAGCAGTATACATTATACATACCATCCGCAGCCTACCCCACGAGGGGGACATGTTAAAAGTCCCGTCCCTTGCTTATCGCACTATTTGTATCGTTCTGCTCTTACTACACCCCTTTTGAATAAACAATACATAGCTTCTGCCTATTATTGAATTCCTTTTTCTATATATATATGTTCAGTTATGACATTGTGCAACCGTACACTTTGGTAATGCAATACACGAGGCTTAAGTACCCCACAATATGGTGTGATAAGTCCGAACACTTTCACAAGTGCGGCACCCCGAACTTATAGCATTATATGCATCGGCTCCGAATCATGTCTTGGGTCAATAATTGGGTTTGCCCGGCTCCCATGTTTTGGTACCTTATGTTCCGTTATATCGGCTAAGGTAGCGCTGGGAGAACCACTGCGATTGTGCTCCGATTGAGCTGGATTAAGCACCTCAATGGAGAAAGCTAAAACTGACCGTCATGATAGGGCGAGAGCCGGTCGCTGTTCGAGAGGTTTTCGAGTCCCTAAAGGCTTATGCCGCTTAGAGCGAGGAGTCGGCATTGTCCGGCCTAGGCGTGGATAGCGCCCCGAAATCGGTCTTCGAATACCGGGGCTTCACGAAATTTAAAATTATAGAATTCTATGGCTAAGTGAGAGTGTTCAAGCATTATAGTCCGGTTGCCTTGTTAGTTGCGTTGAGCGCCTCCTCGAAGGACCCAAGAATGGGAACAAGAGCGCTCAATTTTATCTGAACACCCCAAAGACTGTGGCATGGGGCTGAAGCCGACGACTAGCCATCTCCCAAATTTAATATCTGGCTGCACAGAAGGTAATATATTAAATTCAAAAGTGTTGCTTAGCGCATATGAACAAGTTTTCAGCGTCACAGATAACAAATGCGAGTCTACTCAAAATTACATCTTTGGAGCATTCACCCGCTATAAAGGCGGGCACCCTTCAGGACGCCCTCATAATACATTTCAGGCTTGCGATGCTCCTTGCCCGGTGGTGGTCCGTCTGTCACAAGCTTCTCAGCGTCCATCTTGCCCTAGCGCACCTTAGCACGGTCAAGGGACCTACGGGCACCTTCGATGCAGACGGAGCACTTGACGACTTCAACCCATGGACAAGCGTCCACCAGCCGCCTCACCAGCCCAAAGTAGCTCCCAGGCATGGCTTCCTTAGGCCACAGCTGAACTATGAGGCCCTTCATGGCCTGTTCGGCCACCTTATGGAGCTCAACCAGCTTCTTCAACTGGTCGCTTAAGGGCACCGGGTGTCTGGCCTCAGCAATACTGAGACCAGAACACCTTCTCCGTCGAGCATCCCTCCTCGGCTCGGTAGAATGTGGTAGCATCGGACACACTGTAGGGCAGATATGCGAATGCTCCTGGAGAGCTCCGGATTCGGGTAAGTAACAGATAATTCACTTTCACATGCTTGCTTTGCATAAAGAATGCCTTACCCAACACTATCTTCCTCATCGCCTCAATTTCCTGGAGGGATTTTTGGGCTTCGGCAGCAGCTTTGGAGCTCTCAAGGGCCGAGGCGAGCTCGGACTCTCGAGTCTTTGAGTCACGCTCCAAACTCTCGTGTTTTTTCACGAGAGCCTGGAGCTCTTGCCGCACCTCCACCACCCGCGCCTCCTGCTTCTCTCACTCGGTGCGCTCCGCGGCCGCATTGCTTTCGGCCTAGGACACCGCTTCCTTCAGGGTCGCCACCTCGTTCCTGGCCCTACAATATTCACGTTATTCCTGTCATTTTTTGCAACCACATCTTTTAAATACTCCCATAAGGTATTACTTACCTTCCTTGTCCTCGAGCTGCATTTTGGCAAGGCCGAGCTCGTTCTCGGAACGCTCGAGGCTCTGCTTCAATGCATCAACCTCCGCAGTCAGTGTGGCAGAGGTCGTGGCGCAGCCTCTGATCCCATATTGACATACGTATGTTAGACTCATGCGTATATAATATAGATACTCAGTACTGCTTTTTCTTTACGAAAACCAAACTGAGCATCGGGGGCTACTGTCTATGCGGTAATATTTTTACATATCTTAAATACATACCTCAAAGCCTGTTAGAAGGCTGGCACAGGCTTCAGTCAGCCCGCTCTTGGCGGACTGAACTTTCTGGATCACCACACTCATAACAGTGCGGTGCTCCTCATCGATGGAAGCGCCTTTAAGCGCCTCCATCAAATTATCCGGTGCCTCCAGTTGGACGGAGGTCACTGGCGTCGCAGTCTTGCCCTTCTTACCAAGGGGTCGCCACGGACTCGGAACCACCGAAGGTTCCGCATGCGAGTCCGCATGTGGCAGGACTTAAAGCCCTTGAGGTTTTATCCCCTTTGCGCCGGAGTCCGGAGGTCGCCTTCTGGCGCCTTGAGCCACCTCCTCCTGGCTGGGCCCCTTTGGGACTCCACCTCGGCGTCATCCATGGCGGAGGAGGAGGCGGTCGGAAGTGAGGTGCTATTCACATCCGAGCGAATCCGAGAGCCGCTGTCGGGCGTCGAGCCGCGCCTTGGGCGGGCTGCATGGTTATATTCGGCGTTAGAAGATGTTGTGCGACAAATGGAACGCCGTGAGTTATTCCGTGTCCGGACACTTACTATTTCGCCGAGGCTTGGTCCTCGGTGGCCACTCCTCTTCGCCGTCGTCGGCGTTGGTGGTGTAGTCCGGAGGAAGGGTCCTTCCTTCTTGGACCCTCCGCCTCCCCGATTCGGCGGCCTTCCTTTCTTCTCTCCCCGCTGAGAGGCCTCTTTTTCCTCCTCCTCGTCTTCGCGGGAGGAGTCCGCCTCGGTGTCATCGTACGATGAGTCCGACAACACCTGGCGCCGGGAACTCCTTTGAGTTCCAGTGGCCTTCTTCTTGGCCTTCTTCTCCGGCACCACGTAAGGTACCGGAACCAGCAGCCCTGTCAATTAGGCGTCCGCTGGGTCTTCTGGCAAGGGAGCCGGACAGTCAACCTGTCCGGACGTCTTCTGCCGATCTGTCAAAGGTGAGGGAGTTTTAGATCCGCATAGAGTCAAACTATGAAAAAGAGTCCCGTAAAGGGTAAAATAGCTTACCTCACTGGCTTGATGCCGCGAGCTGAATCCGCGATCTTCGGTAGCGGATGCGGGAGCCTCGGAGCCCTTGAACAGCACCTTCCAGGCATCTTCGTATGTAGTGTCGAAGAGCCGGCTCAAGGTTCGGTGTTGTGCCGGATCAAACTCCCACAAGTTGAAGGCCCGTTGCTAGCATGGGAGGATCCGGTGGATGAGCATAACCTGGACTACGTTGACAATCTTGAGCTTCTTGTCCACCAGGTTTTGACGCAGTTTTGGAGTCCGGTCAGCTCTTCCGAATTACCCCACATCGAGCCCGTCTCTTTCCATGAGGTGAGCCGTGTAGGGAAGCCAGATCGAATTCTGGGCCGCTGCCCATTTAGAGTCAGCGCAGCTTCGGTGATGTAGAACCACCCCGATTGCCACCTTTTATGGTCTCCACGAAGGAGCCCTCGAGCCATAGGACGTTGGCCATCTTGCCCACCATGGCACCTCCGCACTCCTTTTGGCGGCCGCCCACTACCTTCGGCTTGACATTGAAGGTCTTCAGCCATAAGCCGAAGTGGGGCTGGATGCAGAGGAAGGCCTCGCACACGACGATGAATGCCGAGATGTTGAGGATGAAATTCGGGGCCAGATCGTGGAAATCTAGGCCGTAGTAGAACATGAGCCCCCGGACAAATGGGTGAAGTGGAAAACCTAGTCCGCGGAGGAAGTGGGGGAGGAACACCACCCTCTCATGGGGCCTGGGGGTGGGGATGAGCTGCCCCTTGTCGGGAAGCTGATGCGCGATGTCGTCGGACAAGTATCCGGCCTTTCGTAGCTTTTTGATGTGCCCCTCCGTGACGGAGGAGTCTATCCACTGGCCTCCCGCTCCGGACATAGTTGGAGAAGGTTGACGTGGGATGTGTGTACTTGGGCGCTAGAGCTCAAGTGCGCGGAAATGGATGAGCAAAGGAGGAAGAAGGCGTGTGTTAAAAAGTGGATCCTTATCCCCATATATGGATGGACAAAGCTATGCGTCCCCACCGGCCTGATAAAACTCGCTTATCTCCCAAGCGTCGTAATCAATGGCACGGTTGGGTTGCCCACGCCCGTATTGATGAGAATCTCGGAATAAGGGTACACGATCTCTGCTTTGAAAAGACGTGCCAAGGAAACTGCCTCGCTAAACACGCTGAGGTGGGACAGTGAAAACGATTCGAATAAAGGCTTGGTTGTGGTGTGATGTGACGCTGCGGAATACGTTAGCTGATTGAGTTTGTGTAAATAGTATTCTCTCTACGGTGGTATGTGGAACTTATTTTGCAGAGCCGGACACTATCCTTGTGTTCAAAATCTTCTATGAAGAATTCGGAGGAGGAACCCGCCTTGCAATGCCGAAGACAATATGCGCGCCGGACTTCGTAGTCATTGAAGCCTGGTTCGAGGAGACTCTTGAGGAGTCCTGGATTTGGGGGTGTCCGGATAGCCGGACTATGACCTTTGGCCAGACTCCTGGACTATGAAGATACAGGATTGAAGACTTCGTCCCGTGTCCGGATGGGACTTTCCTTGGCGTGGATGGCAAGCTTGGCGACACGGATATGTAGATCTCCTACCATTGTAACCGATTCTGTGTAACCCTAACCCTCTTCGGTGCCTATATAAACCAGAGGGTTTTAGTCCGTAGGACGAACAACAATCATACGATAGGCTAGCTTCTAGGGTTTAGCCTCTCTGATCTCGTGGTAGATCTACTCTTGTACTACCCATATCATCAATATTCATCAAGCCGGAGGAGGGGTGTACCTCCATCGAGAGGGCCTGAACCTGGGTAAAAACATCGTGTCCCTTGTCTCCTGTTACCATCCGCCTAGACGCACAGTTCGGGCCCCCCTACCCGAGATCCGCCGGTTTTGACACCGACACTTATCTTGCGAATTTTAGAGTATCCACTTACACTTGTCTATGAACTGTTATAGGCAACCCAAAAGTCCTTTACCACGGACACGGCTATTCGAATAGATGATGTTAACCCTACAGGGGTGTACTTCTTCACACACGCTCTCACCACTTATCGCCGTTTACACGACATGTACTCGGCAACCTTCAAGCGAAAGCCCAGTGAGGGTGTCGGGCATGGCCTACCTAAACACTCAAGTCTCTAGTCCAGGTTTATCGCCTATTCAGGTTCCATCCGCAGGGAGTCCAGCCGAGGTTTCCACATACGGCCCTGAACGATGAGAGCAGGATTCCCGAGACACCAAACGGGCGCCCGGTACACCGTGCCACGTGCCTACCGCATCACAGGCCACCCCTCGGGTCAGCGCTGCCCACGGCCTCCAGCATACTACAAACACCAGAAACTACTTGCAACTCCTGGATAGAGGACAAGGGTGATTAAGAAGCCGAGAGAGTCAATTAAGGATCCCAATGTGTGGTAGTAACTGTTTCATGGATCACAAACACGAAACTCAGTTCCTGAGGACGACTTCAATGAGACAACCCACGATGTACTCCTACATGGCCTCTCACCGCTACCTTTACCAAATCATGTTCACACACTTAGCTCTCAACAGTAGGACATGTTTACACACCTCCGATTCATCCCCGATGAATCAGACCTGACTCAACTCTAAGCAGTAGTAGGCATGACAAACAAGCATGAATGAGTAGGCATATCAGGGCTCAAACAACTCCTACTCTGCTAGTGGGTTTCATCTATTTACTGTGGCAATGACAGGTCATGCAGAGGATAAGGGTTTAAACTACCGCAGCAAGGAACAGATGGATCATTGTTGTCCTAATGCAGTAAAAGAGAGCAGGAGCGAGAGGGTGGGATTGTATCGGAATGAACAAGGGGGTTTTGCTTGCCAGGCACTTCTAAAGATAGTATAGTTCTTCATCGGTGTCATCGAATAATCGTCGGAACGTCGTCTACTGAGAGGGGACAGTCACCGGCTACAGAGAAAGAACACAATCAATGCAATGCGACAATATGATGCATGATCATGACATGGCAATATGATGTGAGTTGAGCTAAAACAGCTAGCAATGGTTTAAATGAAGTTGGTTTGAACCCAAGGTTCAAATTCAAACTCCCTGTAAGGCATTTCAAATGCCATTTATTCAAATTGTCTTATACAGAAACTTTAAGTTGTTCAAACATGCATTAAAATGGTATAGATGGATAGATTAGATTTTTCTTATCATTTTTCATATATAACTTATTTCATTCTGAGCTACGCTTAAATTTCTATGATTTTTAGAAGTTTAGGACATTTTCTGAAATTTCCTGAATTAAATTAAATCCAGAAAATAGCTTATTGCGTAAGCATGACATTAGGGCGACATCAGCAGGTCAACACACTAGGTCCAGGTCAACCTGACCCGTGGGACCCGCAGGTCCGTGACTCAGCTAATTAACTGAGTTAATTAGCCCTAAGCTAACACTAAAAAAATTGTCAGCAGGGCTGGGCCCACATGTCAGCGAGTCAGTGGGTTAACTAAGTTAATTAACACTAATTAAACTAACACTAATTAAACAGGGCACAGGCCCACACGCCGAGACCTGTGGAGGTCAAACTGGTCAACCCAGGCCAGCGGGGTCAAACCCTGCCGGTCAAAGCGGTCAACCCGCCGGCGTTTAGTCGCCGGCGAGGGCCGAGACGGTAGCGCGGCTCAAAAAAGCGCTACGGGGCCTCGTTCGAAGCGTGTCTGGGTGCGTTGGAAAGATCTTGCTCCCGCGCGTCGAACGGTGCAGGTGCTGGGTCGTGGGGAGGCCGGAACTCGCCGGAGTGGAGCCCGTGGCGGTTGTCGGAGCTCGGGTTCGAGCGGCGCAGCGCTATGGTGCACGAGAAGATGAGCTGGTGGCGGCGTTAGCTTGCTGCGGAGCTGCTGAGCACGTAGTCGTGCTCGGGAACAAGCTTTGCTAGCTCTTGTTACGGCGGCGACAAGAACGGCGGCGGTCGGCTCTCGGCTCCGGTGGAAGCGGCGGGTACACGGCGCAACAGAGCACGGGGAGAGAGGGGAGCGGAAGAGGAGCTCACAGGGAGGTCGACCAGCAGATCAGTGGGCTCGGGGATGCGTCGGAGATGGTGAATCGCCGCCGACGATCTTCAGATGCCGGTGAGGAAGACGAGCTCGGGGGCGTCACTGTAGGCCGTCCGGGGTGGTGTTATTCGGCTTGAAGAAGCGAGGCGTCGTGGCGGAGCGATTTGGCACTGCGGCAGGGCGTGGAGAGTGCGGTGGCCGCGGTGGTGGCGAGCGGCGGCGACGGCTGCGTTCGGGTGGTCGCGTGTGAGGGAGACAGAGGAGGGGATGAGCTCGAGGGAGAGGCCGAGGCGTCGAGGGGGTGTCGTAGCGCCGTCTAGGTGCATCGGGAGGAGCCAGGCAGGCTGGAGGTGGCATGCGGTGGCCATGCGCGCGTCGGGCACGCGTTGTGCGTCCGACTGGCGGGAGGAAGAAGACCTCTGGGCTGGGCCGGCCAGATGGGCTGCCAGGTGAGCGCCAGGTAAGTGCGGGTAGGTTTTCTGTCCTTTTTCTTTTGTTGCAGTTTTCTATTTATTTCCTCTCTGTTTTGATTTAGTTTTCGAACTAAATCATTTTATTAAATTCTGAACATAAATATGGGCACTATCTGAATTAATCCGGAGGCCCTCAAGTGATTTCAGTATATTTGGAGCATTTAAAATATTTATAAAATTCAAATGCCCCAATTCAAATATAATATGGGTTAATTCAAAAATCCATAAATGGCCAACAATTATGCTCATAATTTTTGGCAGAGGTTTTCACCTTTATCAAAAATCATGACCATTTTTAAAGTGCATTTTGGGTTCTTGAAAAAGATTTTATTTCATCCTATTGAATTCTTTCTGGTGCTAGGGTTTAAGCATCCCCATTTCAAAATTAATAGAAATTGAAAATGATGCATGGATGCAATGCCACTAATTACAAGAAGATTTCTAGGGCTGTGACACTGCAGCAGTGCCGGCCGGCGATGAGGCGGAGGCATAGCCTCGGGGAATCAGCGTTGACCTGCTCTTCTTCGGGACCCCTAGCTTCAGCTTCTTCGAAGGGGTGCCCTTGCACCTCATGGTGACCCCGACGGAGCATGGTGACTCCCTGACCGGGTGGTCGCCGGCGTCGTCATCGTCAGAAAGGGTGCGGAGGAGATCAGTCTGGCGTGGGGGAGAGGTCTCCCCCGCCCCCTCCCGGGTCGCTTCCGAGTCCGCCCTCTCCTCCTGCTCGGACTCGCCGAAGGACACCATCACCAGGGAGCCTGGGGGACGGGAAGGCCCCAGGGGCACAAGCCCGCGCTCATCGAAGACAGGCATGGTGTCAGCGATCTTCTCCCCGTCAGGATGGCGCTACAGCGGAAGATGGGAGAGCGGGGGCAGCCCTGATCCTTCCCGAGCAGGGTGCGCTTGATCTTGTCCAGCTCCTCCTTCGACAAGTCATCCGGGCGCAGCCGGAGGTCATCTCCTGCGCCCTTGAACTTCTTGAAGATCATGGCCCCCGTCAGCTTCTCCGCCTTCGTGTCATCAGTCTTCAGGTCTACCGCCATCTTCTCCAGTAACGGCTACGCCCTGGGATCAGTTAGGTTCTCGTGAGCCCATCCTTCAAGGGGCGTCGGCTGCGAGGTCGGCAACCCCAGCCGAGGGTGGGAGCGCTTAGCGTCCATGAAGAACCACTTGTTCCTGAAGACCTCCACCTTCTTCCCGGCCCGCGAGATCGTGTTGCTACCATTGGCCACGACGAAGTTGGCGCACCCCAAGCAATGGAAGCCATTTACCCAAAGGTAGAAGAAATGGCGGAGCAGCGCCACGAAAGGCGTCACCCCCAGAAAAGCCTCGCAATAAAAAGCAAAGATTGACAGGAGGAGGATGGAGTTGGGGAGAAGATGGAGGGCATGGAGCTGGTAGTGGCGAAGAACGGCGTAGAAGAAGTCAGAAAAAGGGGGAACCAGCCCCGCGAAGACGCTGTGCTAGAAGAAGGGGTAGAAGGTGCCACCCAAGGTTTCCAGCTCAGCCGAGCCGACCTGGAGCGCCGTCTTCCCCCCTTCATTGCTGCTGTCGGCCGCCAGTTGGAGCACGCTGGCGAGGTGCATTTCCTCGGTGATGGTGGACGCGCTCAGAGCAGGCTCGAACCAGGAGGCTTGTCGCCCGACCACGGTGGAAGATTTCTTCTTATCAGCGGCCATCGCTCGCGGATTTGGGATGAGCTTCGGTAGATCTGGAGGTTTTCCGGGCAGAAGGAGAGGGGGTCTGGAGCAAGACGAAGGAAGGGCAATGAAAGTTCTGCAGCAGGCGCCACCCTTTTTGTCAGGCAGGGACGTTTGCCGAGGCAGCATGGGGAAGCAGAGGCGCCCATGTCCCATGAATCACCATGCATCAACCAAGGCCGCAGGCGGTTGGGGCCCGCGACGCTCCGCACTTGCCCTTTGGCTTTGCCTCGAAGCCAAGTTCGAGCGCGCCTTGGGCCCGGGGGCTACTGTCGATGTTCTGGGAACGGGGGTACCCAGACTTGCCTGCCTGCGGCCCACGGTGTGGCTCCTTCAATGGCCTGGTATGGCTCAGCTTCAGCAACGACAACCCAAGACCCTCGCGAGGGGCTAAGCCTCGCGAGGCGAACGACACCAAGACCCCCCTGTGGGTCGGCCTTCCGAGGCTGGCTCCCGAGGAGCGGAGATATCTATGCAAGCTGCACCTCCCGAGGTTCATATGACGTGAGCCATGACGACCAAGGCCAGGCGGGCGCCAACAGGCGTAGTGTACCAGTTTCCTCTTTGGTGCTAAGGAGGCAAGCGTAGGCACGGAGTCCCGAGGAATCAAGCAAAGGTTTCCATATCGGTGCAACAAGACCAAGACCGCCAGGACGGCGGTCATCGTAGATCCCAACACAGCATCACCACCAGAGGCTTTTGCAGGCGAATACTACTTATGTCTGGATAACTTGTACCAATTATCTCCCTTTAAATTGGGCCGTTGTGGGATCCCTTCCCGCCTACATTTGGGAAGAGGACCAACGCCACTATAAATAGGACCTAGCCACCACCATAGTGGAGGACGGATCATTCAATCATCCTCACACCCACCAGCTCATCAAGCTCAAGAACACCTCACCTCCTGAGGCTGCTCGTCCATTGTACTAGTTCATCCACAACCCCTCGAGGCCAATCCACCACAAAGCAGGAGTAGGGTTTTACATCGCAAGGTGGGCCGAACCTGGGTAAACTGTTGTGTCTCTTGTCCATCTGGTTCGTCGAGCTGGGTCATGGAATCGGTGCGCAGGCAGACTGGGGAGGACAAGCTCTTCGCATGCACCCCAGAGTTTGAACCTCTCAAGGGTCTACTGAACCCTGAATCCGACACAGATCTTGGTAAGTATTGCGTATGACAGCGGATTCCTGTCACAGCGAACACATGCATTGTAACCATGTGTTGTTCGCCCTGACATAGTGCCCTAAGACGGATAATCATGGATGCACCAAATTATAACAACACGCAGAAAGAAATTAGCTGGTGGGCTGCTATATAGGTCTCGAGTGAGAACACCCCTCCATAGTTTTTGAAGTTCCTCCACAAGAGGCTCCATGAGTAAATCAAAATCCTTTCCAGGACTTTTTGGACCTGGGATGAGGAAGCCATCATGTAGTTTGATTCTTTGGTGCAGACATTTGGAGGGATGTTGTAAAGGATAACAAGCACTGGCCACATGCTATATGTGGCACTCTGGAGGCCAAATGGGTTAAATCCATCTGAAGCTAAGCCAAGTCTAATGTTTCTCGGGTCAGCAGCAAACTTTTTGTGTTTCTGATTGAAGCTTTTCCAGTACAACCATGAGATGCATGGCTCATTACATTCTGATCTGTGTATTCCTGGTTCCTAGAATGCCACAGTACATCCTCTCTTGTTTCAGCATCATTAAACAACCTCTGCAATCTTGGTACAATCGGAAAATGTCTCAGAATATTATGAGGAATCCTCTTCACATCATCGCCATCTGTCCATCTTGATGATTTGCATTTCGGGCATTCACTTAAGTTGGCATAATCCTTCCAAAATAGAACACAATTATTCTTACAAACATGGATCATATCATATCCAATTCCAACTGCACGAAGGAAATTCTTCATTTTTATTGAAGGTGTGTGGCAGCTCAGATGCATCTGGGAAAGATTTCCGGAAAGCAGCCAACAAAGCATCGAATGATTTGTTTGTCATCTGCTCAGATGTCTTCACCTGAAGAAAGGTGAACATAGCTGAGAATACTGATAGCTTATTTGCTGGGGTGACAGCCATGTTGCATTATTCCAACATGTGGGCCCACCGTTTTTCTTCTGCAGGTGAAAGTTCAGCAAATGCACGAGCATTTTGTAGCATTGTTTCAATGTCGGTCAAACTCACTGGCTCCGCCACCATCACCTCCTCCTCCTCTTCCACCTGAGCATCAGGTAGATCAAGATGGTGATATGTTGCTTCCACATAGTTAGTAACATTGACGTTCACAGCTTCACCATCATGAACCCACCTAGTATATGTGACCGACATTCCATACAAGTGTAGATGATTTTGCATAGTTGCTGGGGTCTTGTAACTGAATTCATACAATCGCTACATCGCAGGCGAAAGCACATCTGATTTCGGACCACCGTACTCAGCTCTGATAAAGTTCATGAAGTTTTCAACCCCCTCGACATATGCAGCGGAGAATCTTCGAGAAGAAGTTATCCAAGTCATGTCCATCTGTTAGACATATAAATTAGTTCTTCGACTAGATATTATAGGAAAAACATATATGCTTTTTTTGAAGTCCAGAAAAAATACCTAGGTCGATGTCTAAAGCTATAGAAAGATATTTGGACAAGTAGATCTAAGTAACAAAATATATGTAAAGCTAATTCAGTGAACATATTTGAGTGCTAAATTATGGCAGGCTGTTTCAGTAGTCAATGAGGCCAAGCACACAGCCATCGAACTATCGAAGGCCATCTCAGCAAGAAAGATCGAGTATAAAACGGTTTAGAGCTATTTCACCTAACAGATTGGCTACTAGACCATGGCAATCTACGTCACAATAAACATATGGCAGGATATTTTAGCAACTAACCGGGCTTGGCATGCCATCTCAGCTAAGCAGATTGAGTGTAGAACAGCGCAAGGAAGCTTCTTAAGCAGACCATATTGACTGTAAACTACTTCGACAAACAGTGAGATTAACAACGTCTATCAGCTAACATTCACCGCTACACCGACATGCACAGGGCCTCAATCTAGAATGCTCGTACCATGGGAGAAGCTGACCGCCTCGCGTTACCACATGAACGTCGCCAGCGGTGGCGGCACTGACCGTCGTGCGTCTCCACAAGAACGTCGCCAGCGGTGGTGGCGCGTCTAGAGGCACTACAAAAAAAAGACACATCCGTGACATTTTAGGCCGAACGAATTTTTTTTTCTGTCATGCTTATGACACTTCTATGACGATAATTGTGACAAAACCCGGTATCATCATAGATGTGGTAGGCTCCTACTTCTATGACAAAAAATCATGACGTAAAATTGGGTTTTCGTCCTGGGCGGGCCGGAGACGCAGTTGCATGACATTCTTTGGGTCGTCCATGACGAAAAAAACCGTGGCAGAAGTGAGGGCGAGGAAAATATCAGGGAGTTCCCGGTTATGGTGTGTGGTCGGGGGCCGAGCGATAAGTGTTTCTCTCGTACGTACGCGCGTATGTGCAAGGCATTGCGCTCTAACTGAACCCACGTGAGGCGTTGGGCTCTAACTGAACCCGAGCGATTGCACTACAGGCTACGCGCTACTGAATCCGAGCAATCGATCGATCCCTTGGTATTAACTGAACCTGAGTGATCGCTTCGCTACTGCTGCTAACTGAAGCCGATCGAAGCTGCCTCTAGATGAACAGTGAGCGTTGTTGGGGGGTTTGAATGAACAGTTCCCGGTGGGGGCTTGGATGAAAAGGACCCCGTGGTAGTAGCGGCCCTTGCCGCTGGATGAACAGGACCCCGATCGATCGAGCCGGTGGATAAACAGGACCCCGTGGAGGGGTAGATGAACAGGACCCCGTGGAGGGTTGGTTGAACAGTAGCCGTTGGAGGGCTGGTTGAACAGTAGCCGGTGGAGGGCTAGATGAACAGTAGCCCATGGAGGGGTGGTTGAATAGGACCCCGTGGAGAGGGCTGGTTGAACAGTAGCCAGTGGAGGAGCGGTGGAGGCTGGATGAACAGGAGCCCGTGGATGAACAGTCACAGGTGGAGGCTGGAGGAGGTCGACGGTGGAGGAACAGTAGCCCGTGGAGGCAGTCGACGGTGGAGATGAACAGTATCCCGTGGAGTCCCGTTTTGCGGTACGCCACACCCCTCCCGATAAACAGGACCCCCGTTTCGACCGTAGCGCTCCAACACAAGTCTGTTTCCTCCATTTTGTGGTACGCCACACCCCTCCCGATCAACAGGACTCTGTTTCGACTGTAGGAGGTCTGTTTCCTCCATTTTACGGTACGCCAGACCCCTCCTGATGAATATGATCCCGTTTCGACCGTGGCCAGTCAAACACAAGGCCGTTTCCTCTGTTCTGTGGTACGTCAGGCCTCGTTTCCATCGGCTGTTCCGTCCAAGCCGGTTGGCTCCCAATGAACAACATGCGTTCCGTTGCCTCCCAATGAACACGATGCATTCTGTTGCCTCCCCATGAACACGAGATGGCACAGTTTCTCTGTTCCGACTCAGCCATGTACACGAGACCTGGCCGTACATATGCTCGAGTAGGCGTTCGAGACCCCGCCCGTATATACGTACGTGGACGTATTTACTTTCTTGCACCCTGGCCGTTGTCCGTACGTGTACATGCTAGGTGTGTGCCTCTACAATGACACGCGTGTCGGCATCCTAGGAACGGGGGTCCCCAGACTTGCTTGCCTGTAGCCCATAGCGTGGCTCCACCAGCGGCCCTATACGGCCCATCTTCATCAGCAAACACTCAAGCCCCTCGCGAGGGGCCAGGCCTCGCGAGGAGGACGACGCAAACCTCCTCGGGGGCGGCCTCACTAGGCTGGCTCACGAGGGGCGGAGAGATCAAGGCATGGGGCACCTCGCGAGGTCCCTGTGATGCAAGCCATGACGACCAAGGCCAGGCGGGTGCCAGGCGGGCGCCAGAGCGCGTAGTGTACTCGTTTCCTCTTTGGTGCTAAAGAGGCAAGCGCAGGTGAGGAGTCCCGAGGGATCAGGCAACGGTTTCCATATCGGTGCAACAAGACCAAGAACAGCAGGGCGGTAGGACGGAGGTCACCATTGAGCCTAGGACAGCGTCACCACCAGAGCCTTTGGCAGGCGAAGACCACCTTTAGTCAGGATAACTTGTACTGGTTGTCCCCCTTCAAATTTGGCCGTTGTTGGATCCCTTCCCGTCTACATTTGGGAAGAGGACTAGGGCCTCTATAAATAGGACTAGCCACCACCGTAGGAGGCAACCGATTTGGCCCCAACTGATCTGGGATCATTCAGATCATCCTCAACCACACAAGCTCACCGAGCTCAAGAACACTTCTCCTCAGGAGGCTGTTCTTCCCTTATACTTGTTCATCCTCAGCCCAAGAGGCAATCCACCGCACCACACTGGAGTAGGGTATTACAGCACATCGGTGGCCCGAACCAGTATAAAACATGTGTCCTTTGTTCTGCGAGTTTGATTTGCTGAGCATTGGGATCGTGGGGAGTGGGTGAGCTAGGGAAGGGAGTGATCTTCATGCGCACCCCGGTGTTCGAACCTCGACGGTTTTGCCGGAACCCGAAATGCGACATTTGGCGTGCTAGGTAGGGGTGCGCCGAAGCTTTCCTTCCGTCGATCCACGCTCCACCACCACTGCGCCTTTCCCCCATGGCCGGCGTTGCTCCTCCGGCCGGGATGACGGACGCTCATGACGGAGCCTGGGGGCTCAAAGACTTTGGCGCCGCCTCGTGACGGGTACAGTGGCTGCCCAAGTTCGAGCCGGAGATACCACAGTGTTACGACGGCACGGCAGACCCGTTGGCCTTCCTGCTGGCATATGAAGAGGCCGTCCTGAAGGCTGGGGGCGACGACAAGGTCATGGCCAACTGGCTTCCCATGGCCCTTGCTGGTGCACCACACGCCTGGCTGCTCACCCTCCGGGGATCCTCGGTGCAATTTTGGGAGGAGCTGCGCGGCCTCCTCCTCGCGCACTTCGTGGCACTGGCGCCTCCCACCGTCGCGGCCCTCCTTGGCTGTAACACCCACGATGCGGCTATATCTCTCACGTGTCGAGGCACGACATAGAGGCATAACTGCATTGTAGGTTTTGTCGCAAGAAGGGTCATCTTCACACAATCCCATGTAATGAACAAGAATGGGATAAAGAGAGTTGGCTTACAATCGCCACTTCACACAATACATAAATAGATCATACATCAGTCAAAATACACAAATAGACCGACTACGGTCAAATCCAAATGAAAAGAAGATAACCCCAAATGCTAGATCCTCGATCGTCCCAACTGGGCTCCACTAATGATCATCAGGAAACGAAACATAGTAACGACCAAGTTCCTCGTCGAACTCCCACTTGAGCTCGGTTGAGCCACCTGCACTGGTATCATCGGCACCTGCAAATGTTTGGAAGTATACGTGAGTCACGAGGACTCAGCAATCTCACACCCGCAAAATCAAGACTATTTAAGCTTATGGGTAGGATAGGGTAATGATGTGGAGCAAATATGTTGGCTAACATACGCAAATAAGAGCGAGAAGAGAAGCAACACAATGGTTGTGAAGCTATAAGTGATCCTGAAACTACTTACGCACAACCATAACACAAGAACTGTGTACACTTCCCGCACTCCGCCGAGAAGAGACCATCACGGTTACACACGCGTTTGATGTATTTTAATTAAGTCAAGTGTCAAGTTCTCTACAACCGGACATTAACAAATTCCCATCTGCCACATAACCGTGGGCACGGCTCTCGAAAGTTTATACCCTACAGGGGTGTCCCAACTTAGCCCATCACAAACTCTCACGGTCAACGAAGGATATTCCTTCTCCTGGGAAGACCCGATCAGTCTTGGGATCCCGGTTACAAGACATTTCGACAATGGTAAAACAAGACCAGCAAAGCCGACCGATGTGCCGACAATCCCGATAGGAGCTGCACATATCTCGTTCTCAGGGCAACACCTGATGAGACATCCTACGAGTAAAAACCAGCCCTCAAGTTTCCCCGAGGTGGCCCCGCAGTCTACTCGGTTCAGACCAGCACTTAGACTGGCCCGGGGGGGGTTAAAATAAAGATGACCCTCGGGTTGGCCGACCCAAGGGAAGGGTAATAGGTTGTTAGACAAATGTAAAAACCAATGTTGGGCCTTGCTAGAGGAGTTTTATTCAAAGCGAACTGTCAAGGGGTTCCCATAACACCCAACCGCGTAAGGAACACAAAATCAAGGAACATAACACCAGTATGACGGAAACTAGGGCGGCAAGAGTGGAAAAAAACACCAGGCATAAGGCAGAGCCTTCCACTCTTTACCAAGTATATAGGTGCAATAATTAAAATAAGAGATATTGTGATATCCCAACATATCCATGTTCCAACATGGAACAAACTTCAGCTTCACCTGCAACTAGCAACGCTATAAGAAGGGCTTAGCAAAAGCGGTAACTTAGCCAAACAACGGTTTGCTAGGAAACGATGGTTAGAGGCTTGACATGGCAATATGGGAGGCATGATATAGCAAGTGGCAGTTAGCGCGGCATAGCTATAGAGCGAACAACTAGCAAGCAAAGATAGAAGTGATTTCGAGGGTATGGTCATCTTGCCTGCGATCCCGCAAAGAAGAAGAACGAGTCCATGAAGAAGACAAGCGGACGTAGTCGAACGAATCCTCTTCACAACTCCGGAACGAAACTCATCGTCGGCGCGGAGATGAGGCGGGGTCAGGCACTGCTCGCTGCTCCACGGGGACGAGAAGGAGCTTCTGGTTGGCTCGGGGCTGAAAACGAGGGGAGGTGGTGGATCGGGAGGGATCCCGATAGAGAGAGGTGGAGTATGGCGGCGGCAAGGAGGAAGGATGGGACAACTCTCCTAGATTTTAGGGTTAGACCATTTATATAGGTACGGCTTAGGATAGGGGTTAATCCGTTCCTCCGATTGAAATCGGACAGTCGGAAGAAAAAAAGGCTAGGGAGTCCGATAAATAAAACAAAGACATTCTACGGATGTTTGGGGATGATCTGAATCCAACGGTAACGACAACCTGACTCGGGTTCGGGGGAGTTTCGGACGCGCACGCGAGGGGTCTATGCACTGCGCAAAGAGGTTAGGTGGTTTGACAAGAGGGAACCGAAAACCCGGTTGGTGTGAGAAGATCAAAGGAGACAAAGAGGGAAATGACTACTGCAAACGGATGCAAGTTTTACAAACAAAGACGGCAACGAGTGCCGATGCAATGCGGATGATGCCATGATGAAATGCAACAAACAAATAAAACACACGGCGACAAAGAAAAACGCGGAAGGCATCTGAAATGTCGGTCTCGGGGCGTTACAACACTCCACCACTACAAGAGGATCTCGTCCCGACATCTAGGATGGCACCGGAAGGAAGCGGAAGAGGAAGAGAAGAGGTAAAACTAATTTTCTTCTTTAACAAATGAGTGAAACTGTCAGGACCCCGATTCCAAGTCACATCGATCTAGCCGGGAACACCTCATATCACTTTGCGCCCTCACGCACGGTATTCCCACGGTTGTCGCCTTACCATGGCCCGGGACCATTTGCGCCTTTTGGCTCACGTATATGATAGTGTCGCTAGCATCCATATGACAAAGAACCCGGGCCGACATGGCTATTCGTGAACCCAAAGCGGCACTAACCCATGGGGACAGGCATACATGAATCACATCGAGCATGTCGGTCAGCAGCGTGTGAATCCGGGCTGTAGCACTGGGCTAACAGGACTCCGGGAACCCGGGCTGTAGCAGGCTAGGCAGGACTCCGGATGTCACCGCGTGACATTTCCCCGAAGGGACAGACACAGGAATGAAGTGAAACACATGCCGGCCAGTCAAGTGTTCCGGAGCAGTAGTGCTGGGCTAGCAGGACTCCGGTGAACAGTTCTGTAGCGGACTACTATGGCTCATGGAAGCACAAGACTACATTTCCCCATAAGATAGGCTACCAAGGATAAACAACTAGGTTGTCGGATCCCACACAGACCAAGCATTTCAAAATCATACACACAATATGCTCGATATGTGCAAATACAACATGGCATCACAACAAGACTCTACGACTCAAGTATTTATTCATTAGGCTCCGAGGAGCGAGATATTACAAACATGGGTCTCATGACCCAACATTGAAACATACAAGCCAAAGCACACGCGGAAGCTTAACATGTCCGAAATCTGAGACATCTACAAATGAAAAAAGGCTGAGTAGCCCGACTATCTACCAGATCTCGCCGAGGGCACAAGATCGTAGCTCGTGTAACAAGATAAACGTCAAGTCCACGCTGAACTACTAGCGAGACCGACGTCTCTCCGCAAAACATAAAATAAGCAAACGTGAGTACAAATGTACTCAGCAAGACTTACATCGTAACTAACTACATATGCATCAGTATCAATAAAGGGGTGGTGGAGTTTGACTGCAGCAAGCCAGCTTTGACTCAGTGGCTATCCTGAACTATGACTGCAAGTAACTCTTTTGAGGTGGCGCACACGAGTCCACATATTCACCATATCAATACACCACTATGGATCCGTTTCCGTCTCCCTACGAGAACGCCATCCATAGCACTCACGCTTATCTTGCGCATTTTAGAGTATCCACTTTCACTTGTCTATGAACTGTTATAGGCAACCCAGAAGTCCTTTTCCGTGGACACGGCTATTCGAATAGATCAGATTAACCCTGCAGGGGTGTACCTCTTCACACACGCTCTCGCCACTTACCGCCATGTACACGTCATGTATCTCGGCAACCTTCAAGTGCAAGCCTGGTGAGGGTGTCGGCCACGGCCTACATAAACACTCAAGTCCCTTGTCGGTGTCAAAACCGGCGGATCTCGGGTAGGGGGTCCCGAACTGTGCGTCTAGGCGGATGGTAACAGGAGACAAGGGACACTATGTTTTTACCCAGGTTCGGGCCCTCTCGATGGAGGTAATACCCTACTCCTGCTTGATTAATATTGATGATATGGGTAGTACAAGAGTAGATCTACCACGAGATCAGAGAGGCTAAACCCTAGAAGCTAGCCAATGGTATGATTGTTGTTCTGTCCTACGGACTAAAACCTTTCGGTTTATATAGACACCGGATAGGGTTAGGGTTACACAGAGTCGGTTACAATGGTAGGAGATCTACATATCCATATCGCCAAGCTTGCCTTCCACGCCAAGGAAAGTCCCATCCGGACACGGGACGAAGTCTTCAATCTTGTATCTTCATAGTCTAGGAGTCCGGTCGAAGATGATAGTTCGGCTATCCGGACACCCCCTAGTCCAGGACTCCCTCAGTAGCCCCTGAACCAGGCTTCAATGACGACGAGTCCGGCGCGCATATTGTCTTCGGCATTGCAAGGCGGGTTCCTCCTCCAAATACTTCATAGAAGGTTTTGAACACCAGGATAGTGTCCGGCTCTGCAAAACAAGTTCCACATACAACCGTAGAGAGAATAACGTTTTGCACAGATCTGCTGACGTATTCCGCGGCGTGACATCACACCACGACCAGGCCTTTATACGAATCGTTTTTACTGTTCCACCTCAGCTCGTTCAGCGAGGCGGTTTCCTTGGCACGTCTTATCAAAGCGTAGATAGTGCCCCCCTTATTCCGGGATTCTCATCAATACGGACGTGGGTAACCCAACCGCGCCGTTGATTGCGGCGCTTGGGAGATAAGCGAGTTTTATCAGGCTGGTGGGGGACGCATAGCTTCGTACATCCATATAAGGGATAAGGATCCACCTTTTCACCTACGCCTTCTTCCTCCTTTGCTCATCCATTTTCACGCACTCGAGCTTCAGCGCCCAAGTCCGCACATCCCGCCTCAACCTTCTCCAACTATGTCCGGGCGGGAGGCAGGTGGATGGCCTCCTCCGTCACGGAGGGGCACATCATAAAGCTGCGGGAGGCCGGATACTTGTCCGGCGACATCGCGTGTCGGCTCCCCAACAAGGAGCAGCTCATCCCCACTCCCAGGCCCCATGAGAGGGTGGTGTTCCTCACCCACTTCCTCCGTGGACTAGGTTTTCCACTTCACCCATTTGTCCGGGGGCTCATGTTCTACTATGGCCTAGATTTCCACGATCTGGCCCCAAACTTCATCCTCAATATCTCAACGTTTATTGTCGTGTGCGAGGCCTTCCTCTGCATCCAACCCCACTTTGGTTTATGGTTGAAGACCTTTAGCGTCAAGCCGAAGATAGTGGGCGGCCGACAGGCGGAGTGCGGAGGCGCTATGGTGGGCAGGATGCCCAATGTCCTTTGGCTCGAGAGCTCCTTCGTGGAGACAATAAAGGTGGCAATCGGGTGGTTCTACATCACCGAGCCGCGCGACTCCAAATGGGCGGCGGCCCCCGAATTCAGATCTGGCTTCCCCACACGACTCTCATCATGGAAAGAGACGGACCTGACGTGGGGTGATTCCGAAGAGCTGACCGGACTCCAAACCTGTGTCCGAAACCTGGTGGACAAGAAGCTCAAGCTTGTCCACGTAGTCCAGGTTATGCTCATCCGCCGGATTCTCCCATGCCAGCAACGGGCCTTTAATTTGTGGGAGTTTGATCTGGCACAACACCGGACCTTGAGCCGGCTCCTCGACACTACCTACGAAGATGCCTGGAAGGTGATGTTCAAGGGCGCCGAAGCCCCCGCATCTGCTAACAAAGATCGCAGGTTCAGCTCGCTGCGTCAAGCCAGCGAGGCAAGTTATTCTATCCTTTATGGGACTCTTTTTTCATAGTTTGACTCTATGCGGGATCTAAAACTCCCTGTCCTTTGACAGGACTGGCTGAAGAAGTCCAGACAGATTAACTGTCCGGCCCCTTTGCCAGAAGACCCAGCGGATGCCCGATTGACGGGGCTGCTAGCTCCAGCACCTCACGTGGTGACGGAGAAGAAGGCCAAGAAGGAGGCCAGGGGAACTCGAAGGAGCTCCCGGCGCCAGGGGCTGTCGGACTCATCGCCCGACGATCCTGAGGTGGAATCCTCCTCTGAGGAAGAGGAGGAAGAAAAAGAAGCCTCTCCCCTAGTGGGGGAAGAGAAGAAGAGGAAAGCCGCCCCAACTGGGGAGGCCGGAGGGTCCAAGAAGGGGAGGACCCTTCCTCCGGACTTCTTAGCCAACGTCGACAACGACGAGGAGGAGTGGCCAACAAGGGCCAAGCCCCTGGCAAGATCGTAAGTGTCCAGATACCCATGGCTTTTTTATCATTGCATAGTGTTCTCTAATGCCGAACAATCATGCAGCCCACCCAAGGACGAGTTCGCCGCTTCGTCGAGCGGGTCCCTGAGTTCGTCGGAAATGGAGAGTACCTCCCTTCCGGCCGCCTCCTCACCTCACGCTGCGGACGACGCCGTGGTGGGGCCCCAAGGGGGGCCTGGTCGAGGGGAGGTGGCGCAAGAGGCGCCGCAAGGCAGCCTCCTGGATTCCAGGCGTGGGGGGAGCGAGACCCCCAGGGGCTCTAAGCCCGGACCTTCTCCGGACTCCATAACGGAACCTTTAGCGGTTCCGAAGTCCGGCAAGCAGCCCCTTCGTAGCAAGGGTAAGACGCCTGTAACGCCCTCGATGCGGCTATATCTCTCACGTGTCGAAGCACGACTTAGAGGCATAACCGCATTGAAAGCAATGTCGCAAGTGAGGTAATCTTCACACAACCCATGTAATACATAAGGGAAAGAGATACATAGTTGGCTTACAGTCGCCACTTCACACAGTACATAAATAAACATCCATCATTCAGATTACACTCAAGGTCCGACTACGGAACCAAAATAAAAGAAGATACCCCAAATGCTACACAGATCCCCGATCGTCCCAACTGGGCTCCACTACTGATCATCAGGAAAAGACACATAGTAATGACCACGTTCCTCGTCGAACCCCCACTTGAGCTCGGTTGCGTCAACTGCACTGGCATCGCCGGCACCTGCAATCGCTTTGGTAGAATCATGAGTCACGGGGACTCAAGCAATCTCACACCATGAGATCAAGACTATTTAAGCTTATAGGAAGGACAGAGTTGTAAGGTGGAGCTGCAGCAAGCGACTAGCATATATGGTGGCTACATGCACAAAAGAGAGCGAGAAGAGAAGCAAGGCACGGACGTGAAGCTAGTAGCGATCAAGAAGTGATCCTGAACTACTTACGTCAAACGTAACTCCAACACCGTGTTCACTTCCCGGACTCCGCCGAGAAGAGACCATCACGGTTACACACGCGGTTAATGTGTATTTTATTTGAGGTCAACTTCGGGTTTTCTACAACCGGACATTAACAAATTCCCATCTGCCTCATAACCGCGGGCACGGCTTTCGAAAGATAATACCCTGCAGGGGTGTCCCAACTTAGCCCATTATAAGCTCTCACGGTCAACGAAGGATATTCATTCTACCGGGAAGACCCGATCAATCTCGGAATCCCGGACTACAAGACATTTCGACAGCAATAAAACAAGACCAGCAAAGCCGCCCGGTTGTGCCGACAAATCCCGATAGGAGCTGCACATATCTCGTTCTTAGGGCACATCCGGATGAACACTATGTACGGCAACCGAAGATGCCCAAAGTTGCCTCAGGGTGGCACCGCAAGTGGCTCTAGTTTGGACCAACACTCAGAGGAGCATTGGCCCGGGGGGTTAAATAAAGATGACCCTCGGGCTCGCGAAAACCCGGGGGAAAAGGCTTAGGTGGCAAATGGTAAAACCAAAGTTGGGCCTTCTTTGGAGGAGTCTTATTCAAAGCGAACTGTCAAGGGGGTCCCATAAATCACCCAACCCGTGTAAGGAACGCGAAATCAAGGAACATAACACCGGTATGGCCGGAAACGAGGGTGGCAAGAGTGGAACAAAACACCAGGCATAAGGCCGAGCCTTCCACCCTTTACCAAGTATATAGATGCATTAATTATAGCAGATATATATATATATTGTGATATCCCCAACAAGTAAACATGGTCCAACAAGGAACAACATCTCCATGTTCCAACAAGGAACAAACTTCATCTTCACCTGCAACTAGCAACGCTATAAGAGGGGCTGAGCAAAGCGGTAACATAGCCAATCAACGGTTTGCTAGGAAAAGGATGGTTAGGGGCTGACATGGCAATATAGGTGGCATGATATAGCAGGTGGTCGGCATCGCAGCATAGGCATAGCAAAAGAGCGAGCATCTAGCATAGCAAAGATAGAAGTGATTCGAGGGTATGGTCATCTTGCCTGTAATGTTCTCAGAGTTGTCGAAAGCTTGATCCTCGTAAGCGTTCTCAACAGGTTCCTCGTTCACGCATTTCGTCTCCCGGCTCTACCCAAAGCAAGAACACAAAAAAAGGAACCACAATAAATCACGGTGCAATGCACAATCAACATGATGCAATACATGACATGATATGCGAGATGTGATATGCAATGCATATGCGTGCTCCGGAAGGAAAATGATGAACCAGGCATAAACTTGGAAAACCAAGTATGCCACTGGAAAGGTGAGATGATTTCGGTTGAAATCGATATAAAGATCACCGGAATCGGATGCACGGTTTGCAAATGACAAGCAAAACAAGAATGGCACAAATCTGCCATTAACAGCATGATACCACTTAGCAAGCAACAATAAATTAAGCTACTGCACCCAAACATACCAACAAAGCACATGGCAGTGATCTACTCAAGATGCTTGACAAAAGATGAACACTGAGCTACGGCTAAATCACAACGTAACAGGTCCAAACAAGAATGGCAAAATTGCAAAACATATCAGCTTCACAGACTTAGTGAAATTACTGAACATGGCAAAATCAGCATCAGGAAGCAATGTTCATAGCAAGAAAACAACATGCTACAGGAACTTATAATAGCAAAACAAGGCATGGCATGAATCTACTCAAAGCATAGAACAAAAGTCCCTTAATAACCCTAAGCCAAAAAGGATCAGAAAATATAATAACACCCATGTCAATATCGCAAGTTTCGTTAGCAGATTCAGCTACAGGGCATGACAAAAACAGATAACAAGTAGGCATGTTTAAGAGCTCAAAGCACTCACTACAGAGCCTTTCATGATAAACTAAGCATACATACATCAAGAAGACATGACATAGAAGACATACATGGCAAGAACAACATCATAACATTCACGGATCAACCACAACAACCTTGGCAAAATTGAATAACATGTAAACAATCTGCTAGGAAACATTTTATAGCAAAAGTAGAGCTCAATTGACTCAAGCTATGGCACTCCATAATTGCAAACAAAGGCATGGATGGATAGATAATAACCATATGTTCAAAACATCCTTACTGAAGTATCTCAAAATATGCATGGATCTCTTGGTAGCATCAAGTTAACATGGCATCAAAATATCAGCAAAACAGGGGCTGAAATCAGCAACAGCAGGAAGCCTACTTTGCATGCTTGTGCTAGTCACCACATAGATCACAAAAATACATGGCATACACCCCTGGAAAGATGTCATGGCATATTACAAAACACTTGCAGGACTCAAAACCATAGGGTGCACACATCAATCATAGCAAAAATAACAAAAGTGCATGTTCTGTTAAGAAACAGAGACTAACATCACATTGCCCTCTTCCAACAGCATTTCGGGCATCAAGATGAGCTCAAATGAAAATGATGCAATGAGACGAAATGATCTACTCTTCTAGGCGAACATTTTGACATATTACACGCACGAAACGGAGCTACAGGTGCAAAGTTATGATGCGTTGGAAATGCCACAAATTAATCATCGAAATAAAACTTAGACGAAATTTGGGGGGGGGGGGGAGAAAGTCAACCCCCTCGGGATCTCAGATCCGGCCCGATGGATCGGGGCGAGGCGGCGGCGCGGCTCGCCGGAGCCCGGGCCGGGGAGGAGAGGAGGCGGGGCAGGGCCGGCCGGGCGGTCCAGGCCGGCATACGTCTTGGCCGATGGCGGGCTGACGTGGCGAGCCTCGGCCCAAGGCCGGGCGGAGGCGGCGGCCTCGGGCGCCGTGGCGGAGCGGGCGGTGAGGCCTCCCGTGAGGCGGCGGCGAGCTTGCTCGACTTCGGGAGAGAAGGCGAGAGGCGAGGCGAGGAGAGAGGGAGGCGGTCGAGGGTCCGGGGGTAGCGTGGTGGCGTCACAGGCGACGAGGGTAGCCAGCAGGCAGCTGCCGGCTGCCTTGTGGCACGCCGTGGCGCCTCTGTCTTCCTCCGCCTTCAGCAAGAGGAGGGGGATGACTGGCAGCGGTGGTGGGCTGGGCCAGCTCCTGGGCTGCACCGTGTTGAGCCTCTGGGCTGTAGGTAAGCGCCAGATAACTCTCTCACTCTCTCTCTCTTTTCTGATTTTCTATTTTCTGTAATTGTGTTTTGCTTTATTAAAAATGCCATAGCATTTCCAAAAATCATGCAACTGACTGTGGCCACTGTTCGGAATATTTCCAATGGTAAACATTTCAGTTTGTGATTACTTGGGCATTTAATATATTTTATAGGATTTAAATGCCCAAAGGAAAATACTATATGATTTAATTCAAAATTCCAAAAATGACCTAGAAAGGTGTGCACCATTTTTGTCAGAGGTTCTAGACCAATTCAAAAATGATGAACTTTTCTAAAGAGCATTCTGGGTTCTTGAGAATGTTTTTAAGTTGAACCTATTTGATTTAATTTTGGTGCTAGGGTTTGTCATCCCCATTTCATCTTTCGAAATAATTTAAACATGATGTAACAGACAAGTGCTAGCCTAGTGCAAGGTAAGGCTAGGGATGTGACTGAAACCAACAAACCTTGAGATGTTGAACAGCTCAAAAGAAATGACACAACGGAGATGAGCGAATTGAGAGCACTCAGTAGTAACGGAAGCAAGGAACACCATGAGAACCTTGTAGGTTGAAAGACATGAAACAAGAGCTCAACGAACCAAAATAATATGGAGAAAATTCCTTATTTGACACTGTCTTAAAATCTGGTTCCTTATTTGACATTGAAAAAGTTTTTCTTCCCTATTTGACACCAATCCTAAATTTTATTCCCTATACGACACTTCTGTTCATTTTGAGCCTAAATGACACGTGAAAAGACCATTTTGACCCTCATGTGGTATGTGTGTGTATGCGCGCGTGTGTGCTGTTGCGTGTGTGGGTGCACGCGCACATGTGTGCTGCTGCGTGTGTGTGTGCGCGCACGCGTGTGTGTGCTGCTGCGTGTGTGTTTGCTACTGCGTGTGTACTTGTGCGTGTGTGTGTGCTGTTGCGTGCCTATGCGCTGCATGCTTGTGTACTGCAGCGTGTGTGTGTGTGCGCGCGTGTGTGTGTGCACGTGCATGTGTGTTGCTACGTGTGTGTGTGCACATGCATGTGTGTTGCTGCGTGTGTGTGCATGTGTGTGTGTGTGTGCACGCGCGCGTGTGTTGGTGTGTGTGTGCGCGCGTGTGTGTGTGTGTTGCTGCATGTGTATGTGTTGCTGCGTGTGCGCTCCTGCCCTCGCACTGATGTTGCGTGTGTGCGCTACTGCCCCGCGCACACAGATACTACATGAGGGGTAAAAGAGTCTTTTCAGATGTCATTTAGGCTCAAAATTGACGGAAATGTCATATAGGGAATAAAATTTAGAACTTGTGTCAAATAGGGAAGAAAAACTTTTTCAGTGTCAAATAAGGAAGCAGATTTTAGGACAGTGTTAAATAAGGAATTTTCTCAATAATATGACCACCCCGGTATAATGAGATAGCCAAAGAACATGAATGCCAGAACTTGGACAGCACTCCGGTTGAGAAGAGAGGCAAGACTTGATAAGATGAGAGAACTCGAATGAAGACACGACACTCCAGATAAACAGATAAGCAAGGAAAAGAACATGGTCTTGACAAAACAAAATGATTGGTCGAAGAGAGCGACAACGCAATGCCTCCGAACGAAAGAATAGAAGCTAGATCGTCAGGAAGAAAGAAAGTAGAAGAAAAAGATAACTTCTACCACCAATGAATTTGAAGGCATGCTTAGAAACAAGGATTGAATGGAGTTGGTGAAAATTAAACAACAAAAGAATAAGGTTGTTGTGGGCTTATGGAAAACTTCTCAAAATTATGAGGTGAAATTCTGCCACTAATGGAAAACAATAGATTGGATTGATATCAACAAGGAGACGAGAAACTTATTTCACCGGGAGGATAAATGAAGAACTTGGGTCATTTATAAGCACCATAAATACCAACAATCCTTAGGGAAAGCTTAAGGTTAAATATAACCCAGGATAACTCCAAAGAAGAGATTGATGGGTTTAAATATCCCATTCCTTACAACTTGTGAATCATGAAACATGAAGGAAATTGTCAAGAATGACATAACACCATCTCAAAAGATAAGGTAGAAAGAATTGCACTTCGGAATGCGAGATGAAGAATGCTTGAACTCCTCATGACAAAACACGTGTTGAACACCATGTTTATTGTAGAGTATAGCTTGGCGGATCTTAACTCCGAGAGAAATCTTGAAGACCAAATCAAGAATGAAAGGAATCCTTGATGAACCATCATGTAGAGCCTCCATGAAGAACTCTGGTAATAAAAGGATGATAAAAAGAAAGAGAAGTTGAGAACACAAGGTGAAGCCTTGCAATGATTTAGACGGAGCTTCACGATGAAATAATGCGGAAAACTTGGAACTCCTGACGAAGAAATTACACTTGGATGAAACAAGAACAAGAATTATGTTATGCGTATCCTTCACCAATTTAGATTGATGACAAGCAACAGATTTGGCATACTACTTACTCTTCTTGAAAAGATTGAAGAGATATGGCCAAACTTGAGAATAGTCTTCAATGATCTGCCGGTAGGATTGGAAAGAACGAATGAATTGATATGATAACCAAGAAAGAGAACTCTTGAACGAACCACCATAAGAATTGAAAATGAAAGTAGCAAAGGCACAATACACCGGGAAGAATTGGAAAACGAATGAAGAACCTGAGGGAATTTAGATACAAGTGAAAGAAGAGATCGTGAACTGATTAGAGGATATTTGAACGATGCACCGGTAAGATTTCGGGAACAAGAGCTGAAAGCTGGAATGAATAATTCTGAGATTATAGGCTCCGGAGAACGAAAAGAATTCTCACAGTCGCAAACAATTATGAGAGGATGGCATGAAGCTAGAACCATGAATCTTCACGAGAATGGACCAAGATTTTAGAAGAAATCTCTTGCTCGGTCTTCAAAATCTAAGAATAACAACGAGAAACACCACCATGAATTGTTGAGGCACTCCGAAACGAAAATTGGAAAGGTTGAACCAACGTGAAAAGAATTTGAAAGATCTTGGAGAAAGACATATGACTGCTGATAACCCATTCTTACGTCAAACTTTGAAAAGAATTTTAGAAGCTCCGGGAAAATTAGAAGAGTCAGGTAAGATCCTGGGAAAAGACCTGTGGGTTAGGGCCCACTCAAAAGAACCACCGTTGAACGATTGCTTGAAAAGAGAGATTGCACCGGTTAAATTAAATGGCTTGAATGAGATAGCATCCTCAAAAGAACTTGAGTGAATTGAGAATGGAAACTTGAATCTTCTGAGATATCTTCATCACTCCGGAACAATTGAATAGTGAGAAGTGGATGATTAAGAGGTGCACCGGTACAAGAAAAACATTTGGAACAAGGAAAATATATGATCGACAAAGCTTGAATTTAATCCACTGGAGAAGAAAGAGAACGAATAATGATGAAGTTAAGGCTCCGTTAGTATCTTCCTGAGAATCACGGGATAAGAACATTGACGAAAAAGAATGGAGAGACTTCCCATCTATAAGATGGATACTTGATTAAGAATTCTGAGTCCTTGAAGAAAAAGGGTGGGAGGGCGGGGAAAACAAAGACAACTTGGGACGGATGAAGCAAACACCATTGCAAAGAACTGAGAATTGATCTCGCGAATGTTGAAATGATCGGATCCACTTGAAAAAGAGCACGTCGTTTGGAAAAGAATTGGCATGACAATCTCGATGATCAAGAAGGATTTTTCACATAGAAGTATGAGAACACCGCTTAGGAAAGGTAAGGAATCAACACTTGACTTTGAAGCAACTCGAATACCACAAACCAAAACAAAACAAAGGATTGGCTTAGGAAACAAACATGTGATAGATCCCATATCGTATCATGTGTCTGTTGGAAAGATAATCTAGGAGCTACTTGAATTCCCACTTATAAACTCCTGAAACTTTCTGGTTATGCAATCTGGTGTTGGGGATACAGGGGACGCAATATATCTCACCCAAACTAACAATTCCTAGATCCAGCTGTATCCATCCGTCAACACATAACCAAGAAAACTCTGGAAATCGTATACCTCAACCTTCGAAAAGCATCCGTTATACAAGTTATGGCAATACTCCCGAACTCCCGCCCCAGTACTGGGTGGCGTCGAGGTGATCTCACCAACAAACTGCATAAAAGAGATTTTCGATGTCGGCGAAACTCTGGTATTCCAGAACTGCAATGACAAAATTGTGACGACAACACCTCGGAGCTCAACTCCCCGGGACACTGCCACAACCCCTAAATGTCAGGTGGCACCAAGAACAATGTTCTCGTCACAAAACCATCGGAACGATTCCAAGATACCCGCGTGATCCTAAAGAAAATTAGTGAAAATTGAGGAGAGGAAAGTCAAAACTTCTACGTCAGGAGGCCTCACCAGAGCGACGAAGGGACCGAGGAGTAAAAAGAATCCTACTCTCCGATATATATAATCCTAAGACTCAAAACTTTTTTTTTCTAGAATCAACAACATCAGCGATTCGATCAAGCGGGGGCTCCTAAGTCGGGGATGGCTCTGATTACCAACTTGTAACACCCACGATGCGGCTATATCTCTCACGTGTCGAGGCACGACTTAGAGGCATAACCGCATTGTAGGTTTTGTCGCAAGAAGGGTCATCTTCACACAATCCCATGTAATGAACAAGAATGGGATAAAGAGAGTTGGCTTACAATCGCCACTTCACACAATACATAAATAAATCATACATCATCCAAAATACACACATAGACCGACTACGGTCAAATCCAAATGAAAAGAAGATAACCCCAAATGCTAGATCCCCGATCGTCCCAACTTGGCTCCAATACTGATCATCAGGAAACAAAACATAGTAACGACCAAGTTCCTCGTCGAACTCCCACTTGAGCTCGGTTGTGCCACCTACACTGGTATCATCAGCACCTGCAACTGTTTGGAAGTATACGTGAGTCACGAGGACTCAGCAATCTCACACCCGCGAGATCAAGACTATTTAAGCTTATGGGTAGGATAGGGTAATGAGGTGGAGCTGCAGCAAGCACTAAGCAAATATGGTGGCTAACATACGCAAATAAGAGCGAGAAGAGAAGCAATGCAATGGTCGTGAAGCTAGAAGTGATCAAAAAGTGATCCTGAAACTACTTACGCACAACCATAACACAAGAACCGTGTTCACTTCCCGGACTCCGCCGAGAAGTGACCATCACGGTTACACACGCGGTTGATGTATTTTAATTAAGTCAAGTGTCAAGTTCTCTACAACCGGACATTAACAAATTCCCATCTGCCACATAACCGCGGGCACGGCTCTCGAAAGTTTATACCCTGCAGGGGTGTCCAACTTAGCCCATCACAAGCTCTCATGGTCAACAAAGGATATTCCTTCTCCCGAGAAGACCCGATCAGTCTCGGGATCCCGGTTACAAGACATTTCCACAATGGTAAAACAAGACCAGCAAAGCCGCCCGATGTGCCGACAATCCCGATAGGAGCTGCACATATCTCGTTCTCAGGGCAACACCGGATGAGACATCCTACGAGTTAAAACCAGCCTTCAAGTTTCCTTGAGGTGGCCCCACAGTCTAGTCAGTTCAGACCAACACTTAGAGAAGCAATGGCCCGGGGGGGTTAAAATAAAGATGACCCTCGGGTTGACCGACCTAAGGGAAAGGTAATAGGTTGTTAGGCAAATGTAAAAACCAATGTTGGGCCTTGTTGGAGGAGTTTTATTCAAAGCAAACTGTCAAGGCATTCCCATAACACCCAAACGCGTAAGGAAAGCAAAATCAAGGAACATAACACCGGTATGACAGAAACTAGGGCGGCAAGAGTGGAACAAAACACCAGGCATAAGGCCTAGCCTTCCACCCTTTACCAAGTATATAGGTGCATTAATTAAAATAAGAGATATTGTGATATCCCAACATATCCATGTTCCAACATGGAACAAACTTCAACTTCACCTGCAACTAGCAACGCTATAAGAAGGGCTGAGCAAAAGCGATAACTTAGCCAAACAATGCTTTGCTAGGAAAGGATGGTTAGAGGCTTGACATGGCAATATGGGAGGCATGATATAGCAAGTGGAAGGTAGCGCGGCATAGCAATAGAGTGAACAACTAGAAAGCAAACATAGAAGTGATTTCGAGGGTATGGTCATCTTGCCTGAGATCCCGCAAGGAAGAAGAACGAGTCCATGAAGAAGACAAGCGGACATAGTCGAACGAATCCTCACAACTCCGAAACGAAACCGAAGCTAACGAGAGAGGCAACCCGGAAAGAAGCAAGCAACATAGTAAACAAACATCACATAAACATGGCATGATGCGCAACCAAGTATGATGCATGTCCGGTTTAAAGAGGGATGGCATGGCAAAGTGCACAAACAATACTACAAGTTAAGTGGAGCATAATATGCAACGAGTTGCATATTAATGGCTACCACATTTCAAACATTTACTTCACTCTCGTTTATGTACCCAACAATATTAAATGTTGTTAAACATGGCAATAGGTGAAGCATAATTAAACTAACTATTTAGGCAAGTTTAGATGAGGCCAGAAATAATAAACAACAATTCCAGAAAATCCTCATGTGCGTATTTTTGATTTGGTACTGTTCTCCCCTAAACCATATTTTAGAATTGTTAAACATGCAAATTAATGCTACCATGTTAATCTATGCATTTTTCCACCCCATTTACATATAAAGTTTATTAAATTCGGAGCTACGATTATTTAGTTATGATATAAAGCATTTTAGCATGGCATTTAAGCGAATTAAAGCAAACAACAAGTGTAAACATTTTAACATGGATGAAAGTGGCATATTATGAAACTAGATGAAAATCTAAGCATTTTACCTATATAAATTATTTACATAGGATGCATGGCTATTCAGTTATTAAATGCATGAACAGCAAGGGGTAATCTGTAAAACTGAAGTTCCAAGAAAAAGTCTAAATTTGCAGAACTGGAAAAAAACATCTACAGGCCGAATTTCGAGCTAAAGGAACTGGGCGGCTCACCAGGCCTCATGGGCCGGTTGATGAAGGAGGCCCGAAAAGGGGGCGCAGCTGGGCTTGGTGCGATCTGGCCGCAAATTTGGATCGAACGAGGCAACGACGCGGTCAACAGGCGCTGCGGGACTTGGCGCTGGTCGTCCTCCTCACACGCAGAAGCAGGGGAACAGCGCGACGAAGAGGTTAGGCGCGCCGACGCGATGCAGAGGAGGCAGCGGGCGGCAGGGCGCGAGGAGACCGGGCGGAGCCCGTCGTGGACGCCGAGAGGAAACGGATCCGTTGGCGAGTTGAGGCCAGGGCTGCGGGGTCGATGTGTGTGGCGACCGGTTTTCCGGGTAATAAATTCCAGAAAATGGCCGTTATGCTCACCAGCCCCAGGATAACTGTTAGCTGATGAGGCACCAACTTGATACAGAAATTCCAAGCAAAATACACAATATGTAGTACAAGACCATTCTGGCCTGTGAGTACAACAAATGGTTTCTAGTGGTTGATGGCGGAAGCGGTTTGTGGATCATCAGGGTCTATGGGACTCCATTTCCCACAGGAACAGCTGACCAGGCTAACTCCTATCTTCGTGAGGCCGCTATCTCCACTGCCTAGGTTCCGGGGCTGTCATCGCAACGCTCCTCTTCACGCAAGAAAATCTGGCCAAGAGAATAGCCAGGGACAAGCCAGTGAGTACTTTGAATGTACTCGCAAACATTGAGAACACAGGTATAATATAAATGACAATCATGTACTTGAAATATTCTATAATCACATCGTCAGTTATAAATAAAGTCTCTTATGCATGCAAGCAGGTTGTCCATATGAATATGCAACAATTGAGTGGAAGAAAGATGCCGCAGTCGGACGTTTGTGCGACATCACATAGAGGGCTTATAGGGTAAATAAATAACAAGTAATGCCACAGTCGGGCGTCTAAGCGACACCACATAAAGGGCTTATAAAGGAAATGAATAACAAGCAATGCCACAGTAGGGCGTCTTAGCGACACCACATAAAGGGCTTATAAAGGAAAAGAACAACAAGCAATGCCACACTCGGGCGTCTTAGCGACACCACATAAAGGGCTTATAAAGGAAAAGGATAACAAGCAATGCCACAGTCGGGCATCTTAGCGACACCACATAAAGGGCTTATAAAGGAAAAGAATAACAAGCAATGCCACAGTCGGGCGTCTTAGCGACACCACATAAAGGGCTTATAAGGAAATAAAATAATCACAATGCCACAGTCGGGCGTCTCAGCGACACCACATAAAGGGCTTATAAGGAAATAAATAATCACAATGCCACAGTCGGGTATCTCAGCGACACCACACAAAGGGCTTATAAATAATCACAGTGAATATCCAGGAGGTAGAACCGTCCTAGGGATACTCGATAATTCAAATAATATAACAGGTTAGTCCATAACAAGATAATAATCATAATCATTACAAGTCTCAAGCTGCGATCCTAGTTCTTGTTTAATAGTTCCTCCTCCGAGTGACCGACACTAAGACCGACACTAAGACCGACACCTGACCCATCCCAGACTGAAATCCTTAACCAAGGACACGGCTATTCGAATAGGTTTAATCTCTGCAGAGGGTGTACTCCTTACCCACGAGTAACGGATTACTTTAGTCCATCGGGACTAATTCCGCTCTGACCTTTTAGTTGAAAACACACCTAACTTGCACACACCAAATTAACTTACCGGTGTCTGGAATCACCCACGACACTTGTTAAGCAAAACTCTAAGTGGGGAGGCTACAACCTCGCATAGCATGGGATCAAATTTATATCGCACGCTCTAAGGGGTGGCCTCCCTCCCGGTCTCAACCGGAAACACCCATGCCGCCAGACCAGGTGGCCTGCCTACCAACTACAACCGGTATCTTCCACCATGGCCTCTCTGTACGGTGTGTGCTGGAAAGGGGTTGACGACTTACTGAACCGTACCCTACTTGTTGTAGAGCCAAGTGATAGTACGAAACAAGTATGGGGTTTACTGAAACAAGACTCGATCTATGGTCGACTCGGGAAGTGATAAATTCCCTGTATGACATGAATCACAAAACATAATATATCAACCCACAAAATCAACACTCATTATACCTTACTATGCCATACCGGACGTAACTGCTGGACGGAGACGGGCGACAAACTCATGCCTACCCAAGGCAGAAGTTTTTCTCGGATTCCTTTCCGGCATGCATGCAAGGCTCATGAGAATGATTACCAACACAAGTATACTCATTTCCAACAGCAAGGAATTCACTAATATGCATCCATGCAATTGATCATATCACATGAAATAACAAGTTCTCCGAAGTGAGGTGATGTTATAAACGTGTCAACTAACACACCAAAATATTATGCCGGGGTTCAGAATGCTTGCCTTCAAGTTTGATTCTCTCTCTCCAAAGTCCTATTTTAAATAAATAAGAATTAACACACAAATTTAAAACAGCACAAAATTTTGTTTTGAAATTTTTTCAAATAAATCTTAAAATAAACTAGATCAAATTTGAGAGAGGTAGGAAAAAGAATCAACTCGTTTGGGGTTATATTTAAAAAGTTAAGCTCAGTCAAAATTTTGGTCAAAATTTATTTTAAAAATAAAACAGAAAAAGAAAATGATTCGAAAATAAACGTACACATCGAAGGCGTATTCTGGAAACGCGCCCCCACTTATCCAGCGTGGACCGTGCGTGGGTCATCGACAAGAGGGGCCCGCCGCCCATCGGGTCGTTTGACTGGTCTTCCCTCCCTCTTCTTCCTCTGCCCGAGAGTGGGCGGAACTCCGGCGATCGTCGCCGGCGAACGGCGTTTCCTCGCGGGGAGCTGAGGGCAGGGATGGACCCGTGGATCTAGGGCGATCCTATCGGTGGTTGTAGGGTCGATGGAGGTGGAGGGAATCGCCGTCGGCGAGCTTCGCGCCCGCCGGTGGCTTCGGGAGCAAAGTGAGTTTGGGGCTACGGTGGCTCTCCGTCGCAGCTGGGGGCCTGGGCGGCTCTGCAAGACGAAGTGGAGCCGTCTGGTGGTGATGGGAGGGCCGGGGAGGTTCGGGTTGTGACGAACGGAGCCGGGAGGCGGCGGTGGCCGAACTGGCCGGAGTCGGGGAAGACGGCCTTCCCGGTTCGATTGCTGGCCAAGGGGTCCTAGGGAGATGGCTTGAGACTGCGTGCGTGCCGGGACGAGCTCGGGGCTTCTTAAATAGGCGATCGGGGTCGGTTCCAACGGTGGCCGTGGATAAGGTCGCCGGCGACCGCCATTCTGTAGCTAGGGTGTCGTGGCGGCGACGAGCGCTAGGGGACACGCTTGTGGATGAGCTCGCCGCTCCAGCGGCAGGTGGCGAGCGGGAGAGGCTCGGGCGGCGCCGACCTGAGCAGGGGCTGTCAGGCGGCCGTGGCGGCTAGCTCCTGGCCTGCCGGAGACGTGGCAAGGGGCTGCTTGGCGTGTTGCAGTGAGTAGGGGAGTGTGTGGCGTGGCTCTGCCGTGAGGGCAAAACCAGGGGCGCGACGTGTCGGCTCGGGCGCCGCACGCGTGCAATCGCTGATGCTTTCACTGCTGTGAGCACACGGAACATGCTCGATTTAAATGTCGGGGCAGGCTAGAGGTCTCGGTGAGGTTAGCAAGCAACAGGACTAGGTTAGTGATAGAGGGAGATCAAGGGACAAGGTGGTTTGGTCAGAGACCAAGTTCACAATGCAAACAAGAACTCATGCCAAATCTGTCCATGCTCTCAAGATGTTTGACAAAATGCCACAGGCATCTAGGCATTTCTTGGAGTGGCCAAATCTTCCAGACTGGGGTCTCTTTAGATGAAAGAGAGGGTGGTGAAGTTAGTTTGTCCAAGGCACAAACTTGCTAGTGCAAGTTTTGCAAAACTACAATTCTGGACAGGATGTAAATGGTATCATTGCATGGACCAAAAATGATCCAAATGGTGCAAGCTCCTGGACTTAAGGGTTTATCAGGGAAGACTACCAGTAGGAAAAGTAATCATGGATAGAGGCGCAACTAAAATTGTGGTTGCTGTACAAATCCTCAAGTTGGACCAGAATAGAAAAGAGGTTGGTTCACTCAATTTTTCCAAAGAACAACATTTGGTTCTTGCATAAAGTTGAAATGTATGCCACCACTGACATCCCATAATTTTGGTGAAGGCCTTAAGGAAATATACAAATAGGTTGAAGTGCAAATCTGCCCACTGGACCTGATTTGAAAACATGGAGTATAGCTCAAAATATCCAATGGACAGAAGATATTTGTGCACAAAGTGGTTTGAAAACATCACATGACATCTCCAAATTTTGGTGGGATTTTTGGATGAATTTATAAAAGGGTTGCAGTTCAAATAGGACCATAAAGTCATGGGAAACCATTTTTCAAGAAAATTGAAGATCAGGTAGATTATTATAATTAATTCCTCTGATAAAAGAAAAGTTTTTCTTGAGAGGGTAAACAAGTCCAATAACATAATTGAAAAGTTCTCACTGAAGGAAAACAACTCCAAGATAAATAGGAAGGAAAAGTTTCAAAAACAAAAGGGAGCCCACAAAGCAAAAGTTTTAATTCCCTGGCAATTTTTTTAATAAAACAAGGTTAAAATTTTTGGGGTGTCACAATACTACCCCCCTTAAGAAAAATCTCGTCCTCGAGATTTTCTAAGAGTTGTGTTAATAAAAACATATGCATTAAATCAAATGCGGCTACAGTGAGAGGGCAATAAGTGGTGCAAAAACACAGTGTGGGACACTGGCGCGGCGTGGAAAAATCCACGGTTAGGACAAAAATGAGCGATTTCTACGCTGGATATAAATTTAGAATAAAATTCTAAATTTAATAAAAATACGCTGGTCGCACCCGAGAGCACAGTTTCTCTGCTCGACAGTGGACCCGGGCCCACTGTCGGCCTCTTCTTCTTCCTCTGGCTCTTTCTTCTTCCTCTCTCCCGCGCGCTTTCCCGCGCTTTCCCCACCGGCGACGTCTAGTTCGTAGGGCATCTAGGCCGTACCGCGGTAGTGCGCGGTGTGCTAGCTGCCGGTGCAGCGTGCACTCACTTCGCGGGCCAGTGCGTTGTCGGCACTGCTCGCAGATTCGCCTCCGAACACCGGCGATCGGGCGACGAGCGGCACTGGTGGACCTCACCCACCGTACACCGAGCTCGAGCTATAAAACGGCCGAGGTGTTATTCTCTTCTTCCTCCCACCTGACCTCGCTTCACCTACTCCTCCTTTCTCCTCTGTCTCCGTTTGCCGGAGCTCGAGGCGAGGCTCTAATGGCGGAGGTGGTGCCGGACTGGTACGTGATCCTGTTGTGCGGAGGGCTGGCAGCGGTGTTGTGGCTCTCCATGCTCCCGTGCGCGATGATCCTCGATGATCGTCGTGATGCTGCGGCGCGGGCGTTGGCTCTCCGCGGTGGTGGTGACATGAGGAGTAGGTGGGGTGTGTCGGGTGCTAACTGTCGTCGGGAGATGCTCAGTTAGATGCATCACAGTTGCAAGATTTTGCAAGCAGTGTATGTGCTCGAATGATTTTGGGTGTGAGTCTATGCCGTGGTGCTTGTGTGAAATAAAATAATCCACGTCGTGAGAAGGTGTAGATGCAGCAACTCAGGGAAAAGAAATCTCACTAGAGGATTTCTCGCAAGAGAAAATACTGATAAATTAAAGTCAAACGCAACAGAACTACGCACAATAATAGAAAAACAAAGAAATTGCTCGCTGCGCAAACTCGGGGTACCGCGCATAAGTTACAACTCATAAATAAATGTTGCAATAATAAACACAGCAGTGACGTCTAGAATGAAAATGGTGACTGGACGGGGTCCCGAGAGAACGTCTCTGGTACTGTGATACACTCCTCTTCTATCGGGGAAAGTGGATTGATTAGTCGATGAATGTGTCTCTCCTGGTAGGGCCTCAGTGATCTGCCGATGGCGATCTGAGGATTTAAATCCGCGAGGCTCTAGAGATAACTCATCACACGTTGGGTTAAACGCTCTTGAGCGATGACGTACTGGACAAGGTTGGCCAGGGCTGGGTCTCTCTAAATTCGTCCACCGGGAAAAGATGTATCTCCTCCGGGTGCTGCATGGCTCGGAAAGTAATAATACCCTCGTTCGCTGGCGTAGGGTACCGCGAATTGAAGGCGAGCAAGCGCTTCGTATGTCGCAGCTTCTACGGCCATATGTGGGGTCGGCATAGATTTCCCCACGAAGGAGACTTCTGTTGGGTCTTGGTTTGGGCTTACGGGAGGGATGTGCACTGCTGCCCAGTATCTCGAGGTCGAAGGGGTGATCCTCGATTTGAACAGCTCGTACTGGGGTGGCTGGGTAGCGCCCATGGTACTGCAGGTAAAGTCCCACAATATTTTGACAAAGCTACCCGCGGTTGCATCTGGAGTTCTCAGATAAATACTAGGGCTCGGCATGGCAAGAGAAGTTTGTGAGTAAGGTGCACAAGTTGAGGGATGCTTGGCAAGGTCTCGCGGTGGCCCTTTTATAGCACCGGAGCTGGGTCATTTTACCGTGGTGAAAGGTAATGAATTTGCCAGCTCGGCTCCAAGGGTCGAGGTCAAAGCCACAGATACATATCTCACCAAAGTGACGTATCACTGTGGGGTTTGTCGGGGTGGTTTTGGTAGTTGTGCCCGGAAAATTATACAACTGCGGGCTGTCACAGTTATGCAAGGTTACCGTTTAAAATAGAGGCACGACGACTGGCGGCGTTTATTTACATGGTCACATGATTACAAAGGGGGGATACACTGGGACTCGATACTACTAAAGTGACTTAGTCTACCTCGTTTACATCCAAGCGGGCGTGCCTTGTGTATGTCGAGGCTTCTCCACGGGTCTCACCGTCGGAATTAGCTGGAGAGGGTTGAGGGGCTGCAGGCTCGGGGTAGCGATGATGACCATCTCGGGGATTGTTGGCCACAATCCCGTTGGAGTGTGCTCCCAAGAGGCGACGAAGCACTTCTGGGGTCATCAATGAGCCTTGGCTGACAGCTGGGGCAGACCTCAGGGACACAATCGGGTGTCCAAACAGCACGACTGGGTTGTCGGCGTCGGGCTCGTTTTCTTCTCTCGCTAGGGCTCGGCGAACCAGCTCTCCACGAGCTGCGATCAGATCAATGGTGATTTGATCAAACAGTTCCTCTAGTGCACCTACATAGCGCATTAGGTGCAACAACGCAGGATCCGTCTCGTGATCTCCGTTGGCAACCTGGGGTGGTCTGCCATACCCTTCACGTGCTGGGTAGTAGTGGAATGAGCGACAGTTAACTCTGGCGGACAGTGCACGAGATGAACTATAGCTTCTCGAGCAGCTATTTGGATGGCTTGTGGCTCAAAGGAAGTTGTTCTCCCGGTGAACCTGTAGGGGCGCTCGGGCGCTAAACCCCTACCGTAGATGTGTACAGTGGCCCAGAATTGACGGCTCTCACCGCTCACGGGTCCTTGGTACACAACATATTCTGGTGGTTCTTCTAACGCATAGGCACGACGGGTGAGGTTTGCGAGTATGGTCACAAAGCCTCCAAGGTTGGTTGCTGTGGTCTCATTGTGCACGACGGGGCCAGGCATTATGGCTCGGTTTTGGGTAGAGGATGTGTTGTGCTGGGTTGGGGCTAACGTGCCCTTTTTATAGTAAAAGGGGACGGAGTCTTCCTTCGCACGCTTGCGAATAAGACACCTTGGGTGCTGGTCACTGGTGTGCGATCGGCAGGCTAGGTTGGTAGGTTGGGCACCGACTGCCAAAAGGTGTCGGGTCACTGTGTGGCTATCTTGCACGAGAAGCTAGGCTGGGGTGCGGTTATGGTCTAGTGGGTTGGTTTACCTAAGTTTATTGACTTGGCTAAGATAGGATTAGCCAATGGTCAGCTTGGCTCTGATACCAAGTCTGCGGCGACCGGTTTTCCGGGTAATAAATTCCAGAAAATGGCCATTATGCTCACCAGCCCCAGGATAACTGTTAGCTGATGAGGCACCAACTTGATACAGAAATTCCAAGCAAAATACACAATATGTAGTACAAGACCATTCTGGCCTGTGAGTACAACAAATGGTTTCTAGTGGTTGATGGCGGAAGCGGTTTGTGGATCATCAGGGTCTATGGGACTCCATTTCCCACAGGAACAGCTGACCAGGCTAACTCCTATCTTCGCGAGGCTACTATCTCTGCTGCCTAGGTTCCGGGGCTGTCATCGCAACGCTCCTATTCACGCAAGAAAATCTGGCCAAGACAATAGCCAGGGAGAAGCCAGTGAGTACTTTGAATGTACTCGCAAACATTGAGAACACAGATATAATATAAATGACAATCATGTACTTGAAATATTCTATAATCACATCGTCAGTTATAAATAAAGTCTCTTATGCATGCAAGCAGGTTGTCCATATGAATACGCAACAATTGAGTGCAAGAAAGATGCCGCAGTCGGATGTTTGTGCGACATCACATAGAGGGCTTATAGGGTAAATAAATAACAAGTAATGCCACAGTCGGGCGTCTAAGCGACACCACATAAAGGGCTTATAAAGGAAATGAATAACAAGCAATGCCACAGTCGGGCGTCTTAGCGACACCACATATAGGGCTTATAAAGGAAAAGAACAACAAGAAATGCCACAGTCAGGCGTCTTAGCGACACCACATAAAGGGCTTATAAAGGAAAAGAATAACAAGCAATGCCACAGTCGGGCGTCTTAGCGACACCACATAAAGGGCTTATAAGGAAATAAAATAATCACAATGTTACGATCCAGGCGTCTCAAATGACACCACATAAAGGGCTTATAAGGAAATAAATAATCACAATGCCACAGTCGGGCGTCTCAGCGACACCACACAAAGGGCTTATAAATAATCACAGTGAATATCCAGGAGGTAGAACCGTCCTAGGGATACTTGAAAATTCAAATAATATAACGGGTTAGTCCATAACAAAATAATAATCATAATCATTACAAGTCTCAAGATGCGATCCTAGTTCTTGTTTAACAGTTCCTCCTCCGGGTGACCGACACTAAGACCGACACTAAGACCAACACCTGACCCATCCCAGACTGAAATCCTTCACCAAGGACACGGCTATTCGAATAGGTTTAATCTCTGCAGAGGGTGTACTCCTTACCCACGAGTAACGGATTACTTTAGTCCATCGGGACTAATTTCGTCTACGGCCTTTTAGTTGAAAACACACCTAACTTGCACACACCAGCTTAACTTACCGGTGTTTGGAATCACCCACGACACTTGTTAAGCAAAACTCTAAGTGGGGAGGCTACAACCTCGCATAGCATGGGATCAAATTTATATCGCGCGCTCTAAGGGGTGGCCTCCCCTCTCGGTCTCAACCGGAAACACCCATGCCCCCGGACCAGGTGGCCTGCCTACCAGCTACAACCGGTATCTTCCACCATGGCCTCTCTGTACGGTGTGTGCTGGAAAGGGGTTGACGACTTACTGAACCGTACCCTACTTGTTGTAGAGCCAAGTGGTAGTACGAAAAAAGTATGGGGTTTACTGAAACAAGACTCGATCTATGGTCGACTCAGGAAGTGATAAATTCCCTGTATGACATGAATCACAAAACATAATATATCAACCCACAAAATCAACACTCATTATACCTTACTATGCCATACCGGACGTAACCGTTCCGACGGAGACGGCGACAAACTCATGCCTACCCAAGGCAGAAGTTTTTCTCGGATTCCTTTCCGGCATGCATGCAAGGCTCATGAGAATGATTACCAACACAAGTATACTCATTTCCAACAGCAAGGAATTCACTAATATGCATCCATGCAATTGGTCATATCACATGAAATAATAAGTTCTCCGAAGTGAGGTGATGTTATAAACGTGTCGACTAACACACCAAAATATTATGCCGGGGTTCAGAATGCTTGCCTTCAGGTTGTGGATGGGTGAGGTGATCTCCAAAACTTTTGAAAGTTTGCTTCTCTCTCTCCAAAGTCCTATTTTAAATAAATAAGAATTAACACACAAATTTAAAACAGCACAAAAAGTTGTTTTGAAATTTTTTCAAATAAATCTTAAAATAAACTAGATCAGATTTGAGAGAGGTAGGAAAAAGAATCAACTCGTTTGGGGTTATATTTAAAAAGTTAAGCTCAGTTAAAGTTTTGGTCAAAATCTGTTTTAAAAATAAAACAGAAAAAGAAAACGATTCAAATATAAACGTACACGTCGAAGGCGTATTCTGGAAACGCGCCTCCACTTATCCAGCATGGACCGTGCGTGGGTCACTGACAGTAGGCCCGCCTGGCCCACTGGTCAAGTTTGACTGGTCTTCCCTCCCCTCTTCTTCCTCTGCCCGAGAGTGGGCGGAACTCCGGCGATCGTCGCCGGCGAACGGCGTTTCCTTGCGGGGAGCTGAGGGCGGGGATGGACCCGCGGATCTAGGGCGATCCTTTCAGTGGTTGTAGGGTCGATGGAGGTGGAGGGAATCACCATCGGCGAGCTTCGCGGCTGCCGGTTCGGGAGCAAAGTGAGTTTGGTGCTACGGTGGCTCTCCGTCGCAGCTGGGGGTCTCGGCGGCTCCGCAAGACGAAGTGGAGCCGTCTGGTGGTGATGGGAGGGCCGGGGAGGTTCGGGTTGTGACGAACGAAGCCGGGAGGCGGCGGTGGCCGAACTGGCCGGAGTCGGGGAAGACGGCCTTCCCGGTTCGATTGCTGGCCAAGGGGGTGTTGAGGAACATAGTAATTTCAAAAAAAATCCTACGCACACGCAAGATCATGGTGATGCATAGCAACGAGAGGGGAGAGTGTGTCAACGTACCCTCGTAGACCGAAAGCGGAAGCGTTATGACAACGCGGTTGATGTAGTCGTACGTCTTCACGATCCGACCGATCCAAGTACCGAACGTACGGCACCTCCGTGTTCTGCACACATTCAGCTCGATGACGATCCCCGGACTCCGATCCAGCAGGGTGTCGGGATGAGTTCCACAAGACGACGGCATGGTGACGATGATGATGCTCTATCGCGCAGGGCTTCGCCTAAACTCCGCGACGATATGACCGAGGTGGAATATGGTGGAGGGGGGCACCGCACACGGCTAAGGAACGATCTGTAGATCAACTTGTGTGTCCTAGGGTGCCCCCATGCCCCCGTATATAAAGGAGCAAGGGGGGGTGCGGCCGGCCCTAGGAGGAGGCGCGCCGGAGGAGTCCTACTCCCACCGGGAGTAGGACTCCCCCCCCCCCCCCCGTTTCCTAGTTGAATTAGGACTTGGGGGGAGGGAAAGAGGAAAGGGGGCGCGGCCTGCCCTGGCTGGCCCTCCTCTTCTCCCTCATGGCCCACTAAGGCCCATTAACCCCCGGGAGGGTTCCAAGAATTTCTCGTGTTCCGCAAGAAAATCCCGATTTCACCCGGAACTATTCAAGTCCAAACATAGGCTTCCAATATATCAATCTTTATGTCTCGACCATTTCGAGACTCCTCGTCATGTCCGTGATCACATCCGGGACTCGAACAAACTTCGGTACATCAAAACTTATAAACTCATAAAAGCTGTCATCGTAACGTTAAGCGTGCGGACCCTACGGGTTCGAGAACTATGTAGACATGACCCGTAACTATTCTCGGTCAATAACCAATAGTGGAACCTGGATGTTCATATTGGTTCCTACATTTTCACGAAGATCTTTATCGGTCAAACCGCATAACAACATACGTTGTTCCCTTTGTCATCGGTATGTTACTTGCCCGAGATTCGATCGTCGGTATCCAATACCTAGTTTAATCTCGTTACCGGCAAGTCTCTTTACTCGTTCCGTAATACATCATTTCATAACTAACTCATTAGTTACAATGCTTGCAAGGCTTAGGTGATGAGTATTACCGAGAAGGCCCAGAGATACCTCTCCGACAATCGGAGTGACAAAACCTAATCTCAATTTATGCCAACTCAACATATACTTTTGGAGACACACTGTAGAGTACCTTTATAATCACCCAGCTTATCTTGTGACGTTTGGTAGCACACAAAGTGTTCCTCCGTAAACGGAGTTGCACAATCTCATAGTTGCGGTGAACTTTGTATAAGTCATGAAGAAAGCAACAGCAACATACTAAACGATCAAGTGCTAAGCTAACGGAATGGGTCAAGTCAATCACATCATTCTCCTAATGATGTGATCCCATTAATCAAATGACAACACATGCCTATGGTTAGGAAACATAACCATCTTTGATCAATGAGCTAGTCAAGTAGAGGCATACTAGTGACATTATGTTTGTCTATGTATTCACACATGTATCATGTTTCCGGTTAATACAATTCTAGCATGAATAATAAACATTTATCATGATATGAGGAAATAAATAATAACTTTATTATTGCCTATAGGGCATATTTCCTTCAGTCTCCCACTTGCACTAGAGTCAATAATCTAGATTACACAGTAATGATTCTAAGATCCATGGAGTCTTGGTGTTGATCATGTTTTGCTCGTGAGAGAGGCTTAGTCAACGGGTCTGCAACATTCAGATCCGTATGTATCTTGCAAATCTCTATGTCTCCCACTTGGACTTGGTCCCGAATGGAATTGAAGCGTCTCTTGATGTGCTTGGTCCTCTTGTGAAATCTGGATTCCTTTGCCAAGGCAATTGCACCAGTATTGTCACAGAAGATCTTCATTGGTCCTGATGCACTAGGTATAACACCTAGATCGGAAATGAACTCCTTCATCCAGAATCCTTCATTTGCTGCTTCCGAAGCAGCTATGTACTCCGCTTCACATGTAGATCCCGCCATGACGCTTTGTTTAGAAATGCACCAACTTACATCTCCACCATTTAATAAAAATACGTATCCGGTTTGCAATTTAGAATCGTCTGGATCAGTGTCAAAGCTTGCATCGACGTAACCCTTTACGACAAGCTCTTTGTCACCTCCATAAACGAGAAACATATCCTTAGTCCTTTTCAGGTATTTCAGGATATTCTTGACCACCGCCCAAAGGATCCACTCTGGATTACTTTGGTACCTCCACAACTAAACTAATAGCAAAGGCACACATCAGGTCTGGTACACAGCATTGCATACATGGTAGAGCCTATGGCTGAAGCATAGGGAACTCCTTTCATTTTCTCTCTATCTTCTGCAGTGGTCGGGCATTGAGTCTGACTCAATCTTATACCTTGTAATACATGCAAAACCCCTTTCTTTGCCTGATCCATATTGAACTTTTTGAAGACTTTATCAAGGTATGTGCATTGTGAAAGTCCAATCAAGCGTCTCGATCTATCTCTATAGATCTTGATGCCTAATATGTAAGCAGCTTCACCGAGGTCCTTCATTGAAAAACTTTTATTCAAGTATCCTTTTATGCTATCCAGAAATTCTATATCATTTCCAATCAACAATATGTCGTCCACATATAATATTAGAAATGCTACAGAGCTCCCACTCACTTTCTTGTAAATACAAGCTTCTCCAAAAGTCTGTATAAAACCATATGCTTTGATTACACTATCAAAGCGTTTATTCCAACTCCGAGAGGCTTGCACCATACCATATATTGATCGTTGGAGCTTGCACACTTTGTTCGCTCCCTTAGGATCGACAAAACCTTCCGGTTGCATCATATACAACTCTTCTTCCGTAAATCCATTCGTAAATGCAGTTTTGACATCCATCGCCATATTTCATAATCATAAAATGCGGCAATTGCTAACATGATTCGGACAGATTTAAGCATCGCTCACGGGTGAGAAGGTCTCATCGTAGTCAACCCCTTGAACTTGTCGAAAACCTTTTGCAACAAGTCGAGCTTTGTAAACAAAGAACATTACCGGCATCGTCAGTCTTCTTCTTGAAAATCCATTTATTCTCTATTGCTTGCCGACCATCGGGCAAGTCAACCAAAGTCCACACTTTGTTCTCATACATGGATCCCATCTCAGATTTCATGGCTTCAAGCCATTTTGCGGAATCTGGGCTCACCATCGCTTCTTCATAGTTCGTAGTTCACCATGATCTAGTAGCATGACTTCCAGAATAGGATTACCGTACCACTCTGGTGCAGATTTTACTCTGGTTGATCTACGAAGTTCAGTAACAACTTGATCTGAAGTTTCATGATCATCATCATTAACTTCCTCACTAACTGGTGTAGGTGTCATAGGAACCGATTTCTGTGATGAACTACTTTCCACTAAGGGAGCTAGTACTGTTACCTCATCAAGTTCTACTTTCCTCCCACTCACTTCTTTCGAGAGAAACTCCTTCTCTAGAAAGGATCCATTCTTGGCAACGAATGTCTTGCCTTCGGATCTGTGATAGAAGGTGTACCCAATTGTATCCTTTGGGTATCCTATGAAGACACATTTTTCCGATTTGGGTTCAAGCTTATCAGGTTGAAGCTTTTTCACATAAGCATCGCATCCCCAAACTTCCAGAAACGACAATTTGGTTTCTTGCCAAACCACAGTTCATAAGGTGTCGTCTTAACGGATTTTGATGGTGCCCTATTTAACGTGAATGCGGCCGTCTCTAAAGCATAACCCCAAAACGATAGCGGTAAATCGGTAAGAGACATCATAGATCGCACCATATCTAGTAAAGTACGATTACGACGTTCGGACACACCATTACGCTGTGGTGTTCCAGGTGGCGTGAGTTGCTAAACTATTCCGCATTGTTTCAAATGTAGACCAAACTCGTAACTCAAATATTCTCCTCCACGATCAGATCGTAGAAACTTTATTTTCTTGTTACGATGATTTTCAACTTCACTCTGAAATTCTTTGAACCTTTCAAATGTTTCAGATTTATACTTCATTAAGTAGATATACCCGTATCTTCTTAAATCATTTGTGAAGGTGAGAAAACAATGATATCCGCCACGAGCTTCAACATTCATCGGACCACATACATCTGTATGTATGATTTCCAACAAATCTGTTGCTCTCTCCAAAGAACCAGAGAACGGTGTTTTAGTCATCTTGCCCATGAGGCACGGTTCGCAAGTACCAAGTGATTCATAATCAAGTGGTTCCAAAAGTCCATCAGTATGGAGTTTCTTCATGCGCTTTACACCGATATGACCTAAACGGCAGTGCCACAAATAAATTGCACTATCATTATCAACTCTGCATCTTTTGGCTTCGACATTATGAATATGTGTATCACTACTATCGATATTTAATAAGAATAGACCACTCTTCAAGGGTGCATGACCATAAAAGATATGACTCATATAAATAGAACAACCATTATTCTCTGATTTAAATGAATAACCGTCTCGCATCAAACAAGATCCAGATATAATGTTCATGCTCAACGCTGGCACCAAATAACAATTATTTAGGTCTAAAACTAATCCCGAAGGTAGATGTAGAGGTAGCGTGCCGACCACGATCACATCGACTTTGGAACCGTTTCCCACGCGCATCGTCACCTCGTCCTTGGCCAGTGCTCGCTTATTCCGTAGTCCCTGTTTCCAGTTGCAAATATTAGCAACAGAACCAATATCAAATACCCAAGTGCTACTGCGAGCTCTAGTAAGGTACACATCAATAACATGTATATCACATATACCTTTGTTCACCTTGCCATCCTTCTTATCCGCCAAATACTTGGGGCAGTTCCGCTTCCAGTGACCAGCTTGCTTGCAGTAGAAACACTCGATTTCGTGCTTAGGTCCAGACTTGGGTTTCTTCTCTTGAGCAGCAACTTGCTTGTTGTTCTTCTTAAAGTTTCCCTTCTTCTTCCCTTTGCCCTTTTTCTTGAAACTAGTGGTCTTGTTGACCATCAACACTTGATGCTCCTTCTTGATTTCTACCTCCGCAGCTTTTAGCATTGCGAAGAGCTCGGGAAGTGTCTTGTTCATCCCTTGCATATTATAGTTCATCACGAAGCTCTTGTAGCTTGGTGGCAGTGATTGGAGAATTCTGTCAATGACACTATCATCCGGAAGATTAACTCACAGTTGAATCAAGTGATTATTATACCCAGACTTTTGAGTATATGCTCACTGACAGAACTATTCTCCTCCATCTTGCAGCTATAGAACTTATTGGAGACTTCATATCTCTCAATCTGGGTATTTGCTTGAAATATTAACTTCAACTCCTGGAACATCTCATATGCTCCATGACGTTCAAAACGTCGTTGAAGACCGGTTCTAAGCCATAAAGCATGGCACACTTGAACTATAGAGTAGTCATCAGCTTTGCTCGCCAGACGTTCACAACTTCGGCGTTGCTCCTGCGGCAGTTCGCACCCAGCGGTGCTTCCGGGACGTAATTCTTCTATGCAGCAATGAGGATAATCCTCAAATTCTGGACCCGATCCGTGTAATTGCTACCATCATCTTTCAACTTTGATTTCTCAAGGAACGCATTAAAATTCAACGGAACAACAAAGACGAGCCATCTATCTACAACAAACATATATAAGCAAAATACTATCGGTGCTAAGTTCATGATAAATTTAAGTTCAATTAATCATATTATTTAAGAACTCCCACTTAGACAGACATCTCTCTAGTCATCTAAGTGATCACGTGATCCAAATCAACTAAACCATAACCGATCATCACGTGAGATGGAGTAGTTTTCAATGGTGAACATCACTATGTTGATCATATCTACTATATGATTCACGCTCGACCTTTCGGTCTCCATGTTCCGAGGCCATATCTGCATATGCTAGGCTCATCAAGTTTAACCTGAGTATTCCGCGTGTGCAAAACTGGCTTGCACTCGTTGTAGATGGACGTAGAGCTTACCACACCCGATCATCACGTGGTGTCTGGGCACGACGAACTTTGGCAACGGTGCATACTCAGGGAGAACACTTCTTGATAATTTTTAGTGAGAGATCATCTTAAAATGCTACATCAATCAAAGCAAGATAAGATGCATAAAGGATAAACATCACATGCAATCAATATAAGTGATATGATATGGCCATCATCATCTTGTGCTTGTGATCACCATCTCCGAAGCACCGTCGTGATCACCATCGTCACCGGCGCGACACCTTGATCTCCATCGTAGCATCGTTGTCGTCTCGCCAACTATTGCTTCTACGACTATCGCTACCGCTTAGTGATAAGTAAAGCAATTACATGGCGTTTGCATTTCATACAATAAAGCGACAACCATATGGCTCCTGCCAATTGCCGATAACTTCGGTTACAAAACATGATCATCTCATACAATAAAATATAGCATCACGTCTTGACCATATCACATCACAACATGCCCTGCAAAACAAGTTAGACGTCCTCTACTTTGTTGTTGCAAGTTTTACGTCATGGCTGCTACGAGAATTTGAGCAAGAACCGTTCTTACCTACGCATCAAAACCACAACGATAGTTTGTCAAGTTGGTGTTGTTTTAACCTTCGCAAGGACCGGGCGTAGACACACTCGGTTCAACTAAAGTGAGAGAGACAGACACCCGCCAGTCACCTTTAAGCACGAGTGCTCGCAACGGTGAAACTAGTCTCGCGTAAGCGTATGCGTAATGTCGGTCCGGGCTGCTTCATCTCACAATACCGCCGAACCAAAGTATGACATGCTGGTAAGCAGTATGACTTGTATCGCCCACAACTTACGCATAAAACCACAAAGTATGACATGCTGGTAAAACCACAAAGTATCGCCCACAAAGTATGACATGCTGGTAAGCAGTATGACATGCTGGTAAGCAGTATGACTTGTGTTCTACTCGTGCATATGACATCTACGCATAAAACCAGGCTCGGATGCCAATGTTGAGGAACGTAGTAATTTCAAAAAATTTCCTACTCACACGCAAGATCATGGTGATGCATAGCAACGAGAGGGGAGAGTGTGTACACATACCCTCGTAGACCGAAAGCGGAAGCGTTATGACAACGCGGTTGATGTAGTCGTACGTCTTCACGATCCGACCGATCCAAGTACCGAACGTACGGCACCTCCGTGTTCTGCACACGTTCAGCTCGATGACGAACCGCGGACTCCGATCCAGCAGGGTGTCGGGGATGAGTTCTGTCAGCACGACGGCGTGGTGACGATGATGATGCTCTACCGGCGCAGGGCATCGCCTAAACTCCGCGACGATATGACCGAGGTGGAATATGGTGGAGGGGGGCACCGCACACGGCTAAGGAACGATCCGTAGATCAACTTGTGTGTCCTAGGGTGCCCCCTGCCCCCGTATATAAAGGAGCAAGGGGGTGCGGCCGGCCCTAGGAGGAGGCGCGCCGGAGGAGTCCTACTCCCACTGGGAGTAGGACTCCCCCCCTTTTCCTAGTTGGATTAGGACTTAGGGGGAGGGAAAGAGGAAAGGGGGGCGCCGCCCCCCCCCCCTTCCTTGTCCTATTCGGACTAGGGGGAGGGGGGCGCGGCCTACCCTGGCCGGCCCTCCTCTTCTCCCTCATGGCCCACTAAGGCCCATTAACCCCCGGGAGGGTTCCGGTAACCCCCCGGTGTTCCGGTAAAATCCCGATTTCACCCGGAACTATTCCGAAGTCCAAACATAGGCTTCCAATATATCAATCTTTTTGTCTCGACCATTTCGAGACTCGTCCGTGATCACATCCGGGACTCCGAACAAACTTTGGTACATCAAAACTTATAAACTCATAAAACTGTCATCGTAACGTTAAGCGTGCGGACCCTACCGGTTCGAGAACTATGTAGACATGACCCAGAACTATTCTCGATCAATAACGAATAGTGGAACCTGGATGTTCATATTGGTTCCTACATTTTCTACGAAGATCTTTATCGGTCAAACCGCATAACAACATACGTTGTTCCCTTTGTCATCGGTATGTTACTTGCCCGAGATTCGATCGTCGGTATCCAATACCTAGTTTAATCTCGTTATCGGGCAAGTCTCTTTACTCGTTCCGTAATACATCATTTCATAACTAACTCATTAGTTACAATGCTTGCAAGGCTTAGGTGATGAGTATTACCGAGAAGGCCCAGAGATACCTCTCCGACAATCGGAGTGACAAAACCTAATCTCAATTTATGCCAACTCAACATATACTTTTGGAGACACCTGTAGAGTACCTTTATAATCACCCGATTACGTTGTGACGTTTGGTAGCACACAAAGTGTTCCTCCGTAAACGGAGTTGCACAATCTCATAGTTGCGTGAACTTTGTATAAGTCATGAAGAAAGCAATAGCAACATACTAAACGATCAAGTGCTAAGCTAACGGAATGGGTCAAGTCAATCACATCATTCTCCTAATGATGTGATCCCATTAATCAAATGAAAACACATGCCTATGGTTAGGAAACATAACCATCTTTGATCAATGAGCTAGTCAAGTAGAGGCATACTAGTGACATTATGTTTGTCTATGTATTCACACATGTATCATGTTTCCGGTTAATACAATTCTAGCATGAATAATAAACATTTATCATGATATGAGGAAATAAATAATAACTTTTTTATTGCCTCTAGGGCATATTTCCTTCAGGAGGTCCTAGGGAGATGGCTTGAGACTGCCTGCGTGCGGGGACGAGCTCGTGGCTTCTTACATAGGCGATCGGGGTCGGTTCCAACGGTGGCCGTGGATAAGGTCGCCGACGACCGCCATTCTGTAGCTAGGGTGTCGTGGTGGCGACGAGCGCTAGGGGACACGCTTGTGGATGAGCTCGCACTGCTCCAGGCGGCAGGTGGCGAGCGGGAGAGGCTCGGGCGGCGCCGACTGAGCGAGGGCTGTCAGCGCCGTGGCGGCTAGCTCCCCGGCTGCCGGAGACGTGGCGAGGGGCTGCTTGGCGTGTTGCGGTCAGTAGGGGAGTGTGTGGCGCGGCTCTGAAGTGAGGGCAAAACCAGGGGCGCGACGTGTCGGCTCGAGCGCCGTGCACGCAATACGCTGCTACTGCTTGCGCCTGTGGCATGCACGGAACATGCTCTCGATTTAAATGCCGGGCAGGCTAGAGGTCTCGGGTGAGGTTAGCAAGCAACAGTAACTAGGTTAGTGATAGAGGGAGATCAAGGGACAAGGTGGTTTGGTCAGGAGACCAAGTTCACAATGCAAACAAGAACTCATGCCAAATCTGTCCATGCTCTCAAGATGTTTGACAAAATGCCACAGGCATCTAGGCATTTCTTGGAGTGGCCAAATCTTCCAGACTGGGGTCTCTTTAGATGAAAGAGAGGGTGGTGAAGTTAGTTTGTCCAAGGCACAAACTTGCTCACCAGAGAAAAGGAAGACAGTGCGGTCAGGGGAGAGAAGCACCAGGGGAAGGGAGAGAAAGGAAAAGAAGGGGCGTGGGGCTCATCTTGAACGAAGCTCATCATCGGTGCGGAGACGAGGCGGGGTCAGGCACTGCTCGCTGCTCCACGGGGACGAGAAGGAGCTGCTGGTTGGCTCGGGGCAGAAAATGAGGGGAGGTGGTGGATCGGGAGGGATCCCGATGGAGACAGGTGGAGTGTGGCGGCGGCGAGGAGGAAGAGGACAGCTCTCCTAGATTTTAGGGTTAGACCATTTATATAGGTAGGGATTAGGATAGGGGTTAATCCGTTCCTCCGATTGAAATCGGACGGTCGGAAGAAAAAAAAAGGCTAGGGAGTCCGATAAATAAAACAAAGACATTTTACGATGTTTGGGGATGATCTGAATCCAACGGTAACGACAACCTGATTCGGGTTCGGGGGAGTTTCGGACGTGCACGTGAGGGGTCTATGCACTGCGCAAAGAGGTTAGGTGGTTTGGCAAGAGGGAACCGAAAACCCGGTTGGTGTGAGAAGATCAAAGGAGACAAAGAGGGAAACAACTACTGCAAATGGATGCAAGTTTTACAAACAAAGACGGCAACGAGTGCCGATGCAATGCGGATGATGCCATGATGAAATGCAACGAACAAATAAAACACACGGCAACAACGAAAAACACGGAAGGCGTCTGAAGCGTGGGTCTCGGGGCGTTAATTGGCGGCTTGGAAGCACCGCCCTCGGACCGTCACACCAAGAAGTTCTTTTGCCAGATCAGCGCCGCTTCCGTGCAGCAAGGTGCTCCCCCGGGTTGGGCGGCGCCCAAGGCCGACCTCACCTTCGACTCGGGGGATCACCCCGTCACCACCGTTGGCTCGGGCGTGCTTCCAATGCTTTGCACGCCCACCATCTGCAACGTAGCTGTAACCAAGACCCTCATCAACGGCGGCACCGGCCTGAACGTGCTCTCCGTGGAGGCTTTTAGCCTTCTTCACGTACCACTCGAACGGCTCCACCCCAGCAAGCCCTTCTCCGAGGTCGGCGGTGGCTCCGCCAGCTCCCTGGGGCAGATCCGCCTTCCTGTGACCTTCGGCACCTGCGACAACTACCGCACCGAGTTGATCGACTTTGACATCGCCCGCATTGGCCTCCCATACAACGCCATCCACGGGTACCCAGCTCTGGCTCAGTTTATGGCGGCGACCCATCCGGCCTACAACCTCATGAAGATGCCCGGGAGCAAGGACGTCCTCACCGTAGTTGGAGACACCAAGGAGGCTCTGGTGGCACTCAAACTTGCCCTCAAAACCGCCGTAGTGGCGTGACCGGCCGACGAGGCCACCCCTGAAGCTAAGGAGGCCGCCCAGCAAAGAAGAAGTAGTTGTTCACTCAAGATCGGGCCGAAACTAAGTAGGCGCCGGTCGAGGAAGATGGGTCCTCAGGGGCCACCTTCACCATAGGCGCCAACCTTGACTCGGATCAAGAAAGGCATTGGTGAGGTTCCTGCGCGCGAACAAGGATGTATTCGCCTGGGAACCCAAGCAGCTAGTAGGGGTCCTGTTGGGGACACAACTACTGAGTGTGAACCGCCCTGGAGGGGCCGGTTTACCCTCGTCCATGATCCAGGCCCACGGAGGAGGCCCGGAGCCCAGGCGACTTAAGGTCCATTTATGTAAACCGCCTTAGTGTTGTAACTTGTGTTGTAAGACAAGAGAGAAGAGACCGAGCCGGACACTTGTATGAGCCGGATCGGGACTCTCAGAGACCGGCCGAGGCGTCAACCCGTGTATATAAGGGGACGACCGGCCATGGATTAAGGACAGAGGATTCGAGGCTAAGGCGAAGCTATTGCTCCCTAGTCGCCGAAATCATATCAATCCCATCACAACTGGACGTAGGCTTTTACCTTCCTCGAAGGGGCCGAACCAGTATAACTCCCGTGTCTTGTGTCCGCTTTAACCCCTCTAGGTTAACCCGTACGATGGCCCTACGACTAAGTCCTTTCATGAGGACATCTGCCGTGACAACTCCACGACAGTTGGCGCCCACCGTGGGGCTATCGCACGAAGGTTTGATGATCTTAGAGGGCAAGTTCGAAGGACTCGAAGGCTATCTTTGTGGGCGGATGACTAAGAGTCGTCATGCAAGCTCTACATCGACGATGCGGAATGGGGCCCCGAGGCCGGCTCAGTTGAGTACGGATACCGGGTCCCCTTTGGCGGCATACACATGTTCATCGGCAAGATCGGCGAGCCAGGGCCTGGGCCGGACATCTGCACCGACCTCGTCGAGGCGGCTCAGCGGGCGAGGAAGAGTCCTGCCCTGGCTAAACCGGCGGTCAGGCATGCTTTCGTGGGAGTCGTCCACGGAGACTGCGAGGACGGATCAGCATCCGGTGGCGAAACCGTTGTCTACTCTGGCGACGAGTCGTCAGCTGGAGAAACGGAGTCTCTGTACCAGCTGCAAGATGGCCAGATCGGGGGCTGTTCCGACGGTGAGAGTAATCCGGACCCCTTCGATCTACCCAACCGGGTTGGGATCTTCATGGCGATGCAGCGGTGGCGCTTCACTCTTCGACATGGCGCCCCTGGTCGCCGGTTCAACAGCGGTGATGGCAGCCGGGGAAGGAGGCCCTGTACGCCCGCCGGCTCAAGTTTTGTCAGAGCTTTTCGATGCATTGGCGGTGCTCATGGCAGAGGCTAATCCACCAGATCAGGACCTGCACAACGCGGAGATTGCAAAGGTGAGGGAACAGATCAGTAAAGCTAAAGCGGACCTGGCAGCCGCGGACGTGAGGATGGCGGCGGAACGGGCCGCCGGATGCGCATAACTTATAGGCTCATGCTTTGGATCGAGCGCGTCGCATGAAGTCATGAAAAGGAAGTACAGGTCCGTTTACCTTCGGTTTTCGAGGGAAGAGAGCTTTTCAATACCCTGGCGAGGACCAGAATCCGCCGCCGGTGGTAAACCGCCGAAGCACTGGACGGCCGCCGCTTTCAGCCCGTGTGATAGATCTGCCTCGCCATCATACCGCACGCCCGGTGTCGCGAACACCTCGGTCATTACTCCAACCCGATGGATAACCTTGTGGCAGCTGCGGCACAGTTGGAGGCGATTCCAATTGAAGGCGATTCACCACAGGCGGTAGAGACACGCCGGGTTAAGGAGCTCCTCAGGACGGCCCTGGCTCAGCAGGAAGCATATTCATACAGTCGGGATCGGATCCACTCCACCCCCCGCCCAAGCCGGAGTTATAGCCGGCGCGTAGATGAACCGGCTGTGTCAAGCAACGCGCAGCACGGTCCGCCTCGAGGCAACAACCCGGCTGGGGGCTTCGAAGACGCTCAAGTGGTGGTGGACCGGGCCAGGGCACGCAGGGAGGCCGAGTTAGCAGCGCAACATGAGGACCATCAGCTCGCGCCGGTTCGTCCGACCATCTTCGAGCCGGGGGTCACGTCCGGATCATTGGGGGTACCTTGTCTCATCCCCGCTTTACGCAATGTGCGCTTGCCTAAGGACTTCAAAGGACCCCGCAAGGTGCCCAACTACACCGCAGATTTGGCTCCAGAAGCTTGGATAGAAAGCTATGAGATGGCCATGGAGATGCTGGATATGGACGAAGCTGCGTGTGCGAAGTATTTCACCATGATGTTGGAAGGTACGGCCCGTACTTGGTTGAAAAATTTGCCACCCAACTCAGTTAGTTCGTGGACCCAGTTACGGACCCGGTTCATTCAGAATTTCAAAGATACCTGTAAGCAGCCCATGTTTGTGGTGGATTTGGCGGCTTGTGTCCAAGCAGAGGGAGAATCTACAACACATTGGGTGCGCCGCATTTCAGAGGTCTTACATTCATCAGACCGGATCAACACGGATTCTCGCTATCTTAACCCTAGAAGCCAACCGCCCGGTTCGAGCTATTGAAGTTGAAGCTGGGTCGCATGAAGTGTTTTTGCAATGACATGGGCACGCTCATGGGCGTTTTGGTAAAGTATGCTGACTCTGATAGTCAAGGATCCCGAGTCTGAAGGTGACGAAGTAGGGAAGGGAAAGCAGAATGGCAATTCCAGAAGCCAGCAGCATCATCCGGCAGGCAACGGGGGAAACAAGCGTAAGGCTAACGGTAACATGGGCTTCGTGGCCAACACCAACGCACAGGACAAGGGACAACGGTGCAAAGGTAGGCAATCAAACCGGGGTGGTGCACAAGGTCACAATCCGGAGCGTTTGAATTACTTGTTGAATCAACCTTGTCCGAAGCATGGGACGAAGGAGGCACCGGCGAATCACCTCTGGAAGGATTGTTACATTATGCACGAGTTCAAAAATTCTAATGCTTTCCGGTATGATCAAGGGCCCGGCGGCGGTTCAGGGTCCGCCCCGGGTTACGGTGAAGGAAATTCCGGCCCTGGGTTCGGTGGTAATCCGGGCGGGCAAGGTAATCAAAACAATCAGAACAATCAGAGCCAAGGGGGTTACAATCAACAACAGCAGCAGTCGGGTTACCAAAGTAATCCAAAGCAGTTAAACAGTGGACAGTATCATGTCTTTACCACCAGCTTGGACAGACGGGACCGCAAACTTCAGCAGCGGGCGGTCAGTGTTGTTGAACCGGCCGCACCGCATTACCTGCGCTGGTCAGAGCAACCTATTGTATGGAGCAGAGAGGATCATCCTCCCCGAGTTTACAATCCGGGTCAGCTGGCCCTAGTAGTAGCACCTCAGGTGGGAGGCTACAAGTTCACCAAGGTGCTTATGGATGGAGGAAGCAGCATCAACATCCTGTACTATGAGACCTTCCGGCGTATGGGGTTAACAGATAGGCATCTTAGGCCGTCCAAAGACAAGAGTTTCACGGTGTGGTGCCTGGCAAGTCGGCATACCCGATCGGTAAGATAGCTCTGGAGGTGACCTTTGGGGACGAACATGACTCCAGATCGGAAACATTGACGTTTGAGGTGGTGAAAATTCAAAGTCCTTACCACGCCCTTTTTGGGCGTCCGGCTTATGCTAAGTTTATGGCACGGCCCTGTTATGTTTATTTGCAGCTGAAAATGCCGGGTCACAAAGGGACGATCACGGTTCATGGTAGCCGCCGGATCGCTTTGGAGTGCGAGGAAGGTGATGCGGCTTATGCAGAGTCGGTTTGTGCCACTGAAGAGTTAAAGTATTATAAAGACAATGTTGATCCGGCGGATATGACCCCTTTGAAGAAGCCAACTACAGAGCACGATCCGGATTTGAAGTTCAAATCGGCAGCTGAGACAAAACTTGTTGATTTTGTACCTGGCGATTCGTCCAAGCAGTTCACCATCAGTGCCAACTTGGATCCTAAATAGGAAAGCGCGCTCATCGAGTTCATCCGTGAGAATCGGGACATTTTGCATGGAAGCCTTCCGACATGCCGTGTACCGAGGGAACTCATTGAGCACACTCTTAATGTTGACCCCAAGTACTGACCGGTAAAGCGGTTTCTTCGCCCGGTTCAATGAGGAAAGGCGCAAGGCCATTGGAGAGGAAGTTGCTAGGCTCTTAGCGGCAGGGTTTATTGTTGAAGTCTTTCATCCAGAGTGGCTTGCTAATCCGGTGTTGATCCTTAAGAAGAATGGCACTTGGCGCATGTGTGTGGATTACACAGATCTTAACAAAGCTTGTCCAGCAGATCCTTTCGCCCTCCCCCGCATTGACCAGATTATTGATGCTACGGCGGGTTGTGAGCGTTTGAGCTTTTCGGATGCGTATTCCGGTTATCACCAGATTAAGATGGCGGTTAAGGACCAGGAGAAGACGGCGTTTATCACCCCTTTGGAGCCTTCTGCTATGTATCTATGCCTTTTGGGCTCAAGAGCGCCTAAGCAACTTATCGTCATGCGTCTGTAATTGCTTGCACGAACAGATCGGCCGTAACGTGCACGCTTATGTGGATGATATCATGGTGAAATCAAGGCAGAAGGAAACGTTGATTGAGGATTTAAAGGAAACTTTTGACAAATTGCGGGTGTACAAGATGATGCTCAACCCGGCCAAATGCGTCTTTGGTGTTCCGGCGGGCAAGTTGTTGGGTTTCCTTGTGTCCAACAGGGGGATTGAAGCTAATCCGGAGAAGATTACAGCTATCACCTCCTTGGCTAAGCCAAAGTGTATCAACGATGTCCAACGTTTGGCAGGCCGGATTGCTGCGCTAAGCCGGTTTATCAGTCGCCTAGGAGAGAAGGCCATTCCTTTGTACCAGAATCTTTGAAGAAGACGGATCGGTTAAATGCAGGCTCGGCCGTGATGAGGCATTGGAGGACTTAAGCGGCGGTAGCCAACCCGCCTGTTCTTGCCGCTCCCATTGACAAGGAGCCGCTCCTGTTATATGTTGCTGCTAATGCCAGGGCAATCAGTGTAGCCATTGTGGTGGAGCGAAAGGAGGCAGGGAAGGAGTATCCGGTTCAGCGGCCAGTTTATTACATCAGCGAGGTTCTCATCGAGTCCAAACAAAGATATCCGCATTGGCAGAAGCTGGTATATGGAGTTTTTATGGCAAGCCGGAAGCTGAAGCAGTATTTCCAAGGGCACCCCATCACAGTGGTCAGTTCAGCTCCTTTGGGCGATATCATACAGAACCGGGAAGCGACTGGCCGGATTGCTAAGTGGGCTATAGAACTTGGGCCGCACGATTTAAGGTATGTGCCTCGGACGGCAGTAAAGTCTCAGGCGCTTGTGGATTTCATTAATGATTGGACGGAGTTGCAAGCACCTGAAGAGAAACCGGATCATACCTATTGGACCATCCACTTTGATGGGTCCAGGCAATTGGAGGGCTCGGGGGCTGGAGTCGTGTAACTTCCCCACGAGGTGACAAGTTCTGCTACGTTCTTCGCTTAATGTTCCCCTGTACTAACAATGCAGCTGAGTATGAAGCTTTGCTCCATGGTCTACGGATGGCTAAGGAGATGAATCTAAGCCGGGTCAAGTGCTTTGGTGACTCGGATTTGGTGGCCCAGCAAGTATCAGGTACTTGGGATTCCAAAGACCCACTCATGGCGGCGTATCGTCGGGAGGTGGATATGGTTGCAGGACACTTTAAAGGTTATCAGGTGGACCATGTGGATCGCCGGAAGAACGAGGCGGCGGATGCTTTAAGCCGGCTCGGTTCTCAACGTAAACCGGTCCCGCCCAATGTCTTCCTTGACGTACTGCACAATCCGTCAGTTAAGCTTCCTGATGAGGTCGATTTAGCTATTCCTGATCCGGAGGCTCACTTGGTGGCAGCCTTGCATGTCATTCCGGATTGGACCCTCCCTTATTTGGCATACATGAACCGGGGCGAGTTACCAGAAGATGAGACGCTGGCCCGACAGATAGTTCAGCGGTCTAAATCTATGATCATACATAAGGGCGAGTTGCATCGTTGCAGCGTGTCCGGGGCGTTTCAGCGTTGTGTGTCCCCTGAGGAAGGCCGTGAGATATTGCGTGAGATCCATGAAGGGGATTGTGGTCATCACGCCGGTTCAAAATCCTTGGTGGCCAAAGCGTTTACCACGGTTTCTATTGGTTGACCGCCCATCTTGATGCGGAAGATCTGGTCAGACGATGTGATGGTTGCCAAAAGTTCTCCAGACGTGCTCATGTACCGGCCCAAGAATTGAGGATGATTCCAATTACTCGGCCGTTTGAGACTTGGGGGCTGGATATGGTTGGACCTTTCAGAAGGTCCAAAGACAAGAAAACCCACCTATTGGTGGCGGTTGATAAGTTTACCAAGTGGGTCGAGGCAGAGCCTGTTAGTAAGTGTGATGCGGCCACGGCGGTTCAGTTCATCAAAAAGGTGATTTTCCGGTTTGGGTTTCCACAGTATCATCACGGACAATGGCACCAATTTGTCCAAGGGAGCCATGAAGGAGTTTTGTGAACGAGAGCACATCCGGCTTAACGTTTCTTCAGTGGCCCACCCGCAGTCCAATGGTCAAGCAGAATGAGCTAATCAGGAGATCTTGAGAGGTATTAAACCCCGGCTTATGGTCCCTTTAGTGAGGACGCCGGGTTGTTGGGTCGAGGAGCTGCCATCTGTGATATGGAGTATCAATACTACACCAAACAGATCCACTGGATACACGCCGTTCTTTATGGTCTATGGAGCGGAGGCGGTCCTTCCCTGTGATATACGTCATGACTCGCCCCGCGTGGCGGCTTATGTTGAGGCCGATAGTGAGGCAGCCCGGCAGGACGATTTGGATCGACTGGATGAGGAGCGAGATATGGCGGCTGCTCGTTCGGCGATTTACCAGCAAGATCTTCGTCGGTATCACAGCGGCGGGTTAGAACAAGAACCTTTCAGAAGGAGACTTGGTGCTTCGCTCATTCAAGACCGCACAGATATGCACAAGCTATCCCCACCTTGGGAAGGGCCCTTTGTGGTCGATGACGAATCTGAACAACGGGTCATACTATCCGATTGATGTTCGAGAGCGGAAAGACTCACGACGTCGAAGAGGAGACCAACAGCCGTGGAACATAGCTCATCTTCGGCCTTATTATACGAGCCATCGGCTCCACTTATGTACATATTAAGACAATGTATATATTATGAATAAAAGCAATAAACCGGATCCTCGGCCAAAGCGGGGTATCCGTTCTGTATAAAGTCCGGTTTGGGTACATGGAGATGTTGTCGTGAAGCGACCTCCGGTTTAACCCTTGGCCTAGCTTTTCAGAAATTTTTGTCACTTGGGGGCTTGGTCGTGTCCGAACCAATGCAACACCTCTTGACAGGCGAAAGCCACCAGATCACTTGGGGACATGGTCACGTCTGAACCAGTCACGCCTCTTGGTCGGCCTAAGGCCATAGAATCACTTGGGGGCTTTGGTCGAACCCGAACCATTGCAATGCCACTTGATCGGCATCATGCCACGATTTCAGTTGGGGACCTGGCTGACTTGAACCACCGCTACACCTTATAGGGAGCTTGGTCCTGTCCGACCATGGTAACACCATCTGATCCGGCTCAGTAAAGCCTTTTCTTGCAAAACGGTTTTTATCATTGCCTTTGCTTCCATGTGGTTTTTATGCCAATCGTTTGATTTTTGTTCGCCTTCTTAAACCGACAAACTTCTTTAAACCGGATTCAAGTTGTCAGAATTCGGTCTATTTTTAATCCGACGATTTTATTCCGGTTTGATTTTTCTGTTAACATCCTATTATGGAGTAACAGGGGGCTTATCATGCCCGACATGGTTTACACGGTAAACTGGTATTTTGAGCACAGGAGTTATTTTCTCCTTTGCCGGTGATGGTTCTTAAACCTCCGCCTCAAGATTGGCTAAGCCAACTGCATGCCCGACGCTGGCAGGTATTTTTATATCATAACGTTTGATCATATACATCCCTATTTTCTTATATAAATATATGGGCGTCGTAAGCCGGCTGGCGACACAAGCCGCCGTGGCGGGTTAAGGAATTTGTGATTGCAGGCAAAATAAGTTGAGGGTTCATCACTCCACAAAGACGCACCACCGTGCAAAAGGTTACAGACTGAGGTTGTAAAGGCATTGTTCAAAACAAAGTGCTGACTATCCTATTACAAAGCCTTTTAAGGCCCGGTGTTTCATGTGGTGTTATGCCTTGAAGCTTCGGAGGCGTCACCCGGCTTGACGGATTACGCTTCTTCGCCGGGTTGACGTGAGGTAGAGGGGGCGCCTGGCGTCGGTTCAACTTCTTCTTCTTCCTCACCCAAAGCCCGGAAGTCATTGGTAGACCAGTCAATCCGGTTAAGGCACGAAGACAGCTTCTTCACTTATCAGCTCAGCCGGATCAACGTCAGGGGCATAAGTGTGCTTACGGATTGGAGGAACAAGGCTCTGCACTTCAGGGATGGCAAACTCCACCCGCTTGTTGTTTGCGTCATAAAAAGAGCGGTGAACCGCCAGGTTGGCTTCAGCTGCCAGTTGACTCGCCAACGGACGCATCTCCTTTGTTATCCGCTTCAGGGCGTCGTTACCAAAGGCCTCACCGTTTTCTTGAGCGCTGGGGAAACCTTTGGCTATGTCCGCCGGATCAAGATCTGCTATCCACGCCTTGGCACGAGTCAGAGCCAGTAGGGTGCCAGCCCGGGCCGCGGATCGCTTCAATTCTTCAAGCTTCCCCGGAACCATGGACAGCCGGTCCAGTGTCTCTCTGATCAGGGACGGCGCCGTGTTGTCGTAAGACGTGGCACATATGACTCGCTGGGCGCCGGTATACAACTGCTCAATCAGCGTGTATGTAGCCTTGAGCTTTTTCCGCACATCAGAGCCCATATGCGCAATACGCTTGCCTGCACCGGTTTCAGATAACTCGGGTTAAACCGGCGGAAATAACAAAATTGAGATAATCAGTGCAAATTTTCTTACCAAAGATAGCAGAAGTCATAGCATGTACTTGGCGCTTGAGTCCGGTAAGCTCTTCAGTCACCGGTTTAAGGGCTGCTTCAGCTTCTTCCGCCCGCTTTATTAAACCGGCTTTCTCGGTGTCCCAGTTGACCCGCTCGGATTTATACCACTCCTTCAGCTGTTCCATAGTGGTCACAGCAGTTTTTAACTCATCCTTGGCTTTGGTGGCTTCTGCCATTTGAGTTTCCAGATTGGCTCGAAGGTCCTTGAGTTGCACAGTTTGCTGGTATATTTCATTCTGATAACAAAGGGAGCATGTTAGTTGTTTCATTATACAAGTCCCAAGCTCAATACAAGTATTCAACTTGGCACTTGGGGGCTAATGGCTAGTTGATCTCAGTTTGCTATGAGGAGACACACCTTAAGTCCCTTTTTAACTTTGCAAAGTTAAACCGACCCTTGGGGGCTACTATACAGTCAAAATACAAGAAAGGTCAACTCATTACCTCATAGCGGTCCTTCATGCGATTTACCAGACCGGCTTCAAAGTCACGGCTTGTATAAAGCCGGTTCAGAAAGCCGGAATGAAGTTCTTGGGCAGAGAAGTTGTCGTAAGCCGACAGATCAGTCTTCCCCTTGTCTTTGTTCATAGTAGTGGAACCTTCCTTGATGCTGTGCTTTGCTAAAGCGACCGGTTGGCTAGGAGCAGTGTAGCCAGTGCCTGTCACAATAACATCGTCATTTTCGGCGGTCTTCTTTGGGCTTGATGTCTTCTTGCTCTGACTCGGCGGTTCAACAATCACGACCCGCTCTGTGGACGGGTTTGATGGAGCAGGCTGCGAGGTTTCCACTTGGACCTCCGGTTCAGCTTCTGGCGGATCAGCAGTATCGTCTTTGCACAACTCGCCAGAGCTATCTTTGGCGGCTTCAGGATTTTCGTGGGTTTGTTCAGGGGTTTTTTCCGGATCAACATCCGCAGTGGGGTCAAGGGTTTTCGCTTTCTTACTCAAGCGAGCCTTGGTGCTGCAATATTCAGAATGGAATTAAGACAAATTGGCCAAAGCAATTGTAAACCGAATTGACGGGACAGCAGTTGCGTACCCTGCAGCAACTTTAAGCGGAGGCAGTTGCGTGGTTGATGAACCGCCGGACGAGTTGGAAGAGGCCTGATAATTTGGGTCAGATGGATTGAGAGGACATCGGAAGAAACCCTTTAAGGGATAACGCTTTTCAGGAGAGCAAGTCACCTCTGGACGACGCTTCCGGGTTGGTGTGTCTGGTAAACCGGATGAGGTAACCCGGTGGCCACTATGCCGGGTCGTGCGGCGCTCTTCAGCTTGCTGTGTCTTCAAAGAAAGGTTTGGATTTAAGTAAGCACAGGAATGACATTTTTTCACTTTCCGGACAGCGCGCCGAATTCTTTTAACCGGCACAAGGTCGGATTCGGAAGAAAGAAAGATTACCTCAACAGGGTCGGCATGACTGGCTTCAGCATCATCCTGGGAGGTAAAGTTGTCAGTAAAAAGAATACAAAGGGACAAATCATAAGCAAGAATGAACACAAAGCGGGAAGCCGGTTTACGGCGGCTCCCTCGTAAGAATGTCAAGTTTTACCTCAGCTTCTGATTCTTCGTCCTCTGGCGGATCAGAGGACTCGGCGGCTTTCTTCTTGCTCGCCTTCTTGGTGGCCTTGGACTTTACACGCGGCGCCCGAACCGGTTTAGTACGTTTCCAGAAGGAGCTGTCAGCCTGAGAAGTAACAAGGATTAATGCATATCAACAAAGTATTAAGGACCCAAAAGCGGTGAGTAGAGATTTACCGCCGGCGGTTTGTTGGCGACACAGAAAGGAGCCAACCCGGTTAGGCTGCAAACGGAGATCGGTTCATCAAGCATCTTCTTTACAATCTCTGTGACCTCAAGTTCAGTTATGGGCAGCTCGTGACGTCTTTGAGGGTCTTTGAGGCTGCCAGTGTACTCATGCATCAATCCGGGCCGGCGGCTTAGTGGCAAGACGCCCCAAGAAACCCAACACCGCACAAGGTCCACGCCGGTTAAGCCATTGGCCATTAGAGCCCGGAGCTTGATTATTTGAGGCGCGAAGTTCTTCCGTTCCGCGGCGGTTAAGCGTGCAGGCAGCGGATGCTGGTTGCTGAGCCGGTGAGGACGATAACCCGGCAAGGGGTTCTCGTTGGCAGGAGCAGTGTTCCGGCAGTAGAACCAGGTTTGGTTCCAATCCTTTGGATGGCTGTGGTGTTTGGCGTGAGGAAAATCCACTTCCTTCCTCTTCTGGATTGAAACGCCTAGCTCTGTGTTGGGACCATCGGAAAATTCGGTACGGCGGTTCAAGTGGAAAAAATCCCGGAACAACTCCACAGATGGTTCTTCCTGAAGATAGACTTCGCAGAAGACTTGAAAGTTGCATATGTTTGACACGCAGTTCGGGCCGATATCCTGCAGATGGAGTTTCAAACTTGCAAGGACGTCCCGGAAAATTTTTGAACCGGGCGGGCAGAATCCCCGGTCTAAGTGTTGCATAAACACAATTACTTCTCCCTCTAGTGGCTCGGGAGGAAACTCGCCATCCGGAACACGCCAGTGGAGGACATTTTTTGGAGCCAAACCGCCAGTGGTGGCATAGCCGTTGAGTTGCGTTTCAGTGATTTTGGACCGGACCCAATTGCAAGCTGAGAATTGAGGAGCCATTCCGGAAGATTAAGCTGCGAAAGAAAGGAAGAAACGGTTCACCATTAAACGGTTCAGGCATATCATACATTGTTAAAACGGCGATTCAGTAGCCGGCTTCCACTTCCGGTTTAACTGAGGACTAATGGAGTGACGGATTAGCTATCAAAAGTTAAACCGCCGAATAAGGCAGAGCTGAAAAATCTACTAAGTGTGGACAGAAACAGTTTTCACATGCGAATGGAAGTAATCGAGATCTACCGAAGCTCTAGTAAGAAAAACTTTACGACCTATGCAAACCTCATAAAGAGCAGGAGGGTTCGGGTATTCTACACTCGAGGATCTGAACAAAAGGAAAGGTGCGTAAAGAGTTAATTGGACGGCGGGGTAGCCACCTGTACGGGATGTACGGTACGGCTGAGTCGTACGGCCATGGCGGAGCAGTTATGAAGAACTGAGATGAGCACCTATGAACTATGAGATGAACAAGGTTTTCAGATGGGATCTAGGGCTTGAGAGGAACCTTACCTGACGAGCAGAAACCGCGGAGGAGCGCCAAAAACTCTGATACGATCAGGTTGATGCAGCGGCCCGGCGATGAAGCGTCGTTCGAAGGTCGGGGGCGACGGCGGAGCTTCAGGGCTGGAGCGTCGCGAGGAAGGAGAAGAGCGGAAGAAGAAGAAGAGAAAGGGGCGACCGGTCTATTTATAAGGGACCGGAGCAATCAACGGGCGCGAGAATTGAGGAGTCAAAAGCGGCGGACGGTGCAGCGGCCGCCTCGATTTCCGGGATAGCATTAAACCGGTTCAAGTCAATCTGGGGCCTAATGTTGGGGACACAACTACTGAGTGTGAACCGCCCTGGAGGGGCCGGTTTACCCTCGTCCATGATCCAGGCCCACGGAGGAGGCCCGGAGCCCAGAGGCGACTTAAGGTCCATTTATGTAAACCGCCTTAGTGTTGTAACTTGTGTTGTAAGACAAGAGAGAAGAGACCGAGCCTGACACTTGTATGAGCCGGATCGGGACTCTCAGAGACCGGCCAAGGCGTCAACCCGTGTATATAAGGGGACGACCCCGGCGGATTAAGGACAGAGGATTCGAGGCTAAGGCGAAGCTATTGCTCCCTAGTCGCCAAATCATATCAATCCCATCACAACCGGATTTAGGCTTTTACCTTCCTCGAAGGGGCCGAACCAAGATAACTCCCGTGTCTTGTGTCCGCTTTAACCCCTCTAGGTTAACTCGTACGATGGCCCTACGACTAAGTCCTTTCATGAGGACATCTGCCGTGACAACTCCACGACAAGTCCCGAGGGGTGGGGGGTGATTGAGCATCACTTGAGGGTGTGCCCCAATGTGCGCCCTGTGAAGCAGAAGGCACGGCGGTGGTCCACGTAGAAGCAGTCCTTCATCGTCCAGGAAACCCGCAAGCTGGAGGCAGCAGGTGTCATTCGCGAGGTTCGGTACCCTGAGTGGCTGGCGAACCCTGTCATCATACCGAAGAAAGGCGGGAAGGAGCGCATGTGTGTCGACTTCACCAACCTCAACAAGGACTGTCCTCAAGACCCATTCCCGCTCCCGCACATCAACCAGATTGTCGACTCCACTACCGAGTGCGACCAGCTGTGCTTCCTGGATGCGTTTTCAGCCTATCACCAGATCAAGATGGCAGTGGAGGATGTAGAGAAGACGGCCTTCCTGACCCCGTGTGGGGTGTACTGCTACACTTGCATGCCGTTCGGGCTGTGCAATGCAGGCGCGATCTTCCAACGGCTGATGCACATTGCCCTGGGTCAGCAACTCGGGAGGAATGCTGAAGCCTACGTCGATGACATTGTGGTAAAGTCTCGGGAGGCAAGAACTTTGATTCAAGACCTGGAGGAGACTTTCGCAAGCCTGCGCCAGGTAGACCTGCGGCTCAACCCAGAGAAGTGCGTGTTCGGTGTCCCCTCTGGCAAGCTGCTGGGCTTCCTTGTGTCCCACAGGGGGATCGAGGCTAACCCGCAGAAGGTCAAGGCGATAGAAGACATGAGCCCACAACAAACTCTCAAGGAGATACAGAAGCTTGCGGGCTGCGTGACCTCGCTGGGGCGCTTCATCTCCAAACTGGGAGAGCGCGCCCTGCCATTCTTCAAGCTGATGAAGAAGAAGGGCCCATTCGAGTGGACCCCGGAGGCTTACCAAGCATTTCAAGACCTCAAGAGATACCTGACCAGCCCTCCGGTGATGGTGGCGCCTCACCCTCTCGAGCCCCTGGTGCTTTACCTTATCGCCACTCCCTACTCTGCTAGCGCAGCTCTAGTGGCGGTTCGGGAAGAGCGCCAGGCCAAGGGTCTGCCGCGCCGTGCCGCACCCCCAGCCGGGGCGATAAGGGACCCAGAGGGCACCACAAAGGCTGCAGCAACGCCAATGAGTGACCAGGCCAAGCAAGGAGGCGTTCGCGGGCCTGCAGAGGCCCCAGTGGGCGATCAGGCTCTTGGGGTCCCGTCACCTCAGGAGACGCCCCAACCTCCGGCAGGCGCAGGCTCCATCGACGCTCCCACCCTCGTCGAGCACCCAGTGTACTTCGTCAGCATGGTACTGCGGGAAGCAAGGGCACGGTACCCCATGCCTCAAAAGCTATTGCTCGCGCTCTTGGTGGCCTCGCGTAAACTGCAGGACTACTTCCACGGTCACCCAATCAAGGTCGTCTGGGCCTACCCGCTGGAGAGGGTACTCAGGAGCCCCAACGCTACTGGAAGGGTCGCCGAATGGAACATCGAGCTGCAAGCATTCCAGCTGGAGTTCAGCACAACCAGGGTCATCAAGGGAGCCGCGCTCGCCGACTTCGTGGCGGAATGGACTTAAGCCCCGGGGTTTGAAGCAGGCGAGGACCGATCCCTCTCGCCAGGAAGTGAAGCACCAGATGGCTGGGTCATGTATTTCGATGGCGCAAGAGCTGGAGCAGTGCTCATCTCGCCCACTCAGGACAAGCTCTACTACGCCGTGCAGCTCTGCTTCTAGCAAGGCGAGAAGGTCTCCAACAACATCGTGGAGTACGAAGGCCTCATCGCTGGCCTTAAGGCTGTGGTGGCACTGGGGGTAAAGTGCCTCACCATCAGGGGTGACTCACAGCTCCTCGTTAACTTCTCCAACAAGGTATACGAGCCGAGGGACGAGCACATGGAGGCATACCTCGCGGAGGTACGCAAAATGGAAAAGCAGTTCCTGGGCCTAGAGTTGCAGCACGTGCCCCGTGGCACCAACAAGGAGGCTGACGACATCGCCAAAAGGGCATCCCAGCGACAACCCCAAGAGACTGGTGAGGGAGTCCTGGACTAAGGGGTCCTCGGGCGTCCGGCCTGTTATCTATGGGCCGGACTGATGGGCTTTGAAGATATGAAGGCAGAAGACTATACCCCTGTCCGGATTGGACTCTCATTGGTGTGGAAGGCAAGCTTGGCGATCAACTATGAAGATTCCTTCCTATGTAACCGACTCTATGTAAACCCTAGATCCTCTGGTGTCTATATAAACCGGAGGGAGTAGTCCGGATGGACGGATACTCATTACCATATTCACATAGGCTAGACTTCTAGGGTTTAGCCATTACGATCTCGTGGTAGATCAAATCTTGTAATACTCATATTCATCAAGATCAATCAAGGAGGAAGTAGGGTATTACCTCAATAGAGAGGGCCCGAACCTGGGTAAATATCGTGTCCCCCATCCCCTGTTAAGAATGATCCTAGACACACAGTTCGGGACCACCTACCCGAGATCCACCGGTTTTGACACCGACATTGGTGCTTTCATTGAGAGTTCCACTGTGCCGTCGCCAAGAGGTTGATGGCTCGCCTCGTTGTCAAGGATAATATCATCTCTGGAGGAGCCCTGGCCTCAGGCCAGACCCTCCGGCTCGACGGCTTTGTCATGACCGCCAGCTCGGCCCTTAAGCCGACAATGACCTCTCAAGTCATCGAAAATCGCCTCCGCGTTAATCCCGAATACGTCGCCCGCATGGATCCAATGGTTTTATCGTCGTTCAATGAACTCCTGGATCGCATGACCCCCTTGGTGGTCGCTACAGACTACGATCGGGTTGGGCTTAAACCTGACAAGAGAGAAATTAAAACTCCACCGATCACCCATCAGATAGCGGTAATCGAGGAGCGGAGCAACTCTACCACTATATTGAAGACGAACTATGTTCGGATCTCTGATCTTGAAGAGCCGAATACTCCCCGACAGAAAGGCATGTCCCTCCCTCCGAACATAGAGTCGGATGATGAGCCTAAGAAATTAGTCGATATCCTGGAGCCCGAAATTTCAGGCCCGGTAGATCTCCAAACTCCAGATCCAAAATTGGGTCAGGGTTCAGATTCAATTCCACCCACCCACCCGGACATAGACGCTCTCAGGAGCACCAAACAATAGTCTCAGGAAACGGTCCACCACTTTTGGGCCAGATTCCTCCTTGTCAAAGATAAGGTAAAAGACTACCGCGATGAAGACGCGATAGCAGAATTCTACATCAACTGCGCGGACGAAGGTATCCTTAACGTCATCAATCGCCGCGGCATACCAAAGTTCGCTGACTTAGCAACTATCGTACAAAAATACAGCGCGATGGAAAGCGCTTGGAAAACTCAGGCAGCTTGCTCGGAACCACCCCGACTCCCCCTACAGGTGAAAAGGACGCGCCCCCGTGGCACGCCCAGCCGAACAGTCAAAAAACATAAACCCATTACGCCGCACGGCACTATTCTGGAGGGATGGCTCAATGGCCCATGCAAAATACATACGACGCCGGATACCGTGGCAACCCACAGCCTTAGAGCATGTTGGATACTTCGGCAGGTAGCCAAGAGTGGCGAGGACATCCTTATCAAGGACACCCCAGAACAACACCCTCCAGCAAACGATGACAATAGAGTATTGACAGTCTTCGAGACATTCGCTTCAAACAATAAGCGTAAAAGGGACCTGCGTGATCTCGCCGAAGTTTGCCAGGTCGCTGCAATTGACCCCTGGAATGACACGGCCATAACCTTTAACGCCAGTGACGAACCTAAATATAGAACAGTCCGAGCGCCAGCTGCATTAGTCCTCAGTCCCATCGTGGACGACTTTTGACTTACAAAAGTCCTCATGGACGGCGGCAGCGGACTAAACCTCATTTACGAGGACACGCTCCACAAGATGGAAATAGACAGGAGCCGCATCGAGAAAAGCAGCACAACCTTTTGAGGTATCATTCCCAACCGGGAAGATTGGTGTGCAGAAAAATTACACTTGATGTGGTGTTCGGCACGCCGGAGAATTATCGGTCCGAAGAAATAACCTTCCAGGTGGCCCCTTTCAACAGTGGGTACCACGCCCTGTTAGGGCGAGAGGCCTTCATGCGCTTTCAAGCCATACCTCATTATGGGTATATGAAGCTAAAAATGCTCGGGCCTAATGGAATAATCACCCTCATCAGTGATCCGGACATAGCACTTCGCGCCGAGAACAAGACCGCATCCTTGGCCATCAAGGCATTGCCTGAGGCCCTTGCGGCCGAAGAACTAACCGCACTACGCTCCACCGTGGATAAAAACGATGTGATCCTGGACAAATGACCCAAATGCACTTCCTTCAAGCCAACAGAAGAAGTAGTCAAATTTCAGGTCCATCCAACAGACCCGAAGAAGACAGCGTCTATCAGAGCACAACTCAGCCTAGCAGTCGATGCCGCACTACGAGACTTCTTGTGCAAAAACTGGGATATATTCGCCTCGCACCCCTCAGATATGCCAGGAATCCCGCGCGAGTTGGACGAACACAGCCTTTACATACTAAAGGGACATAAGCTGGTCAAGCAAACTCCGTGACGCTTTTCCGAACCCAAACGGAAAGATATGGGGGAGGAGCTAGCCAAACTCATCGAGGCCGGATTTATCAAAGATATTAAACACCCGGACTGGCTGGCAAACTTGGTAATGGTACCAAAGAAGGATAAATCCTGGCGCCTATGCATCGACTTCAAAGACCTTAACAAGGCTTGCCCTAAGGATCCCTTCCCCCTTCCCCGCATTGATCAAATAATTGACGCTACCGCAGGTCACGACTCGTTGTGCTTCCTTGATGCATATTCCGGATATCGTCAAATCAAAATGAAGGAGTTCGATGAAGCCACAACAACATTCATCACGCCATACGGGCCATTTTGCTTAAACACCATGCCTTTCGGGCTCAAGAACGCCGGCGCCGCCGCCACCTACCAGCGCATGATCCAAACATGCCTCGAGAAACATATCGACAAGACAGTGGAGGCCTACATGGACGACGTTGTCATCAAAACTAGACACGTCGAAACACTAATAGACGACTTACGTCTCACATTTGACAACCTCCGCACATACGACATCAAGCTTAACCCAGAAAAGTGCGTTTTCGGTGTCCCTGCCGGGAAACTACTGGGCTTCATCGTCTCCAACAGAGGAATTGAAGCAAATCCATCCAAAATCCGAGCTGTGTCGCAGTTGGCCACGCCAACCAAACTCAAATAGGTCCAAAAACTCGCTGGGTGCATGGCAGCTTTAAGCTGCTTTATCTCCAGGTTGGGAGAAAAGGCGCTGCCGCTTTATCGCCTTCTACGGTGCACCGGTAACTTCGAGTGGACCGACGCGGCGACGACCGGACTGGAAGAAATAAAAGCCCTTCTAGCAAGCAACCCAATCCGGGCCGCACCAAACGTCGGCGAACCAATGCTCTTATACATATCGGCAACACACCAGGTGGTGAGCGCCATACTCGTCGTCGAACAAGAACAGGACAGACACAAATTTCCGCTCCAGAAGCCGGTATACTACGTATCCGCCGTCCTCACACCATGCAAATCCCGGTACCCTCATTATCAAAAAATAGCATGTGCAGTCTTCATGGCATCTCGAAAATTGCGAGACTACTTTCAGGAGTGCTCTATCACGGTGGCCTCTGAAGTGCCCCTCAATGATATAATTAACAACCGGGATGCAGCGGGCCGGATTGCCAAATGGGCCGTTGAGCTCCTGCCATTCGACATCACCTACAAACCACGTCGAGCCATCAAATCCCAGGTATTGGCTGACTTCGTCACGGAATGGACAGAAGCCGAACTCCCTAAAGAGTACGGTGCGTATTCCAACTGGGTTATGCATTTTGACGGCTCCAAAATGTTCACAGGGCTGGGGGCGGGCGTCGTATTAACGTCCCCCACAGGAGATATCGTCCAGTACGTACTGAAAATATTATACACAGACTCCAACAACGCAGCCGAATACGAGGCCTCGTTACATGGCCTTCGGATGGCCATATCACTGGGCATACAACGCTTGGAGGTGCGCGGGGACTCGAACCTCGCAATATCCCAAATTAATGGAGACTTTGATGCCAAAGATCCAAAGATGGCGGCTTATCGCAATGTCGTCTTGAAGATGTCGGCTCGGTTCGAGGGGCTCGAATTTCATCACGTTGCCCGTGAAAGTAATCAAGCGACAGATGTCCTTGCTCGCATCGGCGCTAAGCGCGAACCCGTCCCACCTAACATCTTCCTCAAAAGGGTCTTTAAGCCATCCGTGGTGTGGCAAGGGGGAGACAGCAACGACAGTCCCATTCCGAACACAAACACAGATAGCAAACACGTCGATAACATCGGAGGCTCAGCCACCGAAATAACACCATCGGCCCACCTCATCATGGCAGTAATCGCCCCGTGGACCGAACCATTCTAGGCCTACTTTAATAGGAAGGAGCTCCCAGAAGATCAGAATGAGGCTCGCCGCATCGTCCGGCGTTTGAAGGCCTATAAAGTTCACGAAGGAGAGCTCTACAAGAAAAGCACTACCGGAGTCTTGCAAAGGTGTATCTCCGAGGAGGAGGGGCGGCAACTCTTGGCTGAAATTCACGCCGGTCTTGGTGGGCACCAAGCCGCAGCCCGGGCACTTGTCAACAAGGCCTTTCGAATAGGATTTTACTGGCTCACGGCCTGGCCAGACGCACAGGACCTCGTCCAGCGTTGCGTTGGATACCAACTTTTTGCCAACCAAAGCCATATGCCCCCAACCGCTCTGCAAACAATCCCCATTAGATGGCCCTTTGCGGTCTGGGACTTGGAGATGGTCGGACCCCATAAATGGGGAAGCCATAAGAAAAAATATCTGCTGGTCATGGTGGACAAATTCACCAAGTGGTTGAGGTTAGACCAGTTAAAATAGCCGAGTCCGGACCAGTGATTGCATTTATATCCGACGTGGTGCACCATTATGGTGTACCGCACAGCATCATCACTGGCAACGGCTCCAATTTCACAGCTGACGAGGTGAAAACCTGGTGTGCTAATCTGGGCATTAAGCTCAATTACGCCTCTGTCTACCACCCGCAAACAAATGGTCAGGTCGAGCGAGCTAATGGTCTTATTATGAGCGGCATCAAACCCAGACTAGTGTGGTCTTTGAAGGAATCAGACAAACACTGGGTCGAGGAGCTTGATACGTCTCCAACATATCTATAATTTTTTATTGCTCCATGCTATATTATCTAATGTTTTGGACTATATTGGGCTTTATTTTCCACTTTTATATTATTTTTGGGACTAACCTATTAACCGGAGGGCCAGCCCAGAATTGCTGTTTTTTTGCCTGTTTCGGTATTTCGGAGAAACAGAATATCAAACGGAGTCCAAACGGAATGAAACCTTCGGGAACGTGATTTTCTCACCGAACGTGATCCAGGAGACTTGGACCCTACTCCAATGAGTCGAAGAGGCGGTCACGAGGGTGGGGGCACCCTCCTAGGGCGCGCCCCCATGCCTCGTGGGCCCCTCGGAGCTCCACTGACGTACTCCTTCCTCCTATATATACCTACGTACCCCCAAACGATCAGAACAGGAGCCAAAAACCTAATTCCACCGCCGCAACTTTCTGTATCCACGAGATCCCATCTTGGGGCCTGTTTCGGAGCTCCGACGGAGAGGGCCGTCATCACGGAGGGCTTCTACATCATCATAGCCCCTCCGATGAAGTGTGAGTAGTTTACCTCAGACCTTCGGGTCCATAGTTATTAGCTAGATGGCTTCTTCTCTATTTTTGGATCTCAACACAATGTTCTCCCCCTCTCTTGTGGAGATCTATTCGATGTAATCTCCTTTTTGCGGTGTGTTTGTTGAGACCGATGAATTGTGGGTTTATGATCAAGTCTATCTATGAACAATATTTGAATCTTCTCTGAATTCTTTTATGTATGATTGGTTATCTTTGCAAGTCTCTTCGAATTATTAGTTTGGTTTGGCCTACTAGATTGGTTTTTCTTGCCATGGGGGAAGTGCTTAGCTTTGGGTTCAATCTTGCGGTGTCCTTTCCCAAAGGATGTATAAGGCAGCAAGGCACGTATTGTATTGTTGCCATCGAGGATAACAAGATGGGGTTTTATTCATATTGCATGAAACTATCCCTCTACATCATGTCATCTTGCTTAAGGCGTTACTCTGTTTTTAACTTAATACTCTAGATGCATGCTGGATAGTGGTCGATGAGTGGAGTAATAGTATTAGATGCAAAAGGTGAGTCGGTCTACTTGTCTCGGACGTGATGCCTATATACATGATCATACCTAGATATTCTCATAACTATGCTCAATTCTGTCAATTGCTCAACGGTAATTTGTTCACCCACCGTAGAATACTTATGCTCTTGAGAGAAGCCACTAGTGAAACATATGGACCCCGGGTCTATTCTCATCATATCAATCTCCACCACTTTATTATTGCTTTGCTTTTTTACTTTGCCTTTTACTTTCCACTTTGCATCTCTATATAAAAAATACCAAAAATATTATCTATCATCTCTATCAGATCTCACTCTCGTAAGTGACCGTGAAGGGATTGACAACCCTTAATCTTGTTGGTTGCGAAGAGTTATTGTTTTGTGCAGGTACGAGGGACTTGAGCGTAGCCTCCTACTGGATTGATACCTTGGTTCTCAAAAACTGAGGGAAATACTTACGCTACTTTGCTGCATCATCCTCTCCTCTTCGGGGAAAACCAACGCAAGCTCAAGAGGTAGCAAGAAGAATTTCTGGCGCCGTTGTCGGGAGTCTACGCAAAAGTCAACATACCAAGTACCCATCACAATCCCTATCTCCCGCATTACATTAGTTGCCATTTGCCTCTCGTTTTCCTCTCCCCCACTTCACCCTTGCCGTTTTATTTGCCCTCTCTTTCCCCATCTCCTTCTCCTTCTCTTTTTCCGTTTGCCTTATTCTCGCTTGCCTTTTGTTTGCTCGTGTGTTGGATTGCTTGTTTGTCGCGATGGCTCAAGATACTACCAAATTGTGTGACTTCACCAATACCAATAATAATGATTTCCTTAGCACTCCGATTGCTCCTCTTGCCAATACTTAATCTTGTGAAATTAATACTGCTTTGTTGAATCTTGTTATGAAAGATCAATTCGCCGGCCTTCCTAGTGAAGATGCCGCTACTCATCTGAATAGCTTCGTGGATTTATGTGATATGCAAAAGAAGAAAGATGTCGATAATGACGTTGTTAAATTGAAGCTATTTCCTTTTTCGCTTAGAGATCGTGCTAAAGCTTGGTTTTCGTCTTTGCCTAAAAATAGTATTGATTCTTGGAACAAGTGCAAAGATGCTTTTATCTCTAAGTATTTTCCTCCGCTAAGATCATCTCTCTTAGAAACGACATTATGAATTTTAAGCAACTCGATCATGAACATGTTGCACAAGCTTGGGAGAGAATGAAATTAATGATACGTAATTTCCCTACTCATGGTTTGAATTTGTGGATGATTATACAAAAAATTTATGCCGGATTGAATTTTGCTTCTAGAAATCTTTTAGATTCAGCCGCGGGAGGCACTTTTATGGAAATCACTTTAGGAGATGCTACTAAACTCCTAGATAATATTATGGTTAATTATTGTCAATGGCATACTGAAAGATCTACTAACAAAAAAGTGCATGCGATAGAAGAAATCAATGTTTTGAGTGGAAAGATGGATGAACTTATGAAACTATTTTCTTCTAAAAGTGTTTCCTCTGATCCTAATGACATGCCTTTGTCTACTTTGATTGAGAATAATAATGAATCTATGGATGTGAATTTTGTTGGTAGGAATAATTTTGGTAACAACGCGTATAGAGGGAATTTTAATCCTAGGCCTTATCCTAGTAGTCCTTCTAATAATTATGGAAATTCCTACAACAACTCTTATGGAAATTTAATAAGATGCCCTCTGAATTTGAGAGTAGTGTTAAAGAGTTTATGAATTCACAAAAGAATTTTAATGCCTTGCTTGAAGAGAAATTGCTTAAAGTTGATGATTTGGCTAGGAACGTTGATAGAATTTCTCTTGAGGTTGATTCTTTAAAGCTTAGATCTATTCCTCCTAAGCATGATATCAATGAGTCTCTCAAAGCCATGAGAATTTCCATTGATGAGTGCAAGGAAAGAACCGCTAGGATGCATGCTACAAAAGATGCCTTTATTAAAGCGTGTTCTTCCAATTCCTATGAAAATCAAGATGAAGATCTGAAAGTTATTTATGTGTCTCCTATCAAATATTTGTTTTGCAATATGAATCTTGATGAAACTGAATATGATCTTCCCTTACCTAGAAGGCGTTCCAAAAATTCGGAGTATTTAGATCTTTATGATGAAATTGTGTGGCGACCGATTTTCCGGGTATTAAATTTCCACAAAATGGCCTTTGTGCTCACCAGCCCCAGGATTACTGTTAGCTGATGAGGAACCAACTTGTTACAAAAATTCCAAGCAAAACACAAAATATGTAGTACAAGACCATTCTGGCCTGTGAGTACAACAAATGGTTTCTAGTGGTTGATGGCGGAAGCGGTTTGTGGATCATCATCGTCTATGGGACTCCATTTCCCATAGGAACAGCTGGCCAGGTTAACTCCTATCTTCGCGAGACTGCTGTCACCGTTGCTTAGATTCCGGGGTTGTCGTCACGATCGCTCCTCTCTGTGCAAGAAATCTGGCCAAGACAATAGCCAGGGACAAGCCAGTGAGTACTTTGAATGTACTCGCAAACATTATGAACACGGGCATAACATAACAACGATATGCCAAAACAAATGTCTATGCTCTTGACGTCAGTCACAAAAGTTAAAAAAAACTCTGATGCATGCAAGCAGGTTATTTATGAATATGCAATGACACAAATAAATAAATATAATGCACCGATCGGGTGTCTGAAGCGACACCTCAAAAGGTTGGTAAGCAAAAGAAATGCCTCAGTCGGGCGTCTGAGCGACACCACAAAAAGGGCTTATAAAGTAAATGCCACAGTCGGGCGTCTCAGCGACACCACATAAAGGGCTTATAAAGTAAATGCCACAGTCGGGCGTCTCAGCGATACCACATAAAGGGCTTATAAAGTAAATGCCACAGTCGGGCGTCTCAGCGACACCACATAAAGGGCTTATAAAGTAAATGCCACATTCGAGCGTCTCAGCGACACCACATAAAGGGCTTATAAAGTAAATGCCATAGTCGGGCATCTCAGCGACACCACATAAAGGGCTTATAAAAATAAATAACAGTGAATATCCGGGAGGTAGAACCATCCCAAGGATATTCGATATTACCAATAATATAATGGGTTAGTGGATAACAAAATAATAATCATAAACATCACAAGTCTCAAGTCGTAATTGCAGTTCTGGTTTTAACAGTTTCACCTCCGAAGACCAACACTAAGACCGACACTTGACCCATCCCAGACTGTAATCCTTAACAATGGACACGGCTATTTGAATAGGTTTAATCTCTGCAGAGGGTGTACTCTTTACCCACGAGTAACGGATTCCTTTAGTCCATCTGGACTAATTCCATCTACGGTCTTTTAGTTGGAAACACACCTAACTTGCACACACCAGCTTAACCCACATGTGTCTGGAATCACCCAGGACACCTGTCAAGCAAAACTCTAATTGGGGAGGCTACAACCTCGACGTAACATGGGATCACAAAATTTATACCGCGCGCAAACTAGGGGAGCTACCCCCTTCGGCTACAACCGAAACACCCATGCTCCCGGACCAGGTGGCATGACTACCGGATGCCTCCAGTATCTTCCACCATGGCCTCTCTGTACGGTGTGTGCTAGGAAAGGGGTTGACAACTTCATCGAACTGCACCTACTTGTTGTAGAGACGAGTGGTAGTCTGAAGCAAGTATGGGGGTTATCGCACAAGACTCGATCTACTATCGACTCAGAGGTTTTGAATATTCTCTGCATGATTAGTATAACAAAATATACTTCAACCAACAGATAGAAACACCACGCGACATACCCCCTCATGCTATACCGGACATGACCGTCTCGACGGAGGACTAGGGACAAGACCGTGTCTACCCAAGACAGAGGCCTTCCCGGCTTCCCTTCCGGTATGCATGAAAGGCATATGACAGTGATTTCCATCACAACCATATCAACTCCATCAGCATAAAAATCATTAATATGCACTCATGAGTAGAAGCACATCCTCACATAAAATGACGTATGCTCGTGTCGAGGTCGTGTTGTCACCGTGTCAAACAACACACACAAAAATTGTACCAGGGTTCAGAATGCTTGCCTTCAAGTCGTGGGGAGGCAAGGTGCATTCCAAAACTCTTGAAATCTTTCTCCTCTCTTCAAAATCCTATTTTAAAAATATATTTGCATTAACACACAAATTCAAAACAGCACAAAAATTTGTTTTGAAATTTTTTCAAATAAATCTTAAAATAAACTAGACAATATTTGGGAGATGTAGGAAAAAGAATCAATTCATTTGGAGTTATATTTAAAAAGTTATAGTTGGTCAAAGTTTTGGTCAAATTTAATAATTAAAAAAATAAAATAGAAAATAAAACGATTCGAATATATACGTACACGTCGAAAGCGTATTCTGGAAACACGTTTCCACTTATCCAGCGTGGACCGCGTCTGAGTCACTGACAGTGGGCCCGCCTGGCCCACTGGTAAGGTTTGACTACTCCACCTTCCCTCCTCTTCCTCTACCCGTGAGGGGGGGCAGGACTCCGGCGACGCTCGCCGGTGAACGGCGGCACCGTTCGAGAAACAAAGGTCACCCATGGGCTCAGGGGGTCGAGGCGGTCACTCCGGTGGTCGCTTTGGTCTCTAGGGTGGATGGAGCTGCCAGCGAAGCTCCATGGCCAGACGGTGGTCGTCGGGAAAAGTGATTTTTTGCCCGCGACGAGTCCCGATCCAAATTGAGCAGGAGGGTGGACTCACGAGAGGGAGAGGGGGTTCCTGGTGAAGAGAGTGGAGAGGGGGAGGCCCTGGTTGCGACGAATGGAGCCGGGAGGCGGCGGTGGCTGTGGTTGCCGGAGGCGGGGAAGAAAACCTCCCTGGGTCAACTGGCTGCCACGGGAAAACGAGGGGGGGTGATTTTGAGGCTGCTTCCGTGCTCGGAGGGCTCGAGGGGCTTCCTTTTATAGTGCTCCCACGTTGGTTCGCGGCGGCAGTGGATGAGCTCGTCGGCGACCGACATTCTGTAGCTTGCAGGCATCGTGGTGAGGTTGGGGATGGCGGCAGGAGCTAGCGGACGAGTGGGTACTGCTCCAAGGGCGAAGCCGGCGCGTAAGGGCGGCCCAGCGGCGCTGGCTATTGCAGGGCTATCGGGCGGCATTGGCGGCTAGCTGCTGGCTGCCGGAGACGTGGCAAGGGTTGTGGTGCTCGTGGGGAGCAGCGGGACGGCGTGGCGTCTTTGGCTGCGGTCGACCCACGAACCGAGTGAGTCTTGTGGCGAGACGCGCGGCTCGGTCTTGTGCGTGCAAAAACGCAGCTCCACTCGCGCTCTGGGCGTGCCCAGAGCACGCACGGAACGTGCTCGACAGAATGCTAAGGCATGTTAGGGGGCTCTAAACCACAAGAGGGTTCGCAGGGTGGGGTTATAGGCTGGGGCAAATCCATGGGACATGCTGGTCTGGTCAGGGGGTCAAGTTCATAATGTAAACAAAAACTCATGCCAAATCTGTCCATGCTCTCAAGGTGTTTGACAAAATGCCAAAGGCTCCTAGGCAATACTTGGAGTGGCCAAATCTCCCAGAGTGGGGTCTCCTTAGATGAAAGAAAGGGTGGTAAGGTTAGTTTGCCAAATGAAGAAACTTGCTAGTGCAAGTTTTGCAAAACTTCAATTCTGGGCAGGGAGTAAATGGCACCATTACATGGACAAAAAATGTCCCAAAGAGTGCATGCTCCTGGACTTAGGGGATTTGTAGGGTTGACTACAAGCAGGAGAAAGCACAAGGTCACTAGAGCAAGAAAGAAAAGGGTTGCAGTAGAAAACACAAGGCTGGTCCAGAATGAAAAAGAGGTTGATTCACTCAATTTTTCCAAAGAACATCACTAGGTTTTTGCATAAAGTTGAATCATAGGCTGCTACTAACCTCCTATAATTTTGGTGGAAGCTAGAAAGGAATATTTAAATAGGTTGTAGTGTAAAACTGCTCACTGGACCAGATTTGAAAATATGGTGTAGAGATCAAAATATTCAATGGGCAGAAGATATTTTTGCACAAAAGTGGTTCAAATACTCCATATGATATCTCCAAATTTTGGAGGGATTTTTGAATGAATTTATAAAAGGGTTGTTGTACAAATGGGACCATAAAACTATGGGAAACCATTTTTCAAGAAAATAAAGATCAGGAAGAAAATTATATAATTAATTCTTATGATAAAAGAAAAGATTTTCTTGAGAGGGTAAACAAGTCCAATATCAAAGTGAAAGGTTTTCATCTCAGGGAACAACTCCAAGATAACCAAGAAAAGAATGGTTCTGAAATCAAGAAAAACCAAGAAAAAGGAAAGTTAAATTTCCTGGCAAGATTTTAATTAACAAAACAAGGTTAAAAAAAAATTGGGTGTCACAACACTACCCCCCTTAAGGAAAATCTCGTCCTCGAGATTTGCTAAGAATTGATTTAATAGAGATATACGCATTAAAACAAATGCGGCTACAGTGAGAGGGCAATAAGTGGTGCAAAAATACAGTGTGGGGACACTGGCGCTGCGTGAAAAAAAATCTATGGTTAGGAGCAAAACGAGAGATTTCTACGCTGGATATAGATTTAGAATAAATTCTAAATCTCAAAATACGTTGGTCGCACCCGAGAGCACAGTGCTCTCTCTGGCTAACAGGTGGACCCGGGCCCACTGTCAGCCTCTTCTTCTCCCTCCGGCTCTTTCTTCTTCCTCTCTCCCGCGTGCTTTCCCACGCTTTCTCCACCGGCGACGCCTAGCGCGTTGGTCATCTAGGCCGTACTGCGGTAGTGCGTGGCGTGCTAGCTGCCGGTGTAGCATGCACTCACTTCGCGGGCTAGTGTGTTGTCGGCACTGCTCGAGGATTCGCCTCCGAACACCGGCGATCGGGCGACGAGCGGCGCTGGTGGACCACGCCCACCGTACACCGAGCTCGAGCTATAAATGGGCCGAGGTGTTCTTCTCTTTTCCTCACACCTGGCCTCGCTTCTCCTCCTCCTTCCTTCTCCTCTGTTTCCGTTTGCCGAAGCTCGAGGCGAGGCTCTAATGGCGGCGGTGGTGCCGGACTGGTACGTGATCCTGTTGTGCGGAGGGCTGGCAGCGGTGCTGGGGCTCTCCGTGCTCCTGTGCGCGATGATCCTCGATGATCGTCGCGATGATGCTGCTCGGGTGTTGGCTCTCTGCGGTAGTGATCACGAGGAGTAGGTGGGGTGTGTCGGGTGTTGACTGTTGTCGGGAGGTGCTCAGTTAGATGTAACACCGTTGCAAAAATTTTGCAAGCAGTGTGTGTGTGTGTGTGTGTTCGAGTAGTTTTGGTTGTGATTCTGCTACCGTGGTGCTGCGGGAAATAAAAATAATCCATGTCGTGAGGAGATGTATGATGCAGCAATCAGGGAAAAGAAATCCCACTCCAGGATTTCTCGCGAGAGAACACAGTACTACATTAGAGTCAAACTGCAACAGAACTACTCACATTAATAGAAACTAAATAATTTATTTGCCGCACAAACTCGGGGTACCACGCATAAGTTACAACACATAAATAAATGCCACAGCAATAAATACAGCGGTGACGTCTAAAATGAGAACGGTAATTGGACGGGGTCCCGAGAAAACGTCTCTGGTACTGGGATACACTCTTCTTCTATCGGGGAAAGTGGATTGACCAGACGATGAATGTGCCTCTCCTGGTCGGGCCTCAGTGATCTGCCGATGGTGATCTGAGGATTTAAATCCGCGAGACTCTGGAGATAACCCATCATGCGTTGGGTTAAACGCTCTTGAGCGATGACGTACTGGACGAGGTTGGCCAGGACTGGGTCTCTCTCAATTCGTCCACCAGGAAAAGCTGTTACTCCTCTGGGTGATGCGGCTCGAAAAATAATAATACCCTCGTTCGCTGGCATAGGGTACCACGAATCTAAGGCGAGCAAGCGCTTCGTATGCAGCAGCTTCTACGGCCATATGTGGGGTCGACATAGATTTCCCCAAGAAGGAGACCTCCGTTGGGTCTTGGTTTGGGTTTACAGGAGGGATGTGCACTGCTGCCCAATATCTCGAGGTGGAAGGGGTGATCCTTGATTTGAACAGCTCGTACTGGGGTGGCTGGGTAGCGCCCATGGTACTGCAGGTAAAATCCCACAATATTTTGACAAAACTACCCGGGGTTGCATCTGGGGTTCTCAGATAAATACTAGGGCTCGACATGGCAAGAAACGGTTGTGAGGAGGGTGCACAAGGCGAGGGATGCTTGGCAAGGTCACGCGGTGGCCTTTATATAGCACTGGAGCTGGGTCATTTTACCGTGGAGAATGGTAATGCATTAGCCGGGTCAGCTCCAAGGGTCGGGGTCAAGCCACAGATACACATATCTCACTAAAGTGACGTATCACTGTGGGAAATGTCGGGGTGGTTTTGGTAGCTGTGCTCGATAGAAAAATCACACTGAATGCTAATATATCCATGCAAGGCTACTATTTAAAACGGAGGCACGACGACATGCTGCGTTTATTTACAAGGTCACACGATTACAAAGCGAGGATACACTGGGACTCGACACTACCTTGGTGACTTAGTCTACCTCGTTTACATCCAAGCGGGCGTGCCTTATGGATGTCGAGGCTTCTCCATGGGTCTCACTGTCAGAATTAGCTGGAGAGGGTTGAAGGGCTGCAGGCTCGGGGTAGTGATGATGACCATCGCGGGGATTGTTGGCCACAACCCCGTTGGAGTGTGCTCCCAAAAGGCAACGAAGCACTTCTGGGGTCATCAAAGCATCTTGGTTGATGGATGGGGCTGACCTTAGGGTCTCGATCGGGTGTCCGAACAACACGACTGGGTTGTCGGCGTCGGGCTCGTTTCCTTCTCTCGCCGGGGCTCGACGAACCAGCTCTCCACGAGCTGCGATCAGATCGATGGTGATTTGATCGAACAGTTCCTCCAGTGCACCTACATAGCGCACTAGGTGCAGCAATGCAGGATCCGTCTCGTGATCTCCGTTGGCAACTTGGAGTGGTCTACCATACACTTCATGTCTGGGGTAGTAGTGGAACGAGCGACAGTTAACTCTGGGGGACAAGTGCCAGAGATGAACTATAGCCTCTCGAGCAGCTAGTTGGATGGCTTGTGGCTCAAAGGAAGTTGTTCTTCCGGTGAACCTGTAGGGGCGCTCGGGTGCTAGACCCCTACCGTAGATGTGTACAGTGGCCCAGAATTGACGGCTCTCACCACTCATGGGTCCTTGGTACACAACATATTCGGGTGGCTCTTCTAACGCATAGGCACGACGGGTGAGGTTTGCAAGTATGGTCACAAAACCTCCAAGGTTGGTTGCTGTGGTCTCGTTGTGCACTATGGGACCAGGCATAGTGGTTAGGTTCGTGGAAGAGGTTGTGCTGTGTTGGGTTGAGGCTAGCGTGCCCTTTTATAGAAAAGGGAGCGGATTCTTCCTTCGTACGCTTGCGAATGAGACATTTTTGGGCATCGGTCACTGGCGTGTGATCGACATGCTAGGTTGGTAGGTTCGGCACCGACTGCCAAATAGTGTCGGGGTCACTGTGTGGCTATCTTGCACGAGAAGCTTGGCTGGGTTTTGGTTAAGGTCTGAAGGTTGGTTTACCGAGGTTTATCGACCTGGCTAAGATAGGATTAGCCAATGGTCAGCCTGGCTCTGATACCAAGTTTGTGGCTACCGATTTTCTGGGTATTAAATTTCCAGAAAATGGCCTTTGTGCTCACCAGCCCCAGGATTACTGTTAGCTGATGAGGCACCAACTTGTTACAAAAATTCCAAGCAAAACACAAAATATGTAGTACAAGACCATTCTGGCCTATGAGTACAACAAATGGTTTCTAGTGGTTGATGGCGGAAGCAGTTTGTGGATCATCATCGTCTATGGGACTCCATTTCCCACAGGAACAGCTAACCAGGTTAACTCCTATCTTCACGAGACTGTTGTCACCGTTGCTTAGGTTCCGGGGCTGTCGTCACGATCGCTCCTCTCTGCGCAAGAAATCTGGCCAAGACAATAGCCAGGGACAAGCCAGTGAGTACTTTGAATGTACTTGCAAACATTATGAACACGGGCATAACATAACAACGATATGCCAAAACAAATGTCTATGCTCTTGACGTCAGTCACAAAAGTTAAAAAAACTCTGATGCATGCAAGCAGGTTATTTATGAATATGCAATGACACAAATAAATAAATATAACGCACCGATCGGGTGTCTGAAGTGACACCTCGAAAGGTTGGTAAGCAAAAGAAATGCCTCAGTCGGGCGTCTGAGCGACACCACGAAAAGGGCTTATAAAGTAAATGCCACAGTCGGGCGTCTCAGCGACACCACATAAAGGGCTTATAAAGTAAATGCCACAGTCGGGCGTCTCAGAGACACCACATAAAGGGCTTATAAAGTAAATGCCACGATCGAGGCCTCAAATGACACCACATAAAGGGCTTATAAAGTAAATGCCACGATAGGCCTCAAATGACACCACATAAAGGGCTTATAAAGTAAATGCCACGATCAAGGCGTCTCAAAGCGACACCACATAAAAGGGCTTATAAAAATAAATAACAGTGAATATCCGGGAGGTAGAACCATCCCAAGGATATTCGATATTACCAATAATATAACGGATTAGTGCATAACAAAATAATAATCATAAACATCACAAGTCTCAAGTCGTAATTCCAGTTCCGGTTTTAACAGTTTCACCTCCGAAGACCGACACTAAGACCGACACTTGAACCGTCCCAGACTGTAATCCTTAATCAGGGACACGGCTATTCGAATAGGTTTAATCTCTACAGAGGGTGTACTCTTTACCCACGAGTAACGGATTCCTTTAGTCCATCTGGACTAATTCCGTCTACGGTCTTTTAGTTGGAAACACACCTAAGTTGCACACACCAGCTTAACCCACATGTGTCTGGAATCACCCACGACACTTGTCAAGCAAAACTCTAAGTGGGGAGGCTACAACCTCGACGTAACATGGGATCACAAAATTTATACCGCGCGCAAACTAGGGGAGCTACTCCCTTCGGCTATAACCGAAACACCCATGCTCCCGGACCAGGTGGCATGACTACCGGATGCCTCCAGTATCTTCCACCATGGCCTCTCATTACGGTGTGTGCTAGGAAAGGGGTTGACAACTTACTGAACCGTACCCTACTTGTTGTAGAGACGAGTGGTAGTAATGAAGCAAGTATGGGGGTTATCGCACAAGACTCGATCTACGGTCGACTCAGGAGGTTTTGAATATTCTCTGCATGATTAGTATAACAAAATATACTTCAACCAACAGATAGAAACACCACGCGACCTACCCCCTCATGCTATACCGGACGCGACCGTCTCGACGGAGGACTAGGGACAAGACCGTGTCTACCCAAGACAGAGGCCTTCCCGGCTTCCCTTCCGGTATGCATGAAAGGCATATGACGGTGATTTCCATCACAACCATATCAACTCCATCAGCATAAAAATCATTAATATGCACTCATGAGTAGAAACACATCCTCACATAAAATGACGTATGCTCGTGTCGGGGTGGTGTTATCACCGTGTCAAACAACACACACAAAAATTATACCAGGTTCGTAATGCTTGCCTTCAAGTCGGGGAGGCAAGGTGCATTCCAAAACTCTTGAAATCTATCTCCTCTCTTCAAAATCCTATTTTAAAAATATATTTGAATTAACACACAAATTCAAAACAGCACAAAAAGTTGTTTTGTAAAAATTTCTAATAAATCTTAAAATAAACTAGACAATATTTGGGAGATGTAGGAAAAAGAATCAATTCATCTGGAGTTATATTTAAAAAGTTATAGATGGTCAAAGTTTTGGTCAAAATCTGTTAATTAAAAAAATAAAACAAAAATGAAAACGATTCGAATATATACGTACACGTCGAAAGCGTATTCTGGAAACACGTTTCCACTTATCCAGCGTGGACCGCGTCTGATTCACTGACAGTGGGCCCGCCTGGCCCACTGGTCAGGTTTGACTAGTCCACCTTCCCTCCTCTTCCTCTACCCGTGAGGGGGGGCGGGACTCCGGCGACGCTCGCCGGCGAACGGCGGCACCGTTCGAGAAACAGAGGTCACCCGCGGGCTCAGGGGGTCGAGGCGGTCACTCCGGTGGTCGCTTTGGTCTCTGGGGTGGATGGAGCTGCCGGCGGCGAGCTCCGCGGCGGACGGTGGTCGTCGGGAAAAGTGAGTTTTTGCCCGCGGCGAGTCCCGATCCAAATTGAGCAGGGGGACGGACTCACGAGAGGGAGAGGGGTTTCCTGGTGAAGAGAGTGGAGAGGGGAGGCCTGGTTGCATTTAACGGAGCCGGGAGGCGGTGGTGGCTGTGGTTGCCGGAGGCGGGGAAGAAAACCTCCCCGGGTCGACTGGCTGCCACAGGGAAACGAGGGGGTGATTTTGAGGCTGCTTTCGTGCTCGGAGGGCTCGAGGGGCTTCCTTTTATAGCGCTCCCACATTGGTTCGTGGCGGCAGTGGATGAGCTCGTCGGCGACCGACGTTCTGTAGCTTGCAGGCATCATGGCGAGGCTGGGGATGGCGGCATGAGCTAGCGGACGAGTGGGTACTGCTCCAAGGGCGAGCCGGGCGAAGCGTGGTTTCGGGCGGCCCAGCCATTGCAGGGGCTGTCGGGCCGCATTGGCGGCTAGCTGCTGGCCTGCCGGAGAAGTGGCGAGGGCTGTGGTGCTCGTGGGGAGCAGCAGGGGACGTGGCGTGCTGGCTGCGGTCGGTCTTGGCACGTGCAAAACGCGTGCTCCGCTCAAGCTCTGGGCGTGCCCAGAGCACGCACGGAACGTGCTCGACAGAATGCTAAGGCATGTTAGGGGGCTCTAAACCACAAGAGGGTTAGCAGGGTGGGGTTATAGGCTGGGGCAAATCCATGGGACATGCTGGTCTGGTCAGGTGGTCAAGTTCATAATGTAAACAAAAACTCATGCCAAATCTGTCCATGCTCTCAAGGTGTTTGACAAAATGCCAAAGGCTCCTAGGCAGTTCTTTGAGTGGCCAAATCTCCCAGAGTGGGGTCTCCTTAGATGAAAGAAAGGGTGGTAAGGTTAGTTTGCCAAATGAAGAAACTTGCTAGTGCAAGTTTTGCAAAACTTCAATTCTGGGCAGGGAGTAAATGGCACCATTACATGGACAAAAAATGTCCCAAAGAGTGCATGCTCCTGGACTTAGGGGTTTTGTAGGGTTGACTACAAGCAGGAGAAAGCACAAGGTCACTAGAGCAAGAAAGAAAAGGGTTGCAGTAGAAAACACAAGGCTGGTCCAGAATGAAAAAGAGGTTGATTCACTCAATTTTTCCAGAGAACATCACTAGGTTTTTGCATAAAGTTGAATCATAGGCTGCTACTAACCTCCTATAATTTTGGTGGAAGCTAGAAAGGAATATTTAAATTGGTTGTAGTGTAAAACTGCTCACTGGACCAGATTTGAAAATATGGTGTAGAGCTCAAAATATTCAATGGGCAGAAGATATTTTTGCACAAAAGTGGTTCAAATACTCCATATGACATCTCCAAATTTTGGAGGGATTTTTGAATGAATTTATAAAAGGGTTGTTGTACAAATGGGACCATAAAACTATGGGAAACAATTTTTCAAGAAAATAAAGATCAGGAAGAATATTATATAATTAATTCTTCTGATAAAAGAAAAGATTTTCTTGAGAGGGTAAACAAGTCCAATATCAAAGTGAAAGGTTTTCATCTCAGGGAACAACTCCAAGATAACCAAGAAAAGAATGGTTCTGAAATCAAGAAAAATCACGAAAAAGGAAAGTTAAATTTCCTGGCAAGATTTTAATTAACAAAACAAGGTTAAAAAAAAATTTGGGTGCCACAAATTGATGAAAGTGGGATTGAAAGAAATAAAACCGTAGATATCGATAAACCAACTATATTGGATTTCAAGGAATTTAATTATGAAAGTTGCTCTGTAATTGATTGTATTTCCTTGTTGCAATCCGCGCTAAATTCTCCTCATGCTTATAGTCAAAAGAAAGCCTTTACCAAACATATTTTTGATGCTTTGATGCAATCTTATGAAGAAAAACTTGAGTTGAAAGTTTCTATCCCTAGAAAACTCTATGATGAGTGGGAACCAACTATTAAAATTAAAATTAAAGATCATGAGTTTTATGATTTGTGTGATTTGGGTGCTAGTGTTTCCACTATCCCCAAAACTTTGTGTGATTTGCTAGATTTCCGTGATTTTGATGATTTCTCTCTAAACTTGCATCTTGCGGATTCCACTATTAAGAAACCTATCGGAAGAATTAATGAAGTTCTTATTGTTGCAAATAGGAATTATGTGCCTGTATATTTTATCGTTCTTGATATAGATTGCAATCCTTCTTGCCCTATTATTCTTGGTAGACCTTTCCTTAGAACAGTTGGTGCGATTATTGATATGAAGGAAAGAAATATTAGATTCCAATTCCCATTAAAAAAAGGGCATGGAACACTTTCCTATAAAAAAAATAAAATTGCCATATGAAACTATCATGAGAGCCACTTATGGATTGCCTACCAAAGATGGCAATACCTAGAACTATCCTCGCTTTTATGCCTAGCTAGGGGCGTTAAACGATAGCGCTTGTTGGGAGGCAACCCAATTTTATTTTTAGTTTTTTGTTTTTTCTTCTGTTTAGGAATAAATAATCCATCTACCTTCTTTTTAGATGTGGTTTTGTGTTTTAATTTGTGTTTGTGCCTAGTTAGACCTATATGATTTTCTTGGATGAAAGTTATTTGATCTTGCTGTAATTTCCAGAAACTTTTTGCTCAGTGCCCGAATTGTTAAAAATCACCAGAACGTGATAAAATACTGATTCTAATTGCTACTGATCAATAAACAAATTGTATAGGTCGTCCTATTTTGGTAGTTTTTGGAGTTCCAGAAGTTTGCGATAGTTACAGATTACTACAGACTGTTCTGTTTTTGATAGATTCTGTTTTTCGTGTGTTGTTTGCTTATTTTGATGAATCTATGGCTAGTAAAATAGTTTATAATCCATAGAGAAGTTGGAATACAGAAGGTTTAACACCAATATAAATAAATAATGAGTTCATTACAGTACCTTGAAGTGGTCTTTTGTTTTCTTTCTCTAACAGAGCTCACGAGATTTCTATTGAGTTTTGTGTTGTGAAGTTTTCAAGTTTTGGGTGAAATATTTTGATGGATTATGGAACAAGGAGTGGCAAGAGCCTAAGCTTGGGGATGCCCATGGCACCCCAAAGATAATACAAGGACACCAAAAAGTCAAAGCTTGGGGATGCCCCGGAAGGCATCCCCTCTTTCGTCTACTTCCATCAGTAATTTTACTTGGAGCTATATTTTTATTCACCACATGATATGTGTTTTGCTTGGAGCGTCTTGTATTATTTGTGTCTTTGTTTGTTAGTGTTCCACATCCATCCTTGTTGTACACACCTTTTGAGAGATCCATACATGAATTTGAATTTGATAGAATACTCTATGTGCTTCACTTATATCTTTTGAGCTATGTAGTTTTGCTCTATGTGCTTCACTTATATCTTTTGAGTGTTATAATTTTGCTCTATGTGCTTCACTTAAATCTTTTAGAGCATGGTGGTGGACTTGTTTTAAAGAAACTATTGATCTCTCATGCTTCACTTAGATTATTTTGAGAGTCTCTAATAGCATGGTAAATTGCTTAATAATAATATGCTTGGTATTCAAGATTTGTGAAACTTTCTTTTGAGTGTGTTGAATACTAAGAAAAGATAGATGCTTGATAATTGTTTTAAGATATGAAGATGGTGATATTAGAGTCATGCTAGTTGAGTATTTGTGAATTTGATAAATACTTGTGTTGAAGTTTGTGATTCCCATAGCATGCACGTATGGTGAACCGTTATGTGATGAAGTCAGAGCATGATTTATTTATTGATTGTCTTCCTTATGAGTGGCGGTCGGGGACGAGCGATGGTATTTTCCTACCAATCTATCCCCCTAGGAGCATGCGCGTAATACTTTGCTTTGATAACTTCTAGTTTTTTGCAATAAGTATATGAGTTCTTTATGACTAATGTTGAGTCCATGGATTATATGCACTTTTTCCCATTCTTCCACCATTGCTAGCCTCTCTAATACCATGCACCTTTCGCCGGTATCATACACCCACCATATATCTTCCTCAAAACAGCCACCATACCTACCTACCATGGCATTTCCATAGCCATTACGAGATATTATTGCCATGCAACTTTCCACCGTTCCGTTTATTATGACACGCTCCATCATTGTCATATTGCTAGCATGATCATGTAGTTGACATCGTATTTGTGGCAAAGCCACCATTCATAATTCTTTCATACATGTCACTCTTGATTCATTGCATATCCCGATACACCGCCGAAGGCATTCATATAGAGTCATATTTTGTTCTAAGTATCGAGTTGTAATTATTGAGTTGTAAGAAAAATAAAAGTGTGATGATCATCATTTTTTAGAGCATTGTCCCAAGTGAGGAAAGGATGATGGAGACTATGATTCCCCCACAAGTCGGGATGAGACTCCGGATGAAAAATAAAATAAAATAAAAAAAAAGAGGCCAAAAAAAGGCCCAAATAAAAAAATGAGAGAAAAAGAGAGAAGGGACAATGTTACTACCCTTTTACCACACTTGTGCTTCAAAGTAGCACCATGATCTTCATGATAGAGAGTCTCTCATTTTGTCACTTTCATATACTAGTGGGAATTTTTCATTATAGAACTTGGCTTGTATATTCCAATGATGGGCTTCCTCAAATTGCCCTAGGTCTTCTTGAGCAAGCGAGTTGGATGCACACCCACTTAGTTTCTTTTGTTGAGCTTTCATATAATTATAGCTTTAGTGCATCTGTTGCATGGCAATCCCTACTCACTCACATTGATATCTATTGATGGGCATCTCCATAGCCCGTTGATACGCCTAGTTGATGTGAGACTATCTTCCCTCTTCTCGTCTTCTCCACAACCACCCTTCTATTCCACATATAGTGCTATATCCATGGCTCACGCTCATGTATTGCGTGAAGATTGAAAAAGTTTTGAAAATGCTAAAGTATGAAACAATTGCTTGGCTTGTCATCGGGTTGTGCATGATTTAAATACTTTGTGTGGTGAAGATAGAGCATAGCCAGACTATATGATTTTGTAGGGATAACTTTCTTTGACCATGATATTTTGAGAAGACATAATTGCTTTGTTAGTATGCTTGAAGTATTATTATCTTTTATGTCAACATAAACTTTTGTCTTGAATCTTTTGAATCTGAATATTCATACCACAATTAAGAAGATTTACATTGAAATTATGCCAAGTAGAACTCCGCATCAAAAATTCTCTTTTTATCATTTACCTACTCGAGGACGAGCAGGAATTAAGCTTGGGGATGCCTGATACGTCTCCAACGTATCTATAATTTTTGATTGCTCCATGCTATATTATCTACTGTTTTGGACTATATTGGGCTTTATTTTCCACTTTTATATTATTTTTGGGACTAACCTTTTAATCGGAGGCCCAGCCCAGAATTGCTGTTTTTGCCTATTTCAGTATTTCAGAGAAACAGAATATCAAAGGGAGTCCAAACGGAATGAAACCTTCGGGAACGTGATTTTCTCACTGAACGTGATCCATGAGACTTGGACCCTACTCCAAGGAGTCGAAGAGGCGGTCACGAGGGTGGGGGGCGTGCGCCCCACCTAGGGCGCGCCCCCTGCCTCGTGGGCCCCTTGGAGCTCCACCGACGTACTCCTTCCTCCTATATATACCTGCGTACCCCCAAACGATCAGAACAGGAGCCAAAAACCTAATTCCACCGCCGCAACTTTCTGTATCCACGAGATCCCATCTTGGGGCCTGTTCCGGAGCTCCGCCGGAGAGGGCCGTCATCACGGAGGGCTTCTACATCATCATAGCCCCTCCGATGAAGTGTGAGTAGTTTACCTCAGACCTTCGGGTCCATAGTTAGTAGCTAGATGGCTTCTTCTCTCTTTTTGGATCTCAATACAATGTTCTGCCCCTCTCTTGTGGAGATCTATTCGATGTAATCTTCTTTTTGCGGTGTGTTTGTTGAGGCCGATGAATTGTGGGTTTTTGATCAAGTCTATCTATGAACAATATTTGAATCTTCTCTAAATTATTTTATGTATGATTGGTTATCTTTGCAATTCTCTTCGAATTATCAGTTTGGTTTGGCCTACTAGATTGGTTTTTCTTGCCATGGGAGAAGTGCTTAGCTTTGGGTTCAATCTTGCGGTGTCCTTTCCCAGTGACAGAAGGGGCAGCAAGGCACGTATTGTATTGTTGCCATCGAGGATAACAAGATGGGTTTTATTCATATTTCATGAAACTATCCCTCTACATCATGTCATCTTGCTTAAGGCGTTACTCTGTTTTTAACTTAATACTCTAGATGCATGCTGGATAGCGGTCGAGGAGTGGAGTAATAGTAGTAGATGCAGCAGAGTCGGTCTACTTGTCTCGACGTGATGCCTATATACATGATCATACCTAGATATTCTCATAACTATGCTCAATTCTGTCAATTGCTCAACAGTAATTTGTTCACCCACCGTAGAATACTTATGCTCTTGAGAGAAGCCACTGGTGAAACCTATGGCCCCTGGGTCTATTCTCATCATATCAATCTCCACCACTTAATTATTGCTTTGCTTTTTTACTTTGCCTTTTACTTTTCACTTTGCATCTCTATATAAAAAATACCAAAAATATTATCTATCATCTCTATCAGATCTCACTCTCGTAAGTGACCGTGAAGGGATTGACAACCCCTAATCGCGTTGGTTGTGAGGAGCTATTGTTTTGTGCAGGTACGAGGGACTTGAGCGTAGCCTCCTACTGGATTGATACCTTGGTTCTCAAAAACTGAGGGAAATACTTACGCTACTTTGTTGCATCATACTCTCCTCTTCGGGGAAAACCAACGCAGTGCTCAAGAGGTAGCAGAGCTCGACTCCGTACTTTGGGGCCTGCGGACCACGCCCAACCGTACTATCGGATACACACCTTTCTTCATGGTGTACGGTACAGAGGCTAATTGCCCTGCGTTATTTTACATGACTCACCTCGAGTGCATATGTACGAAGAGAAAGAGGCCGAGTTGGATCGGCAGGACAGCCTAGACGCCCTGGAGGAGGAGCGCGACGTTGCCAAAGCCCGTTCAGCATTTTATCAACAGCAGGCTCAAAGATATCAAAGCACAGAAGTACGGGCCAAGACTTACAACATTGGCGAACTCGTTCTACGCTTGCCGGAGAAGAAAAAGGACAAACTCAAGCCCAAATGGGAGGGTCCCTTCATAATTGACGAAGTTCTTACCGGAGGAGCATACCGTCTTCGTGACGCATCAGACAATCGCCTAGAGCCGAACCCCTGGAACGAGGCCAGACTCCGAAGGTTATATGCCTAGCGCCGAACCCTTTGTTAGTCTCCTTATCCCTTATAGTTTCCATAACTCTTTCCCCCCTTTAAAAAATTTCCTTCTTTCGCTTTAAAGCTCTCATTCGGCTCGACCGAACAGTACTGATGTACACATTTTTACATATGTACGCCGATTATACCTGGGGGCTTCTTTAACAGAAGCTGGTTAATATTCCTTTCCGAGCATCACGCTCATCACACATACGCGTTTTTCTCGTATGTCTTTTCTTCACCATTATATGCATCGATATGACTTAAGTTTTGGCCAAGCTGGGTTGCCTGGCTCCTGTGTTTACCCCTACGTTCCCGATTGTTTGGCTAGGTGGTAAAGGGAGCACCTCTGCGATTGTTACTGCCGGGTCATCTGGATGTGTACCTCAGACTGGGTGAAGCCGAAATCTAGCATTCTTAAGGGAATATTCGGTTGGTGGATGAAAAATATTTCTTATACTCACTCTATTCTGAACCCCAGAAGAAATACACACTGTGATTTTAAAATCACAATTCGGACATATCTACTAATGCATGCACACCCAGGGAAAGGAATGTCACAGCCCTAGCTCAGCCCCTATTATCGTTGCTTGATCTTCATGTCATCATGTCTAAATTCAAATGAAATTTGAATTGAGGAATTTTTAAAGCCTCAGAAACCTTTTAAAAAATGATCAACATTAAAATCTTCTCAAAGAAGCCCAAGAAAATGTTCTTGTTAAACCTTGAAAAATATTGGCAAGGATAAAATTCAAACCAATATTTTTGGAGGCTTTAAAATATTTATTTTGGGCCTTTGAATTAAATCAATAACATATTTGAGTTGGACTTATTTCTGTTATATAAGAGATAAAGTTCAAATAATTTTTGTAAGTTGCATGTGGCCTTGGACTAGTTTCCTGAGCTCACATAAATTTTTACAGAAAGTTCTAAATGATTTGATGCTTCAAATCAAATCTAACAAACTACAGAAAATAGAAAACATAAAAGAAATGTTAGAGAGAGGAGAAAACCTTACCTGGCGCTTACCTCCTGTGCAGCCCACCTGGTAGTCCAGCCACCTGGCGGCCCAGCCCACCCGCAACAGCCAGTCACCCCCATACTCCCGCCAGGAGGATGAGGGGCGCGTGCTTGCTACGCGCGTCCACGCGCGAGGCCACCCCGGTCCCTCTCGCCCGCCGCTCGTCCTCATTTCTTCCTCTATCTCGCTCTCCCCCCCCCCCCCACAGCCGAGGGCTGCCGTCACCACCGACGCCGTCCGCCGCGCCCACCGCCGTTGCATTGCCTCCTCGAGCTATCCAGAGCCTCTGGCACCTCTCGCTTCACCTCTACACCGAAGGAAGGAAGCACGGAGTCCCCGAGCAGCCGCCATCATCTTCGTCCTCAAGCTACGGCCCCGGCGCCCTTCTCCGCCGATTCGCCGTCTCCGACGCGTCCCCGAGCCCGCTGACCTTCTCTACCGCATCCCTGTGAGCTCCTACACCTCCTTCCGTGCTCGCCCCCTCTGTTCCCGTCCTCTAACCGCAGCCTCGCCATGGCCGAGCACTTGCCGCCGCCGCACGAGCTCGTCGCTGACGAGGCTCCGGTGACCAAATGGTCCTGTGCGTGCCTCTGTTGGGTTCGTGAGCTCTCATAAATCCTGTAGGTGCAAACCGCTGGTCCTCCCGCACGCCGTGTCGTCGATTCCGTCGACACCCGAGCTCCGGCCGCCGCCCAGCTCGTCGCCGCCGCCGTTGCACGCCGTCCCAGCACACACCGCGGCCACTATTAGATGCTGTCACAACCCTAGTTTAGCCTTTGCTTGTCCTTGCATGATCATCATGCCCAAATTCTGAAATTTGAATTGAGGGAATTTTCAAAGCCTCAGAAACCTTTTAAACATAATCAACATTTAATTCTCATCAAATGAGTCCAAAGAAATGTTCCTGTTACTCTGTGAAAATATTGGTAAGAGGTAAAATTCAAATCAATATTTTTGGAATCACATAAATATTTATTTTGGGCCTTTGACTTAAATCAATGACATATTTGAGTTGAATTTATTTCTGTTATATAAGAAATAAATTTCAAATATTTTTGTAAGTTTCCTGTGACCTTGGACTAGTTCCAGAGCTCACATAACAATTTACAGAAAGTTTAAAAAATGATTTGATGTTTTAAATCAAATCAAAACCAATTGCAGAAAATAGAAAATAGAAGAAAATTAGAAAAGACAGAAGAGAGAGAAGGCTTGCCTGGCTTACATGTAGCAGCCCACCTGGCGGCCCAGATGGTGGCCCATCCCACTGGCCGAAGCGGTTGTCTTCAACCTTTGCCAGTAGGCAGAGGCATGTCGACGCGCACGCGCCCGAGGCCTCCACCTCCTGCTTCCTCCTCCCCGCCCTTGTTCGAGCGACTGGAGACGCCACGACACCCCCCCCCCCCGAACCTCTCTCACTCTCCCCCATGCTTCCCCCCTCCTCTGGTCCCTCTCCACCTCGCGCCCAAGTGCAGTGCTGCGCGCCGCCGAGCACCACCGCAGCCACCGGGCACGCCTCGCCTGGCCGTCCGGTCCCCTAGCTCCGCCCCGACGCCGTGGAGCCGCACGACAAAGCACGCGACCGCAGGAGGTCTGCAACGCCGTCACTACCGTCATCTTCAACCCCGACCTCCGAGATCGCCGGCAGCGCCCCGACGTCGTCCAAACTCCCCCGAGCCCGTTGAGACGCGTTGTGCAACCGCTGTGAGCTCACGGACCTACTCCCCCTCCTCTCCTACTCGCGTTCATGCTCTAGCTCCGTTCCCCATCTCTGTCGAAGCTCGCAGCCGCCATTGCCAACGAGCTCCGTGCTCTTGAGCTCGGCTGCTCGCCCGAGCATCACCAGCATGCTTGCCGCGCTCCTGGGAACCTGATGTTGGGGAACGTAGCAGAAATTCAAAATTTTCTACGCATCACCAAGATCAATCTATGGAGATTCTAGAAACAAGAGAGGGAGAGGATGAGCATCTTCATACCCTTGAATATCGCTAAGCGGAAGCGTTACAAGAACGCGGATGAAGGAGTCGTACTCGCAGCGATTCAGATCACGGTTGATTCCGATCTAAGCACCGAACAACGGTACCTCCGCGTTCAACACACGTACAGCCCGGGGACGTCTCCTCCTTCTTGATCCAGCAAGGGGAGAGGAGAAGTTGAGGGAGAACTCCGACATCACGACGGCATGGTGGTGATGGAGCTCGTGGTTCTCCCGCTGGGCTTCGCCAAGCACTACGGAGGAGGAGGAGGTGTTGGAGGAGGGAGAGGGCTGCGCCAGGGAAGGTGCGGCTGCCCTCTCTCTCTCTCTCACTATATATAGGGGAAGGGAGGAGGGAGGCGCCTAGGGTTCCCTAGGGAGGGCGCCGGCCATAGGGGAAACCCTAGATGGGTTTTGGCGCCCCCACCCCCTAGGAAACTTGCCCCCCAAGCCGGGAGGGGCGGCTGCCCTTGGGGTGGCGCCCCCACCTCTCCCGGTTACGTGAGATGGGGTGGGAGGGGCGCTCAGCCCCTTAGTGGGCTGATGTGCCCTCTCCCCTTGGCCCATAAGGCCCCCCAAAGCTTGCCGGTGCCTCCGAAACCCCTTTCGGACACGCTGGTCATCACCTGATACCCTCGGAACAATTCCGGACTCCAATACCCTTCGTCCAATATACCGATCTTCACCTCCGGACCATTCCGGAGCTCCTCGTCATGTCCGGGATCTCATCCAGGACTCCGAACAACCTTTGGTAACCACATACTATTTCCCATAACAACTCTAGCGTCACCGAACCTTAAGTGTGTAGACCCTACGGGTTCGGGAACCATGCAGACATGACTAAGACGTTCTCCGGCCAATAACCAACAGCGGGATCTAGATACCCATGTTGGCTCCCACATGTTCCACGATGATCTCATCGGATGAACCACGATGTCGAGGATTCGATCAATCCCGTATACAATTCCCTTTGTCTAGCGGTATTGTACTTGCCCGAGATTCAATCGTCGGTATGCCGATACCTTGTTCAATCTCGTTACCGGCAAGTCTCTTTCCTCGTTCCGTAACACATCATCCCGTGATCAACCCCTTGGTCACATTGTGCACATTATGATGATGTCCTACCGAGTGGGCCCAGAGATACCTCTCCGTCAACCGGAGTGACAAATCCCGATCTCGATTCGTGCCAACCCAACAGACACTTTCGGAGATACCCGTAGTGCACCTTTATAGCCACCCGATTACGTTGTGACGCTTTGGTACAACCAAAGCATTCCTACGGTATCCGGAGTTGCACAATCTCATGGTCTAAGGAAATGATACTTGACATTAGAAAAGCTTTAGCATACGAACTACACGATCTTTGTGCTAGGCTTAGGATTGGGTCTTGTCCATCACATCATTCTCCTAATGATGTGATCCCGTTATCAACGACATCCAATGTCCATGGTCAGGAAAACGTAACCATGTGTTGATCAACGAGCTAGTCAACTAGAGGCTTACTAGGGACATGGTGTTCTCTATGTACCCACACATGTATCTGAGTTTCCTATCAATACAATTATAGCATGGATAATAAACGTTTATCATGAACAAGGAAACATAATAATAATAATAACCAATTTATTATTGCCTCTAGGGTATATTTCCAATAGTCTCCCACTTGTACTAGAGTCAATAATCTAGTTCACATAGCCATGTGATTAACACTCATAGGTCACATCGCCATGTGACCAACATCCAAAGAGTTTACTAGTGTCACTAAACTAGTTCACATCATCATGTGATTAAGACTCAATGAGTTCTGGGGTTTGATCATGTTTTGCTTGTGAGAGAGGTTTTAGTCAACGGGTCTGCAACATTCAGATCCGTATGTACTTCGCAAATCTCTAGGTCATATTGTATATGCTGTTTCCACGCTCCACTTGGAGCTATTCCAAATGGTTGCTCCACTATATGTATCCGGTTTGCTACTCAGAGTCATTCGGATAGGTGTTAAAGCTTGCATCGACGTAACCCTTTACGCCGAACTCTTTATCACCTCCATAATCGAGAAATATTTCCTTATTCCTCTAAGGATAATTTTGACTGCTATCTAGTGACCCACTCCTGGATCACCTTTGTACCCTCTTGCCAGACATGTGGCAAGGCACACATCAGGTGCGGTACTCAGCATGGCATACCGTATAGAGCCTATGACAAAAGCATAGGGGACGACCTTCGTCCTTCCTCTTTCTTCTGCCGTGGTCGAGCTTTAAGTCTTAACTTCATACCTTACAACTCAGGCAAGAACTCCTTCTTTGGCTGATCCATCTTGAACACCTTCAAGATCATGTCAAGGTATGTGCTCATTTGAAAGTACCATTTACCATTTTTGATCCATCCTCATAGATCTTGATGCTCAATGTTCAAGCAGCTTAATCCAGGTTTTCTATTGAAAAACACTTTTCAAATAACCCTATATGCTTTCCAGAAATTCTACATTATTTCTGATCAACAATATGTCAACAACATATACTCATCAGAAATTCTATAGTGCTCCCACTCACTTCTTTGGAAATACAAGTTTCTCATAAACTTTGTACAAACCCAAAATCTTTGATCATCTCATCAAAGCGTACATTCCAACTCTGAGATGCTTACTCCAGTCCTTAGAAGTGTTACTGGAGCTTTGCATACTTGTTAGCATCTTTCAGGATTGACAAAACCTTCTGGTTGTATCACATACAACCTTTCCTCAAGAAAATTGCCGCGGAAACAATGTTTTGACATCCTATCTGCAAGATTTCATAAATAATGCAGTAACTGCTAATCCAATTCCAACAGACTGTTAGCATCGGTACGAGTGAGAAAGTCTCATCGTAGTCAACTCCTTGAACTTGTCAGAAAACATCTTAACGACAAGTCGAGCTTTCTTAATGGTGATACTTACCATCATTGTCTGTCTTTCTTTTAAAATCCATCTGTACTCAACAGCCTTACGACCATCGGGCAGTTCTGCCAAAGTCTACACTTTGTTTTCATACACGGATCCTCTCTCAGATTTTATGGCCTCGAGCCATTTGTCGGAATCCGGGCAACATGACCTTCAAGACATGATTACTGTACCATTTGAAGTAGTATGCATCCTTGTCACCCTACGAGGTTCGGTAGTGACTTGATCCGAAGTTTCATGATCACTATCATCAACTTCCACTTCAATTGGTGTAGGTGCCACGGGAACAACTTCCTGTGCCCTGCTACACACTGGTTGAAGTGATGGTTCAATAACCTTATCAAGTCTCCACCATCCTCCCACTCAATTCTTTCGAGAGAAACTTTTCCTCGAGAAAGGACCCGTTTCTAGAAACAATCCCTATTGCTTTCGGATCTGAATTAGGAGGTATACCCAACTGTTTTGGGTGTCCTATGAAGATGCATTTTATCCGCTTTGGGTTCGAGCTTATCAACCTGAAACTTTTTCACATAAGCGTCGCAGCCCCAAACTTTTAAGAAACGACAACTTAGGTTTCTCCAAACCATAGTTCAAACGGTGTCGTCTCAACGGAATTACGTGGTGCCCTATTAAAGTGAGTGCGGTTGTCTCTAATGCCTAACCCATGAACGATAATGGTAATTCGATAAGAGACATCATGGTACGCACCATATCCAATAGGGTGCAACTATGATGTTCGGACACACCATCACACTATGGTGTTCCAGCGGTATTAATTGTGAAACAATTTCCACAATGTCTTAATTATGCGTACAAAACTCAGAACTCAGATATTCATCTCTATGATCATATCATAGACATTTTATCATCTTGTCACGAAGATCTTCAACTTCACTCTGAAATTACTTGAACCATTCAATGATTCAGACTTGTGTTTCATCAAGTAAATATGCTCAGTATCTACTCAAATCATCTGTGAAGTAAGAACATAACGATATCCACTGCGTGCCTCAGCACTCATTGGACTGCACACATCAAAATGTATTACTTCCAACAAGTTGCTTTCTTGTTCCATTTCTTTGAAAACGAGGCTTTCAAATCATCTTGCCCATGTGGTATGATTTGCATGTCTCAAGTGATTCAAAATCACGTGAGTCCAAACGGTCCATTTGCATGGAGTTTCTTCATGCATATACACCAATAGACATGGTTCGCATGTCTCAAACTTCTCAAAAACGAGTGAGTCCAAAGATCCATCAACATGGAGCTTCTTCATACGTTTTATACCAATATGACTTACATGGCAGTGCCACAAGTAGGTGGTACTATCATTACTATCTTATATCATTTGGCATGAAAATGTGTATCACTACGACCGAGATTCAATAAACCATTCTTTTTGGGTGCAAGACCATTGAAGGTCTTATTCAAATGAATAGAGTAACCATTATTCTCCATAAATGAATAACCGTATTGCGATAGACATAATCCAATCATGTCTATGCTCAACGCAAACACCAAATAACAATTATTTAGGTTTTCAGGCGATGCTTGATCAACCTTTGGAAACACTTCAACACACATCGTCATCTCATCTTTAGCTAGTCTCCGTTTATTCCGTAGCTCTTTTATTTCGAGTTACTAACACTTAGCAACCGAACCGGTATCTAATACCCTGGTGCTACTAGGAGTACTAGTAAAGTACACATTAACATAATGTATATCCAATATACTTCTATCGACCTTGCCAGCCTTCTCATCTACCAAGTATCTAGGGTAATTCTGCTCCAGTGGCTGTTCCCCTTATTACAGAAGCACTTAGTCTCGGGTTTGGGTTCAACCTTGGGTTTCTTCACTAGAGCACTAGTTGATTTGCCGTTTCATGAAGTATCCCTTCTTGCCCTTGCCCTTCTTGAAACTAGTGGTTTCACTAACCATCAACAATTGATGCTCCTTCTTGATTTCTAGTTTCGCGGTGTCAAACATCACGAATATTTCAAGGATCATCATGTCTATCCTTGATATGTTATAGTTCATCACGAAGCTCTAATAGCTTGGTGGCAGTGACTATGGAGAACCATCACTATCTCATCTTGAAGATTAACTCCCACTCGATTCAAGTGATTGTGGTACTCAGACAATCTGAGCACAAGCTCAATGATTGAGCTTTTCTCCCTTAGTTTGCAGGCTAAGAGACTCGTCGGAGGTCTTATACCTCTTGACGTGGGCACGAGCCTGAAATCCCAATTTCAGCCCTTGAAACATCTCATATGTTTCGCGACGTTTCAAAAACATCTTCGGTGCCTCAACTCTAAACCGTTTAACATTACTGAACTATCACGTAGTTATCAAAACGTGTATGTCAGATGTTCGCAACATCCACAGACGACGTTCGAGGTTCAAAGACACCGAGCGGTGCATTAAGGACATAAGCCTTCTTCGAAGCAACGAGGACAATCCTCAGTTTATGGACCTAGTCCGCATAATCGCTACTATCAACTTTCAACTGAATTTTCTCTAGGAACATATCTAAATAGTAGAACTAAAGCGCGAGCTTACGACATAATTTGCAAAGACCTTTTGACTATGTTCAAGATAATTAAGTTCATCTTATGAACTCCCACTACTAGAAAAACCCCTACTAATGGCGCACCTATTATGGCTATTAATGGCGCATCTGTGGTGCGCACCATGTATAGCCCACGGTGCGCCATTAGTATCTGGTATACTAATGGCGCACCACATAGAAGTGCGCCATTAGTAACATTTTTTTTCAATTTTTTTTTAAATTTTTTTCAAATTTTTTTATTTTTTTTAAATTTTTCTTAATCTCAGTTCACTATGGCTTAATCTCGGGTCAATATGCTTAATCTCAGGTCAAATCGCACTCCGTGGTCAAACTTCCCGAAAGGTCACCCATCCTCACACTACTCCAGCTCAAGCACGCTTAACTTCAGAGTTCTATCCAACCCCAAAGAACAGCTCACTTCACGTGCACTTGTTGATATATCTAGCATATCAATCCTGTTATACCTTATTGATGTCTAGGACTTTGTTCATGTTAATGACTATGATGAAATTTTGAAAAATATTTCAAACTTCTCGATCATATTACGTATTATTTTTTGAAAAAAAATTCAATTTTTTTTTTGAAATTAGTAATTTTTTTTCTGTTACTAGTGGCGCACCACATCCACGGTGCGCCACTAGTAAGTTTGAAATTTTTTGAATTTTTTTGCCGCTAGATCTTGAAAGCCCCGTAACTTTTTTTCTGTTAGGTTTTTGGGGATTTTGAAAATGTTTAACGGGTCCCCCCGGTTAAATTTGGATGTAACTTTTCGAGTAGATGATTTTTCATATAAAAAACTTTTTCATCCGAGTTAGTATGCAAAAGTTATGCCCATTTTACAAATTCTCGAGAGATTTTGCAAATGAAGTCGAAATTCATATTTGCAAATTTTCCCAACAACTAGACCACATATCACATGGGAAACTTATTTTCTTTTATTTTTTTGACATTTTCATCATTTTCTTTTATTTTTTTTAAACTGAAAAAGGCGATCCGCGGGGTGGTGCATTCGGGGGAAGGTGGCCAAGTTACTAATGGCGCACCGTGGGAGTGGTGTGCCATTAGTAGTTGTTCAACTACTAATGGCGCACCACTCCCGCGGTGCGCCATTAGTATTCTGGCCACCTTCCACCGACAACGATCGTGTGGAAGGTGGATGGGGGCAATGTTACTATTGGCGCACGGTGGGGTGGTGCGCCATTAGTTGTTGTAAAACAACTAATGGCGCACCACTCCCGCGGTGCGCCATTAGTAGTTTTGGAAAAAATAAAAAAAAATGATATATTTTTTTGATTTTTTTAAAAAACTTAGTAATGGCGCACCAGTGGAAAGTGTGCCATTACTAGTTAAAATTAGTAATGGCGCACCACCCAAGGTGCGCCATTAGTAACAAAAAATTTCGAGTGTTTTTTCCCAAACTACTAATGGCGCACTACACACCAGGTGCGCCATTAGTAATATTACTAATGGCGCACCGAGACATGGTGCGCCATTAGAATATACTAATGGCGCACCACATCACAGGTGCGCCATTAGTAGCCATTCCATCTATAGCCCTTTTTGTAGTAGTGTCCCACTCAGATAGACATCCCTCTAGTCATTTAAGTGATTACATGATCCGAGTCAACTAGACCGTGTCCGATCATCACGTAAGACGGACTAGTCATCATCGGTGAACATCTTCATGTTGATCATATCTACCATACAACTCATGCTCGACCTTTCGGTCTCTTGTGTTCCGAGGCCATGTCTGTACATGCTAGGCTCGTCAAGTCAACCTAAGTGTTTCGCGTGTGTAAATCTGGCTTACACCCGTTGTATGTGAACGATAGAATCTATCACACCCGATCATCACGTGGTGCTTCGAAACAACGAACTTTCGCAACGGTGCACAGTTAGGGGGAACACATTTCTTGAAATTATTATGAGGGATCATCTTATTTACTACCGTCGTTCTAAGCAAATAAGATGCAAAAACATGATAAACATCACATGCAATCAAATAGTGACATGATATGGCCAATATCATTTTGCTCCTTTCGATCTCCATCTTCGGGGCTCCATGATCATCATCGCCACCGCATGACACCATGATCTCCATCATCGTGTCTCCATGAAGTTGTCTCGCCAACTATTACTTCTACTACTATGGCTAACGGTTTAGCAATAAAGTAAAGTAATTACATGGCGTTGTTCATTGACACGCAGGTCATACAATAAATTAAGACAACTCCTATGGCTCCTGCCGGTTGTCATACTCATCGACATGCAAGTCGTGATTCCTATTACAAGAACATGATCAATCTCATACATCACATATCATTCATCACATTCTTTTGGCCATATCACATCACATAGGATACCCCTGCAAAAACAAGTTAGACGTCCTCTAATTGTTGTTTGCATGTTTTATATGGCTGCTATGGGTTTCTAGCAAGAACGTTCCTTACCTACGCAAAAACCACAACGTGATATGTCAATTGCTATTTACCCTTCATAAGGACCCTTTTCATCGAATCCGATCCGACTAAAGTGGGAGAGACTGGCACCCGCTAGCCACCTTATGCAACAAGTGCATGTCAGTCGGTGGAACCTATCTCACATAAGTGTACGTGTAAGGTCGGTCCGGGCCATCCCACAATACCGTTGAAACAAGATTGGACTAGTAACAGTAAGCATATTGAACAAAATCAACGCCCACAACAACTTGTGTTCTACTCGTGCATAGAAACTACGCATAGACCTGGCTCTGATGCCACTGTTGTGAAACGTAGCAGAAATTAAAAAATTTCTACGCATCACCAAGATCAATCTATGGAGATTCTAGCAACAAGAGAGGGAAAGGATGAGCATCTTCATACCCTTGAAGATCGCTAAACGGAAGCGTTACAAGAACGCGGATGAAGGAGTCGTACTCCCAGCGATTCAGATCGCGGTTGATTCCGATCTAAGCACCGAACTATGGTGCCTCCCTGTTCAACACACGTACAGCCCGGGGACGTCTCCTCCTTCTTGATCCAGCAAGGGGATAGGAGAAGTTGAGGGAGAACTCCGACAGCACGACGGCATGGTGGTGATGGAGCTCGTGGTTCTCCCAAGCAGGCTTCGCCAAGCACTATGGAGGAGGAGGAGGTGTTGGAGGAGGGAGAGGGCTGCGCCAGGGAAGGGTGAGGCTGCCCTCTCTCTCTCACTATATATAGGGGAAGGGAGGAGGGGAGGCGCCTAGGGTTCCCTAGGGAGGGGCGGCGCCATAGGGGAAACCCTAGATGGGTTTTGGCGCCCCCACCCCTAGGAAACTTGCCCCCAAGCCGGGAGGGGCGGCTGCTTAGGGGTGGTGCCCCACCTCTCCAAAGTTACGTGAGATGGGGTGGGAGGCGCTCAACCCCTTAGTGGGCTAATGTGCCCTCTCCCCTTGGCCCATAAGGCCCCCCAAAGCTTGTCGGGGCCTCCGAAACCCCTTCCGGACACGCTGGTCATCACCTGGTACCCTTGGAACAATTCCGGACTCCAATACCCTTCGTCCAATATTCCGATCTTCACCTCCGGACCATTACGGAGCTCCTTTTCATGTCTGGGATCTCATCCGGGACTCCGAACAACCTTCGGTAACCACATACTATTTCCCATAACAACTCTAGCGTCACCGAACCTTAAGTGTGTAGACCCTACGTGTCGTGGAATTGTCACGGCAGATGTCCTCGTGAAAGGACTTAGTCGCAGGGCCATCGAACGGGTTAACTTAGAGGGGTTAAAGCGGACACAAGACACGGAGGTTTATACTAGTTCGGCCCCTTAGATGAAGGAAAGGCCTACGTCTAGTTGTGATGGGATTGATGTGATTTCGGCAACTAGGGAGCAATAGCTTCGCCTAAGCCTCGAATTGTTCCGTCCCTAAACCGCCGGGTCGTCCCCTTATATACACGGGTTGACGCCTGCCGGTTCATTTTCTGAGTCCCGACCCGGCTCATACAAGTGTCCGGCTCGGTCTCTTCTCTCTTATCTTATAGCTCAAGTTACAAGATTAAGGCGGTTTACATGACTGGACCCTAATCCGTCTCTGGGCTTTGGGCCTCCTTCGTGGGCCCTGATCATGGACGAGGGTAACCCGGCCCCTTCAGGGCGGTTTACACTTGGTAGTTATATCCCCAACATTAGGCCCCAGATTGACTTGAACCGGTTCATGTTAATCTTTCAATATCTTCAGGAAACTCTTGACCTCCCTTCATATTTTGTAAACCGCCATCTGCCTGAACCGCCGTGACGTCATCCTCCGATCCCCGTGTCAGGGCACCTTGACGTCATCTTTAATAAAGAAATCCAAACAGTAAGATTCCCTTCATTTAATGCTATCCCGGAAATCGAGGCGACCGCTGCGCCGTCCGCCACTTTTGACTCCTCGATTCTCGCGCCTGTTAATTGCTCCGGTCCCTTATAAATAGACCGGCAGGCCCCTTTCTCTTCTTCTTCTCTTCTCCTTCCTCGCGACGCTCCAGCCCTGAAGCTCCGCCGTCGCCTTCGACCTTCTAATCGCCGCGTCAACGCCGGGCCGCTGCATCAACCTGATCGTATCAGAAGTTCTCGGCGCTCCTCCGCGGTTTTGCTCATCAGGCAAGGTCCCTTTCAAGCCCTAGATCCCATCTGAAGATCCTGTTCATCTCGTAGTTCATAGGTGTTCATATCAGTTTCTTCATATCTGCTCTGCCACGGCCGTTATAACTCAACCGTACCATACATCCTGTGCGGGTGACTGCCCCGTCGTCAATTTGACTCTTTATGCATCTTTTCCTTTTTGTTCAGATCCTCTAGTTTAGCACACCAACCTTCCCGCTTTTTATGAGGTTTGCATAGGTCGAGAAGTTTTTCTTCATCAAACTTCGGTAGATCTAGATTACTTCCATTCGCATGTGAAAACTGTTTCATTCACACTTAGTAGATTTTTCAGTTCTGTCTCTTTTGGCGGTTTGACTTTTGATAGCTAATCCGTCACTCCATTAGTCCTCAGTTAAACCGGAATTGAAAGCTAGCCGCCAAATTGCCGGTTTAACATGGTATAATTTGCCTGAACCTTTTAACGGTGAACCGTTTTTCCTTTTCTTTCGCAGTTTAGTCCTCTGGAATGGCCCCTCAATTCTCAGCTTGCAATTGGGTCCGGTCCAAGATCACTGAAACACAACTCAACGGCTACGTCACCACTGGCGCCTTGGCTCCAAAAAATGTCCTCCACTGGCGTGTTCCGGATGGCGAATTCCCTCCCGAGCCGCAAGAAGGAGAAGTAATTGTGTTTATGCAGCACTTAGACCGGGGATTCTGCCCGCCCGGTTCAAAATTCTGCCGGGACGTCCTTGCAAGTTTTAAACTCCATCCGCAGGATATTGGCCCGAACTCTGTGTCAAACATATGCAACTTTCAAGTCTTCTGTGAAGTCTATCTTCAAGAAGAACCATCTGTGGAGCTGTTCCGGGATTTTTTCCACTTGAACCGTCGTACAGAATTTTCTGATGGTCCTAACACAGAGCTGGGCGGCGTTTCAATCCAGAAGAGGAAGGAAGTGGATTTCCCTCACGCCAAACACCACAGCCATCCAAAAGATTGGAACCAAACCTGGTTCTACCGCCGAACACTTGCCTCGCTTAACGAGAACCCCTTGCCGGGTTATCGTCCTCACTGCTCAGCAACCAGCATCCGCTGCCTTTACGCTTAACCTCCGCGGAACGGAAGAACTTCGCGCCTCAAATAATCAAGCTCCGGGCTCTAATGGCCAATGGCTTAACTGGCGTGGACCTTGTGCGGTGTTGGGTTTCTTGGGGCGTCTTGCCACTAAAGCCCGGCCCGGATTGATGCACGAGTACACCGGCAGCCTCAAAGACCCTCAAAGACGTCACGAGCTACCCATAACCGAACTTGAGGTCACAGAGATCGTAAAGAAGATGCTTGATGAACCGATCTCCGTCTGCAGCCTAACCGGGTTGGCTCCATTCTGTGTTGCCAACAAACCGCCGGCGGTAGAGCTCTACTCACCTTTTTTCGGGCCCTTAATACTTTGTTGATATACATTAATCCTTGTTACTTCTCAGGCTGACAGCTCCTTCTGGAAACGTACTAAACCGGTTCGGGCGCCGCGTGTAAAGTCCAAGGCCACCAAGAAAGCAGGCAAGAAGAAAACCGCCGAGTCCTCTGATCCGCCGGAGGACGAAGAATCAGAAGCTGAGGTAAAACTTGACATTCTTACGAGGGAGCCGCCGTAAACCGGATTTCCGCTTTGTGTTTCTTTTACTGACAATTTTACCTCCTGTGATGATCTTTGAAGCCGCCATGCCGAATTCTGTTGAGGTAATCTTTCTTTCTTCCGAATCCGACCTTGCGCCGGTTAAAAGAATTCATCGCGCCGTCCGGAAAGTGAAAAAAATATCATTCCTGTGCTTACTTGAATCCAAACCTTTCCTTGAAGACACAGCAGGCTGAAGAGCGCCGCACGACCCGGCACAGTGGCCAACGGATTACCTCATCCGGTTTACTGGACACACCAACCCGGAAGCGTCGTCCAGAGGTGACTTGTTCTCCTGAAAAGCGTTATCCCTTAAAAGGTTTCTTCCGATGTCCTCCCAATCCATCTGACCCGAATTATCAGGCCTCCTCCAACTCGTCTGGCGGTTCATCAACCACGCAACTGCCTCCGCTTAAAGTTGCTGCAGGGTACGCAACTGCTGTCCCGTCGATTCGGTTTACAATTGCTTTGGCCAATTTGTCTTAATCCAATTCTGAATATTGCAGCACCAAGGCTCGCTTGAGTAAGAAAGCGAAAACCCTTGACCCTACTGCAGATGTTGATCCGGAAAAGACCCCAGACCAAACCCACGAAAATCCTGAAGTCGCCAAAAATAGCTCTGGCGAGTTGTACAAGGACGACACTGCTGATCCGTCAGAAGCTGAACCGGAGGTCCAAGTGGAAACCTCGCAGCCTGCTCCACCGAACCCGTCCACAGAGCGGGTCGTAATTGTTGAACCGCCGAGCCAGAGTAAGAAGACCTCAAGCCCAAAGAAGACCGCCGGTCTGGCCAGCCCAACCAAAAATGATGATGTTATTGTGACAGGCACTGGCTACACCACTCCTAGCCAACCGGTTGCTTTAGCAAAGCACAGCGTCAAGGAAGGTTCCACTACTATGAGCAAAGATAAGGGGAAGAATGATTTGTCGGCTTATGATAACTTCTCTGCCCAAGAACTTCACTCCGGCTTTCTGAACCGGCTCTACACAAGCCGTGACTTTGAAGCCGGTCTGGTAAATCGCATGAAGGACCGCTATGAGGTAATGAGTTATGCCTTTCTTGTAGTTTGACTGTATAGTAGCCCCCAAGGGTCGGTTCAACTTTGCAAAGTTAAACCGGGACTTAATTGGTGTCTCCCCATAGCAAACTGAGATCAACTAGCCATTAGCCCCCAAGTGCCAAGTTGAATACTTGTATTGAGCTTGGGACTTGTATAATGAAACAACTAACGTGCTCCCTTTGTTATCAGAATGAAATATACCAGCAAACCGTGCAACTCAAGGACCTTCGAGCCAATCTGGAAACTCAACAGGCAGAAGCCACCAAGGCCAAGGATGAATTAAAAACTGCCCTGACCACTATGGAACAGCTGAAGGAGTGGTATAAATCTGAGCGGGTCAATTGGGACACCGAGAAGGCCGGTTTAATAAAACAGGCGGAAGATGCTGAAGCAGCTCTGAAACCGGTGACTGAAGAGCTTACCGGACTCAAGCGCCAAGTGCATGCCATGACCTCTGCCATCTTTGGTAAGAAAACTTGCACTTATTATCTCTATTTTGATATTCCCGCCGGTTTAACCTGAGCTGTCTGAAACCGGGCGCAGTGCGTCTTGCTCATCTGGGCTCTGATGTACGGAAGAAGCTCAAGGCCGCTTATACGCTGATTGAGCAGCTGTATACCGGCGCCCAGCGAGTCATATGTGCCACATCATACGACAACACGGCTCCGTCCCTGATCAAAGATACACCGGACCGGCTGTCCATGGTTCCGGGCAGCTTGAAGAGTTGAAGCGATCCGCGGCCCGGGCTGGCACTCTACTGGCTCTGACTCGCGCCAAGGCGTGGATAGCAGATCTTGATCCGGCTGACATAGCCAAGGGTTTCCCCAGCGCTCAAGAGAACGGTGAAACCTTTGATAACGACGCCCTGAAACGGATAACAAAGGAGATGCGTCCGCTGGCGAGTCAACTGGCAGCAGAAGCCAACCTGGCGGTTCACCGCTCTTTTTATGACGCAAACAACAAGCGGGTGGAGTTTGTCATTCCGAAAGTGCAGAGCCTTGTTCCTCCCATCCGTAAGCACACTTATGCCCCTGATGTTGATCCAGCTGAGCTTATAAGTGAAGAGGCTATCTTTCAGGCCTTAACCCGGATTGACTGGTCTACCAATGACTTCCGGGCTTTGGGTGATGAAGAGGAAGAAGTTGAACCCGGCCTTGAGCGCCCCTCAACCTCACGTCAACCTGGCGAAGAAGCGTAATACGTCAAGCCGGGTGACGCCTCCAAAACTGCTATTCATAACGCCATGCGAAACACCGGGCCTTGGAAGGCTTTGTAATAGGATAGTTAGCACATTGTTGTGAACAATGCCTTTATAACCTCAGTCTGTATCCCTTGCATGTTGGCACTGATACTTTGGATTGATGAACTGTCAACTTAGTTCGCCTGCAATCACAAATTCTTTAAACCGCCACGGCGGTTTGTGTCGCCAGCCGGCTTACGACGCTGATATATTTATATAAGAAAATATGGATGTATATGCCCAAACTTTATGATAAAAATACCTGCCAGCGTCGGGCATGCAGTTGGCTTAGCCAATCTTGAGGCGGAGGTTGTATAAACCATGACCGTCAAAGGAGAAAACAACTCCTGTGCTTAAAATGCCGGTTTACCGTGTAAACCGTGTCGGGCATAACAAGCCCCCTGTTACTCCATAATGGGATGTTAACAGAAAAAATCAAACCGAAACAAAATCGCCGGATTAAAAATGGACTGAATTCCGTTAACTGACAACTTGAATCCGGTTTAAACTGTTTTGTCGGTTTTAAGAAGGCAAAAATCAAATAATTGGTATGAAAACCACATGAAAGCAAAGACAATGATAAAAAACCGTTTGCAAGAAGAGGCTTTACTGAGCCTGATCAGATGGTGTTACCATGGTCGGACAGGACCAAGCTCCCCATAAGGTGTAGCGATGGTTCAAGTCAGCCAGGCCCCCAACTGAAATCGTGGCATTATGCCGATCAAGTGGCATGGCAATGGTTCGGGTTCACCAAGCCCCCAAGTGATTCTATGGCCTTAGGCCGACCAAGAGGCGTGACTGGTTCAGACGTGACCATGTCCCCAAGTGATCTGGTGGCTTTCGCCTGTCAAAAGGTGTTGCGTTGGTTCGGACACGACCAAGCCCCCAAGTGACAAAAACTTCTGAAAAGCAAGACCAAGGGTTAAACCGGAGGCCGCTTTACGGCAACATCTCCATGTACCCAAACCAGACTTTTTACAGAACGGATACCCCGCTTTAGCCGAGGATCCGGTTTATTGCTTTTATTCATAATATATACATTGTCTTAATATGTACATAAGTGGAGCCGATGGCTCGTGTATAATAAGGTCAAGATGAGCTATGTTCCACGGCCTGTTGGCCTCCTCTTCTGACGTGCGTGAGTCTTTTCGCTCTCGAACATCAATCAGATAGTATGACCCGTTGTACAGATTCTTGCTGACCACAAAGGGCCCTTCCCAAGGTGGGGATAGTTTGTGCCTATCTGACTGGTCTTGAATGAGCCGAAGCACCAAGTCTCCCTCCTGAAAGGTTCTTGTTCTAACCCGCCGACTGTGATACCGACGAAGATCCTGCTGGTAAATCGCCGAACGAGCAGCCGCCATATCGCGCTCTTCATCCAGTCGATCCAAATCGTCTTGCCGGGCTGCCTCACTATCGGCCTCAACATAAGCCGCCACACGGGGCGAGTCATGACGGATATCGCAGGGAAGGACCGCCTCCGCTCCATAGACCATAAAGAACGGTGTGTATCCAGTGGATCTGTTAGGGGTAGTATTGATATTCCATATCACAGATGGTAGCTCTTCTACCCAACAACCCGGCGTCCTCTCCAAAGGGACCATAAGCCGGGGTTTAATACCTCTCAAGATCTCCTGATTAGCTCGTTCCGCTTGACCATTGGACTGCGGGTGGGCCACTGAAGAAACGCTGCCGGATGTGCTCGCTCACGTAACTCCTTCATGGCTCCCTTTAGACAAATTGGTGCCATTGTCCGTGATGATACCGTGTGGAAACCCAAACCGAAAATCACCTTTTTGATGAACTGAACCGCCGTGGCCGCATCACACTTGCTAACAGGCTCAGCCTCGACCCACTTGGTAAATTTATCGACTGCCACCAACAGGTGGGTCTTCTTGTCCTTGGACTTTTTGAAAGGTCCAACCATATCCAGCCCCCAAGTCGCAAACGGCCAAGTAATTGGAATCATCCTCAATTCTTGGGCCGGTACATGAGCACGTCTGGAAAACTTTTGGCAACCATCGCATCGTCTAACCAGATCTTCCGCATCAGCATGGGCAGTCAACCAATAGAAACCGTGGCGGAACGCTTTGGCCACCAAAGATTTTGAACCGGCGTGGTGACCACAGTCCCCTTCATGGATCTCACGTAATATCTCACGGCCTTCCTCAGGGGACACACAACGCTGAAACGCCCCTGACACGCTGCAACGATGCAACTCGCCCTTATGTATGGTCATAGACTTAGACCGCCGAACTATCTGTCGGGCCAGCGTCTCATCTTCTGGTAACTCGCCCCGGTTCATGTATGCCAAATAAGGGAGCGTCCAATCCGGAATAACATGCAAGGCTGCCACCAACTGAGCCTCCGGATAAGGAATAGCCAAATCAACTTCATCAGGAAGCTTAACTGACGGATTGTGCAGTACGTGAAGGAAGACATTGGGCGGGACCGGTTTACGTTGAGAGCCCAGCCGGCTTAGAGCATCCGCCGCTTCGTTCTTCTGGCGATCCACATGGTCCACCTGATATCTTTTAAAGTGTCCTGCAACCATATCCACCTCCCGACGGTACGCAGCCATGAGTGTATCTTTGGAATCCCAAGTGCCTGACACTTGCTGGGCCACCAAGTCCGAGTCACCAAAGCACTTAACCCGGCTTAGATTCATCTCCTTAGCCATCCGTAGACCATGGAGCAAAGCTTCATACTCAGCTGCATTGTTAGTACAGGGGAACATTAAGCGAAGAACGTAATGTAACTTGTCACCTCGTGGGGAAGTTAATACGACTCAAATTTCGAGCCCTCCAATTGCTGGACCCATCAAAGTGGATGGTCCAATAGGTATGATCCGGCTTTTCTTCAGGCGCTTGCAACTCTGTCCAATCGTTAATGAAATCCACAAGTGCCTGAGACTTTACTGCCGTCCGAGGCACATACCTTAAACCGTGCGGCCCGAGCTCTATAGCCCACTTAGCAATCCGGCCAGTTGCTTCCCGGTTCTGTATGATATCTCCCAAAGGAGCTGAACTGACCACCGTGATGGGGTGCCCTTGAAAATATTGCTTCAGCTTCCGGCTTGCCATAAAGACTCCGTATACCAGCTTCTGCCAATGCGGATATCTTTGTTTAGATTCAATGAGGACCTCGCTGATGTAATAAACCGGCCGTTGAACCGGATACTCCTTCCATGCCTCCTTCCGTTCCACCACAATGGCTATGCTGACCACCCTGGCATTAGCAGCAACATATAACAGGAGCGGCTCCTTGTCAATGGGAGCGGCGAGAACAGGCGGGTTGGCCAACTGCCGCTTTAAGTCCTCCAATGCTTCATCAGCGGCTGAACTCCGCATTTAACCGATCCGCTTTTCTTCAAAGATCTGGTACAAGGGAATGGCCTTCTCTCCTAGGCGGCCGATAAACCAGCTTAGCGCAGCAATCCGACCTGCCAAACGTTGGACATCATTGATACACTTTGGCTTAGCCAGGAGGTGATAGCTGTAATCTTCTCCGAGTAGCTTCAATCCTGTTGGACACAAGGAAACCCAATAACTTGCTCCGCCGGAACACCAAAAACACACTTGGCCGGGTTAAGCATCATCTTGTACACCCGCAAGTTGTCAAAGGTTTCTCTCAAATCCTCAATCAGTGTTTCCTTCTCCCTTGACTTAACCACAATATCATCCACATAAGCATGCACATTACGGCCGATCTGTTTATGCAAGCAATTTCAGACGTAACGTTGATAAGTTGCTCGGGCGCTCTTGAGCCCAAAAGGCATAGATACATAGCGTAAGGCTCCAAAAGGTGATAAACGCCGTCTTCTCCTGGTCCTTAACCGCCATCTTAACTGATGATATCCGAATACGCATCCAAAAGCTCAACGCTCACAACCCGCCGTGAAAGCATCAATAATCTGATCAATACGGGAGGGCGAAAGGATCTGCTGGACAAGCCTTGTTAAGATCTCAGATAATCCACGCACATGTCGCCAAGTGCCATTCTTCTTAAGGACCAACACCGGATTAGCAAGCCACTCGGATGGAAAACTTCAACGATAAATCCTGCCGCTAAGAGCCCGCAACCTCCTCTCCAATGGCCTTGCGCCTTTCCTCATTAAACCGGGCGAGAAACCGCTTTACCGGGTCTGTACTTGGGATCAACATTAAGAGTGTGCTCAGCAAGTTCCCTCGGTACACCTGGCATGTCAGAAGGCTTCCATGCAAAAATGTCCCGATTCTCACGGATGAACTCGATGAGCGCGCTTTCCTATTTAGGATCCAAGTTAGCACTAATGGTGAACTGCTTGGATGAATCGCCGGGCACAAAATCAACAAGTTTAGTCTCAGCCGCCGACTTAAACTTCAAATCCAGATCGTGCTCTGTAGTTGGCTTTTTCAGCGGGTCATATCCACCGGATCAACATTGTCTTTATAATACTTTAACTCCTCGGTGGCACAAACCGACTCTGCATAAGCCGCATCACCTTCCTCGCATTCCAACGCAATCCGCGGCTCCGTGAACCGTTATCGTCCCTTTGTGACCCGGCATTTTCAGCTGCAAATAAACATAACAAGGCCGTGCCATAAACTTAGCATAAGCCGGCCGTCCAAACATGGCGTGGTAAGGGCTTTGGATTTTCACCACCTCAAACGTCAATGTTTCCGATCTGGAGTCATGTTCATCTCCAAAAGCTACCTCCAGAGCTATCTTACCGACCGGGTACGCAGACTTGCCGGGCACCACACCGTGAAATACTGTGCTGGACGGCCTGAGATGCCTATCCGTCAACCCCATACGTCGGAAGGTCTCGTAGTACAGGATGTTGATGCTGCTTCCCCCATCCATAAGCACTTTGGTGAACTTGTATCCTCCCACCTGAGGTGCCACTACTAGGGCTAGCTGACCCGGATTGTAAACCCGGGGAGGATGATCCTCTCTACTCCATACAATAGGCTGCTCTGACCAGCGCAGGTAATGCGGCGCGGCCGGTTCAACAACACTGACCGCCCACTTCTGAAGTTTTCGGTCTCGTCTGTCCAAGCTGGTGGTAAAGACATGGTACTGTCCACCGTTCAACTGCTTTGGATTACTTTGGTAACCCGACTACTGCTGTTGTTGATTGTAACCCCCTTGGTTCTGATTGTTCTGATTGTTTTGATTGTTCTGATTGCCTTGCCCGCCCGGATTACCACCGAACCCTGGGCCGGAATTTCCTCCACCGTAACCCGGGGCGGACCCTGAACCGCCGCCGGGCCCTTGATCATACCGGAAAGCATTAGAATTTTTGAACTCCTGCATAATATAGCAATCCTTCCAGAGGTGATTCGCCGGTGCCTCCTTCGTCCCATGCTTCGGACAAGGTTGATTCAATAAGTAATTCAAACGCTCCGGATTGTGACCTTGTGCACCACCCCGGTTTGATTGCCTACCTTTGCGCTGACCCTTGTCCTGCGCGTTGGTGTTGGCCACGAAGCCCATGTTACCGTTAGCCTTACGCTTGTTTCCCCATTGCTGCCGAATGATGTCATGGCCTCTGGAATTGCTATTCTCGCTTTCCCTTCCCTACTTCGTCATCCTCGCACTCGGGATCCTTGGTACTATCGTAATCAGCATACTTTACCAAAACGCCCATGAGCGTGCCCATGTCATTGCAAAAACGCTTCATGCGACCCAGCTTTAACTTCAACGGTTCGAACCGGCAGTTGGCTTCTAGGGTTAAGATAGCGGAATCAGGGTTGATCCGGTCTGATGAATGTAAAACCTCCGAAACGCGGCGCACCCAATGTGTTGTTGATTCTCCCTCTGCTTGGACACAAGCCGCCAAATCCACCATGCATATGGGCTGTTTACAGTGTCTTTGAAATTTTGAATGAACCGGTCCGTGAATCGAGTCCACGAACTAACTGAGTTGGGTGGCAAATTTTTCAACCAAGTACGGGCCGTACCTTCCAACATCATGGTGAAATACTTCGCACACGCAGCTTCGTCCACATCCAGCATCTCCATGGCCATCTCATAGCTTTCTATCCACGCTTCTGGAGCCAAATCGGCGGTGTAATTGGGCACCTTGCGGGGCCCTTTGAAGTCCTTAGGCAAACGCACATTGCGTAAAGCGGGGACGAGGCAAGGCACCCCCAATGAGCCGGACGTGACCCCCGGTTCAAGATGGTCGGACGAACCGGCGCTACCGATGGTCCTCATGTTGCGTTGCTAACTCGGCCTCCCTGCGTGCCCTGGCCCGGTCCACCACCACTTGAGCGTCTTCAAAGCCACCGGCCGGGTTGTTGCCTCGAGGCGGACCGCGCTGCGCGTTGCTTGACACGGCCGGTTCATCTGCGCGCCGGCTATAACTCCGGCTTGGGCGGGGGGTGGAGTGGATCCGATCCCGACTGTATGAATATGCTTCCTGCTGAGCCAGGGCCGTCCTGAGGAGATCCTTGACCCGGCGGGTTTCTACCGCCTGTGGTGAATCGCCCTCGATCGGAATCGCCTCCAATCGCGCCGCAGCCGCGACGAGGTTATCCATCGGGTTGGAGTAGTGACCCGGAGGTGTTCGCGATGCCGGGGCGCCGGTGTGATGGCGAGGCAGGTCTATCACACGGGCTGAACCGGCGCGGCCGTCCCAGTGCTTCCGCCGGTTTACCACCGTGGCAGACATCGTCCCTGCCCCGGGTATTGAAGAGCTCTCTTCCTCGAAAACTGAAGGCAAACGGGATCTGTACTTCCTTTTCATGACTTCATGTGATGCACTCTGATCCAGCATGAGCCTATAAGCCTGTGCATCCAAAGCGGCCCGTTCCGCCGCCATCCTCACGTCCGCGGCTGCCAGATCCGCTTTAGCTTTAGCGATCTGTTCCTTCACCCTTGCAATCTCTGCGTTGTGCAGGTCCTGATCCGCCGGGTTAGCCTCCGCCATGAGCGCAGCCAATGCGTCAAATAACTCGATAGAACTTGAGCCGGCGGCGCGACAGGCCTCCTTCCCGGCTTCCACCATTTGCTTTGAACCGACGACGATGGACGCCGCGGTCGAAGAGTGAAGCGTCGCTTGTGTACCGGCCATGAAAATTCCAACCCGGCTGGGCAGATCAAAGGAGTCCGGAATACTCTCTCCGTCGGAATAGCCCTCGATCTGGCCATCTTGCAACTGGTACAAAGACTCGGTTTCTCCGGCGGATGACTCGTCGCCAGAGTAGACAACGGTTTCGTCGCCAGATGCTGATCCGCCCTCATAGTCTCCGTGGACGACTCCCACGAAAGCACGCTGATGCCGGTTTAGCCAGTGGCAGGACTCCTCTTCGTCTGGCGAGCCGTCTCCACGAGGTCGGTGCAGATGTCCGCCCAGGCCCTGGCTCGCTGATCTTGCCGATGAACACGCAGTATGCCACCAAAGGGGACCCGATACCCAGATCAATCGAGCCGCCTCGGGGCCCCAAATTCATAACGTCGATATAGAGTTTGCCGCGACGACTCTTAGTCATCCGGCCCACAGCATAGCCTTCGAGTCCTTCGAACTTTCCCTCTAAGATCATCAAACCATCGTGCGATAGCCCCACGGTGGGCGCCAACTGTCGTGGAATTGTCACGGCAGATGTCCTCGTGAATGGACTTAGTCGCAGGGCCATCGAACGGGTTAACTTAGAGGGGTTAAAGCGGACACAAGACACGGAGGTTTATACTAGTTCGGCCCCTTAGATGAAGGAAAGGCCTACGTCTAGTTGTGATGGGATTGATGTGATTTCGGCAACTAGGGAGCAATAGCTTCGCCTAAGCCTCGAATTGTCTGTCCCCTAAACCGCCGCCGGGTCGTCCCCTTATATACACGGGTTGACGCCCGGCCGGTCTACGGAGTCCCGACCCGGCTCATACAAGTGTCCGACTCGGTCTCTTCTCTCTTATCTTACAGCTCAAGTTACAAGATTAAGGCGGTTTACATGACTGGACCCTAATCCGTCTCTGGGCTTTGGGCCTCCTTCGTGGGCCCTGATCATAGACGAGGGTAACCCGGCCCCTTCAGGGCGGTTTACACTCGGTAGTTTTATCCCCAACACTACGGGTTCGGGAACCATGCAAACATGACAGAGACGTTCTCGGGTCAATAACCAACAGCTGTATCTGGATACCCATGTTGGCTCCCACATGTTCCACGATGATCTCATTCGATGAACCACGATGTCGAGGATTCGATCAATCCCGTATACAATTCCCTTTGTCTAGCGGTATTGTACTTGCCCGAGATTCGATCGTCGGTATGCCGATACCTTGTCCAATCTCGTTACCGGCAAGTCTCTTTACTCGTTCCGTAACACATCATCCCGTGATCAACCCCTTGATCACATTGTGCACATTATAATGATGTCCTACCGAGTGGGCCCAGAGATACCTCTCCGTCAACCAGAGTGACAAATCCCAGTCTCGATTCGTGCCAACCCAGCAGACACTTTCGGAGATACCCATAGTGCACCTTTATAGCCACCCAGTTACGTTGTGATGTTTGGTACACCCAAAGCATTCCTACGGTATCCGGGAGTTGCACAATCTCATGGTCTAAGAAAATGATACTTGACATTAGAAAAGCTTTAGCATACGAAATACACGATCTTTGTGCTAGGCTTAGGATTGGGTCTTGTCCATCACATCATTCTCCTAATGATGTGATCCCATTATCAACGACATCCAATGTCCATGGTCTGGAAACCGTAACCATCTATTGATCAACGAGCTAGTCAACTAGAGGCTTACTAGGGACATGGTGTTGTCTATGTACCCACACATGTATCTGGGTTTCCTATCAATACAATTATAGCATGGATAATAAACGTTTATCATGAACAAGGAAATATAATAATAATATCCAATTTATTATTGCCTCTAGGGCATATTTCCAACACCTGAAGCTCCCACAGGTTCGCCCTGTCGTGCCCTGTAGCACCATCTACGCCGTTGCCCGAGCTCCGGCCGCCGCCCAAGTGGTCGCCGCCGTAGTTCCCGACCTCCCCTCGCCCAGCCGCCAGCTCCGTTGGATGCGGTGCACGTCCAGCAGCCTGTAGGGCCAAACCGCGAGCCCAATGGTCGCTGGATGGCAAAACCCGACGCCTCCGCCGTGCGGAATGGTTGCCGTCGGCCAAATTCCGGCGAGGCCGACGTGGCGACATCATTAGTTGCTAATGAGCCCACTAATCACCCCTCTAGAGCCACTGACGTGTGGGACCCTGAGCCTAATTAGGTTAGTCTAATTTTCTGTTAAGATTAGTACTAATATGTGTGGACCCCACTTGTCAGCATTGACTTGGTCAAGTCAGTGTTGACCGGTCCCACCTGTCATCCACCCAAACCAGCCCTGAGACACTGACGTGTGGGTCCCAGCCGTCAAGTTTGACCTGGGCTGTCGCCTTTGACTTGCTGACATCATGCTAACCCCGTGATGATGCAGTAATGCTTTTCTGGATTTTAAATAAATCTATTTGATTTATTTATTTTCAGAAAATGACCAACACTTCAAAAATCCATAGAAAATATTCTATAACTCCAATGGAAATAATTTATATATGAAAAATGATCAGAAAAATCCAAAGAATCTGTTTATGGCATTTGCATGCATGTTAGAGCAACTTATGTCCTCTGTTTAGGACAATTCAATTAAATGGCATTTAAGAAAGCACATGTGGAGTTTGAATTTGAACCTAGTGTTCAAACCAACTCCATTTAACTTGTTGCTAGTTGCATTAGGAAAATCAACAACATATCACCATGTCACATTCATGCATCATATTGTTGCATGACATTGATTGTGTTTCTTCTTTGTTTGTCGGTGGTTGTTCCCTCTCGATAGACGTGTTCCGACGACGTGTTCAATGACACCGATGAAGAGCTATATTATCTTCAGAAGTGCCAGGCAAGCAAAAAGCCCTTGCTCATTCCGATACAATCCCACTCTCTCGCTCCTGCTCTCTATTACTGCATTAGGACAACATCGATTCAACTGTTACATGCTGCGGTAGCTGAACCCCTTTTCCTCTGCATGATCTGTTATTGCCACAGTAAATAGATGAAACCCACTAGCATGAGTAGGAGTTGTTTGAACCCTGGTGTGTCTACTCATTCATGCTTGTTTGTCATGCCTACTATTGCTTAGAGTTGAGTCAGGTCTGATTCATCAGGAATGAATTGGAATGGTGATGAACATGTCCTACTGTATGTGAGCTAAGTGTGTGAACACGATTTGGTAAAGGTAGAGGTGAGAGGACATGTAGGATTACATGGTGGGTTGTCTCATTGAAACCGTCCTCAGGAACTGAGTTATGTGTTTGTGATCCATGAATAGCTACTACCACACATTGGGATCCTTAATTGACTCTCTCGGCTTCTTAACCACCCTTGTCCTCTGTCCAGGAGTTGCAAGTAGTTTCTGGTGTTTGTAGCATGCTGGAGTCCGTGCGCAGCGCTGACCCGTGGGGTGGGTTGTATGCGGTAGGCACGTGGCACGGTGTACCGGGCGCCCGTTTGGTGTCTCGGGAACCCTGCTCACATCGTTCGGGGCCGTATGTGGAAACTTCGGCCGGACTCCCTAAGGATGGAACCTGAATAGGCGATAAACCTGGACTAGAGACTTGAGTGTTTGGGTAGGCCGTGGCCGACACCCTCACCAGGCTTCCGCTTGAAGGTTGCCGAGATACATGACGTGTACATGGCGGTAAGTGGCGAGAGCGTGTGTGAAGAAGTACACCCCTGCAGGGTTAACATGATCTATTCGAATAGCCGTGTCCGCGGTAAAGGATTTCTAGGTTGTCTATAACAGTTCATAGACAAGTGAAAGTGGATACTCTAAAACTCGCAAGATAAGCGTGAGTGCTATGGATGGCCTTCTCGTAGGGAGACGGGAGTGGATCCATAGTGGTGTATTGATATGGTGAATATGTGGACTCGTGTGCGCCACCTCAAAAGAGTTACTTGCAGTCATAGTTTAGTATAGCCACTGAGTCAAAGCGGCCTTGCTGCAGTCAAACTCCACCAACCCCTTTGTCGATATTGATGCATATGTAGCTAGTTTTGATGTAAGTCTTGCTGGGTACATTTGCACTCACGTTTCCCTATTTTATGTTTTGAAGAGAGACGTCAGTCTCGCTAGTAGTTCCGTGTGGACTTCAACGTTTAGCTTGATACCTCAGCTACGATCTTGTGCCCTCGGCAAGATCTAGTAGATAGTCAGGCTTCTCAGCCTTTTTCATTTGTAGATGTCTGTACTTAGACATGTTAAGATTCCGCATGTGCTTTGACTTGTATGATCTGAATGTTGGGTCATGAGACCCATGTTTGTAATATCTCGCTCCTCGGAGCCTAATGAATAAATACTTGAGTTGTAGAGTCATGTTGTGATGCCATGATTATTTGCACATATCGAGCATATTATGTGTATGATTGAAATGCTTGGTATATGTGGGATCCGACAACCTAGTTGTCTATCCTTGGTAGCCTCTCTTATGGGGAAATGTAATCTAGTGCTTCCACTGAGCCATGGTAGTCTGCTGCAGCCCGGTTTACCGAAGTCCTGCTAGCCCATTTGCTACTGCTCCGAAACACTTAGACTGGCCGTCATGTGATCCACTTCGTCCCTGTGTCTGTCCCTTCGGGGAAATGTCACGCGGTGACTTCCGGAGTCCTGCTAGCCTGCTACAGCCCGGGTTCCCGGAGTCCTGTTAGCCCAGTTGCTACAGCCCGGATTCACACGCTGATGACCGACACGTTCGATGCTGGTTCATGTATGCCTGTCCCCGTAAGTTAGTGCCACTTTGGGTTCACGACTAGTCATGTCGGCCCGGGTTCTCTGTCATATGGATGCTAGCGACACTATCATATACGTGAGCCAAAAGGCACAAACGGTCCCGGGCCATGGTAAGGCGACACCCACGGAAATACCGTGCGTGAGGCCGCAAAGTGATATGAGGTGTTACCGGCTAGATCGATGTGACTTGGAATCAGGGTCCTTACAGCGTTGGTAGCAGAGCCTGACTGCCTGTAGGATTACCAAGCCAAACTAGTCGAAGTTGAGTCTAGAAATTCTTTAGTTATGTAAGGGAATTGATTGTGGAAGGGAACGTAAGGCTCTTTTTACTCCTTTATCGTATGACTTTTGATCTGAGTTATCCTCTTCTCTTCTATAGGGATTAATAACTAGGCTTCTCATCTTTCTATCAGGATCACGTGTTACCAATCCGTAGACTTATAGGATTGATGGACTCAAGTCTCAATTCAGTTTCTGTTACTTCCGTATGTTCATAGTTGGCCTCAGAACCTTGATATTGTGATGTTGAGTGGTCATGCCACTATTTTGCAGGATGTCTCAAATATTTTTTAGCATTTACAGCCGTTATGCTGTTCGAGTCATCCCAGGTTTCTAAATAGTCTGGTGCATTTGCAAATTCCTTCTTATCGTTCTGAAGTTCCTTTGTGCCAGATCAACCACACTAACTAGTGTGTTGAGGTACTTCATTGCTTCGGCATTTGTGTTGGAGCTATTATTATGACCCTATGTGTCTAGAGTATCACCTAGTAACCTAGCCATGTTTTGTGTTCCCAGTGTGATGATTCTGGCCGCCATTCTTGAAAGCATCTCGTGATGCCATTTAGTTAGTAGGTATTCTATTCCTGGGTTTTGAACCTGAGATTTACTCCACTCACCTCCTGTTGATAGTGTTTGCTAGTTCCTTTAGGATGTTAGTAACCTTTGCGATAGTCCTCGAGGTCCGTGGTATTTATTTCTTCCAACTACCATGAACTACTTATGGAAGAAGTTCCTTGCGGAACTGAAAGATCACAACCAGAGTGCTCTTGACGAGTTCTCGATTCTATATTGTGACTCTGCCAATTCTACCTCTCTGCATGGGTTATCTGGAAGAAACCCTGTTGAACTTGGTTCGACATATTAATCTATGCATGCACAACTCAGAAAGATATATGTCCCCTTGAGTTCTCCCTCTTCATTTGTATTTCGATCATCGTCTATCAATTGATAGTCAGGAGTAATTGTCCATCCGTGTTATCGACGCTCATTATTCTTGTGGTCCGTCAAGCCATTCTATTTCAGAATGACTAGGAGAAATAAACTCCAGTACCTCATCCATATCCAAGGTTGGGTCAAAATAGTTGTGTATCGCAGGTCAAAATGCCAATCCAGCTTTTGATTCTGTTCTACCCTGAAGTATTACCCACTTTATATCAGGAATGTCATGAGAATTGCACCTTCTCTTATGAATTCTTGACGTAGTGATACTTCTCGCCATCATTACTCATTCCTCGGTTTCGTGTTGTCGCAACCGGAATGCCAACAAGTGAACCGTGATGTGTGAAATCTATACTCCTAGCTATTTCGTTGCTTGGTAGTTAATGGACAATACTCTCATTCTTAGCGTGCTGGTTATTGAATTACCCTTCTAAGACTGACCGTGCTAGCTAGTCCATTTCTCCTGGTGCACTCTTCGATCAACGAGTTAGGATTGTGTCAGTCCCTCGCTCTCTTGATCATATCGTCTTGCCCCGAAAAGCAAGACTATTCTCGAGCTTAATAGCATATCGGTGGTTCGTGATTTTCCGAATATCTTTTCGGAAGTATTACCAGGTTGTCACCTGATCGTTGTGTTGAGTTCGTGATCAAGTTGGTTTCTTGTAAACCACCCCTTTCTCCAAGTATCTGTGTTGAATACCCCTGCGCTAGTTGGTCGAGCTAAACAATAACTTGGAGAGTTGGAAGATAAAAGCTTGTCTAACCTAGTTCATCTCCAAAGGGATATCTTGTGTTTGTGTACTTGTTGTAGAAAGATGATTTCTTATCGATTGGTCCATGAGATCGGTGGTTGAACCTATCGTCTTGCCCAAACCTTGATTTGAGTGTGGTCCATCGTCAAATCAAATTAGAACCAACGATGTTCGTAATGTTGTCTTACTCTTGGTTGATCCCTCAAGCATACACATTACATCTTCTGGTCGGACCAATGCTATCACCATGTTCACATGATGGTGGAAGTCTAGTGATATGGAAATTCCGATGAGTTGCAATTGAGCCCATCAGCAGCATCTTGTCTCCTCCATGATTCATGTTGAACATCAAGCTAGTATTGGAAACTTTTGTAAGCATTATCTTCATGTCCCGTTCATGAAATACATGTTTGGTGTAAGAAGTGACTTTCTCCAAGTTCAGGTGCATTAGGTGCAAGTTGCCGCCGTGAATTGAGAAAGATTGTTTTTTTTTGCTTTCTCCGGAATCATCCCACTCTACAAGGATCCCGGTCTATTGCAACAAAATTTATTTCTACAACTACGTTTTGTTGCAATAAAATGCAATATTACCACAAGTTCTCCGGTTGTGGTAATAGGCTGCACATATTGCCGTAACTTAGTTTCGTCGCGATAAATACTAACTTTGTTGCAATACATGCCTCATATTGCAACAAACTGTATCGCCGTTGCAATATGGTAGCGGTATTGCGACAAACAAATTTTGTTGCGTGAGGGAAGTCATTTTGTTGTAATAGAGACTAGGTATTTCAACAGAATAACTATTCGTGGCAATATTCAAAAATATATTGCAACATCTGCGTGACATTGCATTAGTTACAAATATTGTTGCAAAAAGTGGCTAACTATTGCAACAAACTGCATCGCGTTGCAATATGGTAGCGATATTGCGACAAACAAATTCCGTTGCGCGAGGCAACCATTTTGTTGTAATAGAGACCAGGTATTTAAACAGAATAACTATTTGTGGTAATATTCAGAAATATATTGCAACATCAGTGTGACGTTGCATTAGTTACAAGTAAAACAGTGGAAACATATATTATTCGAATTTATAGATAATAAGTTATGATTTTTGCAAGCTTTAAGAAGTAATTAAAATATATTTTAATTGCACCAATTTCAGTTAACCAAAACAATGGAAAAAGTTTATAAATGGATATGACACACTTTCTTGATAGGAATATATATCTAATTTGTTAAATTTGGATTTGAAATGGCCAAGTTGTTGCCATTTTAAAACTAGGGTGTTTTCTGCCAAAACAGGGACTTGTCAGATGGAAATCGAAAATGAGTTAATAACAGCGTATTGATGATGTATCCCTGTTTGCGAAAAAAGAGTCTTCCCAGAGAAGAAAATTTACAGAAAACCTCGCAAAAGTGTCTTCCCAGAGAAGAAAATGTACAGAAAACCAAATGCGGGCCTGCCAGGATTCAACCCTGGGGAGGCTGCTTACGGCGCAAGCACTCTGACCGCTGCGCCACTGCAGTAGTTAGTTCTTACTTCTTACGGAAGACATATATATTCTTTTATACTTCCTCCATTTCCTTATATGAGGCCACTATCAAAAATTCCTGAAAGTGAAGTGGTCACACCATTCCGACCGGGAAGCTACCTGGGAGCGCGAGGATCACCTCCGTTCCGAATATCCGGAGTTCTTTCAGTCCTAGATCTCGGGACGAGATCCTCTTGTAGTGGTGGAGTGTTGTAACACCGGAAGTAACTTTCCATATTTGTAACTCCAACTCTTGCCATTTTCGGCATTGTGATATGATATTCCCTCCGTGGTTGGGTTTTTCTTCATTTTGCATTTTGTCCATGTCATGCATTTTTTATCATGTCATCATGTGCATCGCATTTGCAAACGTGTTCGTCTCATGACTCCGAGCATTTTTCCCGTTGTCCGTTTTGCAATCCGGCACTCCTATCTTCCCCGGCGGCCCCTTTTACGTTTTTCCGTGAGCGGGTACTAAACCTTCATGGAATAGACCGAGGTTTGTCTAGTGGCCTTGGTATACCAACCGTACACCACCGGTCAAGTTTCGGGTCATTCGGAGCTCGTTTGGTACTCCAACGGTTAACCGCACTCTCGCAAAGGCCTCTTTTAAGTTGCAGCCCAACATCCCTTCAAAACAGCCCAATTACCCATCTTAGTCGCTTCCATGCTCTCCGTCGTTCGATCACGATCGTGTGGGCGAAAACTACACCTCATTTGGACTCTCCTAGCTCCCTCTATGCCTATTTAAGCAAACCCCCCTCCACATCCGGATCATTCCTTCCCCGAAACCCTAAAATCCGTCCCCGCGCCTGCCTGACGGGTCCGCCGCCGCCGGACAAAAAACGCCGCCGCCCCTCGCCCAATCGCGACCGCCACATCGCGCCCGCCCGCGCCAACCGCCGGGCCAGCGAACCCGCCCGGCCAGCAGCGCCCGCCGCCAGCCGCGCGCCTCCAGCGGCCGGCCCGCCGCCAGCCGCCCTCCGCCGCCACCTCGCCCGCCCGGCTCCGCCGCCGCCGCCCCGGCCACCGCCCGCCGCCGCCCGCCACCGGCACCGCCGCCGCCGGACCTCGCCCGGCAGCGCCACACGCCGCCAGCGCCACGCGCCTCTCCGGCCCGCCGCCGCCTCGCCAGGCGGCCCCGACCAACCGCCTCCTCCGGCGCCCGCCTCGCCGTCTTGCCGCATGCGCCGCCACACGCCGCGCCACGCGCCTCTCCGGCCCGCCGCGCCTCGCCAGCGGCCCCGACCAAACCGCCTCCTCCGGCGCCCGCCTGCGCCGTCGCCAGGCCCTCGTCCGATCCCGGCCGGATCCGGCCTCGGGTCGCGCGCCGCCGTTGACCTCTCTCCCCCTCACTTTTCTCTAAGTTTTTCATATCTATGAATTTTGTTGTATTTTCAACGGAGTGTATCTTTGCATCTGTAGGTCCATTTTGCACGTATAATATGTCAAAATGTTCGCCTCGAAGAGTAGATCATTTCATCTCATTGCATCATTTTCATTTGAGCTCATCTTGATGCCCTAAATTCTGTTGGAAGAGTGCTATGTGATGTTAGTTTCTGTTTCTTAACAGAACTTGCACTTTTGTTATTTTTGCCATGATTGATGTGTGCACCCTATGAATTTGAGTCCTACATGTGTTTTGTAATATGTCATGCCATCTTTCCAAGGGTGTATGCCATGTATTTTTGTGATCTATGTGGTAACTAGAACAAGCATGCAAAGTAGGTGTCCTGATGTTTCTGATTTCAGCCCTGTTTAGCTGATATTTTGATGCCATGTTAACTTGATGCTACCGAGAGATCCATGCATATTTTGAGGTACTTCAGTAAGGATGTTTTGTTAAACATGTCTTGCTATATCCATCCATGCCCTTGTTTGCAATTATGGAGTGCCATAGCTTGAGTCAATCGAGCTCTACTTTTGCTATCAAATGTTTCCTGGCAGATTGTTTACATGTTATTCAATTTTGCCTTTGTTGTTGTGGTTGATCCATGTATGCTATGTTATTGTTCTTGCCATGTATGTCTTCTATGCCATGTCTTCTTGATGTATGTATGCTTAGTTTTTCATATAAGGCTCTGTAGTGAGTGCATTGAGCTTGTAAACATGCCTACTTGTTATCAGTTTTTGACATGTCGTGTTGCTGAATCTGTTAACGAAACTTTCAATATTGACATGGGTGTTACTATATTTTCTGTTCATTTTTAGCTTACGGTCAGTAAGGGACTTTTGTTCTATGCTTTGAGTAGATTCATGCCATGCCTTGCTTTGCTATTTTAAGTTCCTGTAGCATGTAGTTTTGTTGCTCTGAACATTGCAACCTGATGCTGTTTTTGCCATGTCCAGCCTGATACTTTGTGCACTTTTGTCATGCTTGTTTGAACCTGTTATGATGTGATTTAGCCGTAGCTCAGTGCTCATCTTTTGTCGAGCATCTTGTGTGGATCACTTCCATGTGCTTTGTTGATACATTTGGGTGCAGTAGCTTAATTAATTTTTGCTTGCTAAGTAGCATCATGCTGTTAATGGCAGATTTGTGTCATTCTTGTTTTGCTTGTCATTTCCAAACCGTGCATCCGATTCCGGTGATCTTTATATCGATTTCAACCGAAATCATCTCATCTTTCCAGTGGCATACTTGGTTTGCCAAGTTGATGCCTGGTTCATCATTTTCCTTCCGGAGCGCACATACGTATTGCATATCACATCCCGCATATCATGTCATGTTTTGCATCATGTTGATTGTGCATTGCACTGTGATTTATTGTGGTTCCTTTGTTTGTGTTGCTGCTTTGGGTAGAGCCGGGAGACGAGTACGTGAACGAGGAACCTGTTGAGAACGCTTACGAGGATCAAGCTTTCGACAACTCTGAGAACATTGCAGGCAAGATGACCATACCCTCGAAATCACTTCTATCTTTGCTATGCTAGTTGCTCGCTCTTTTGCTATGCCTATGCTGCGATGCCTACCACTTGCTTTATCATGCCACCCATATTACCATGTCAGCCCCTAACCATCCTTTTCCTAGCAAACCGTTGATTGGCTATGTTACCGCTTTGCTCAGCCCTCTTATAGCGTTGCTAGTTGCAGGTGAAGCTGAAGTTTGTTCCTTGTTGGAACATGGAGATGTTGTTCCTTTTTGGAACATGTTTACTTGTTGGGGATATCACAATATTTATCTGCTATAACTAATGCGTCTATATATTTGGTAAAGGGTGGAAGGCTCGACCTTATGCCTGGTGTTTTGTTCCACTCTTGCCACCCTAGTTTCCGTCATACCGGTGTTATGTTCCTTGATTTCGCGTTCCTTACACGGTTGGGTGATTTATGGGACCCCCTTGACAGTTCGCTTTGAATAAGACTCGTCAGCCAAGGCCCAACTTTGGTTTTACCATTTGCCGCCTAAGCCTTTTCCCCGGGTTTTCGCGAGCCCGAGGGTCATCTTTATTTTAACCCCGGCCAGTTCTCCTTCGAGTGCTGGTCCAACTTGAGCGATGTCCGCGCCTTGGGCAATCAGGGTCTATGCCAACCCGACGTCTGCTCATCCGGTGTGCCACGAGAACGAGATATGTGCAGCTCCTCTCGGGATTGGTCGGCACATTCGGGCGGCTGTGCTGGTCGTGTTTGACCATTGTCGCAATGACTTGTAGTTCGGGATTCCGAGACTGATCGGGTCGTCCCGGTAGAAGGATTATCCTTCGTTGACCGTGAGAGCTTATAAAGGGCTAAGTTGGGACACCCTGCAGGTAATATCTTTCAAAAGCCGTGCCCTTGGTTATGAGGCAGATGGGAATTTGTTAATGTCCGGTTGTAGAAAACCCAAAGTTGACCTCAAATAAAATACACATCAACCGCATGTGTAACCGTGATGGTCTCTTCTCGGCGGAGTCCGGGAAGTGAACACGGTGTTGGAGTTATGACTGACGTAAGTAGTTCAGGATCACTTCTTGATCGCTATTAGTTTCACGTCCGTGCTTTGCTTCTCTTCTCGCTCTCTTTTGCGATGTAGCCACCATATATGCTAGCCGCTTGCAGCTCCACTTTACTACTCTGTCCTTCCTATTAAGCTTAAATAGTCTTGATCTCGCGGGTGTGAGATTGCTTTGAGTCCCTGTGGGCTCACAGATACTTCAAAAGCGATTCAGTGCCGATGAAGCGGTGCGGGTGGCGCAACCGAGCTCACGTGGGAGTTCGACGAGGAACGTGGTCGTTACTATGTGTCTTTTTCCTGATGATCAAGAGTGGTGCCCAGTTGGGACGATCGGGGATCTGTGTAGCATTTGGGGTATCTTCTTTTATTTTGGTTCCGTAGTCGGACCTTGAGTGTACTCTGAATGATGGATGTTTATTTATGTACTGTGTGTAGTGGCGACTGTAAGCCAACTATGTATCTCTTTCCCTTATTTATTACATTGGTTGTGTGAAGATTACCTCACTTGCGACATTGCTTTCAATGCGGTTATGCCTCTAAGTCGTGCCTCGACACGTGGGAGATATAGCCGCATCGGGGGCGTTACAGTCTGTTCTTGGTGGGTGTGATGAACTGCTAAGTGGTGCCCCGTCTATCTAGCTTGAGGAACGGGTTTCTCTCTCTCTGGATTCCGAATGCTCGATCCGATCGTCCTTCGTCCCCCTCTCTCTCTGAGTGTGGCTACCCCTATTTATAGGCGAAGGCCCTGGGCCTCTTCCCAAATATTGAGGGAAGGGCGCCAACAATTGGCCATTTTGAAGGGGAACAGCGGGTACACTTATCCTGACTAAAGTTGGTCCTCGCCTGCCAAAGGCTCTGGTGATGACGCCTGCTTGGGCTCCACGATGACTGTATTCCAGCCGTTGGGGCTGGTGTTGGTCTTTTTGCACCGAAACGGATGCCTTTGCTTGATGCCCTTGCCTGCGCTTGCCCCTTTGCACCAAAGAGGAAAGGAGGACGCTGCGCGGGCTGGCGCCCGACTGGAGCCCTTGGTCGTCATGGCTTGTGTCACGGGCACCTCGTGAGGTACCCCACCTTGAGTTCTCCGCCTCCTCATGAGTCAGTGACGAGGCCGCGCCTGAGGAAGCTCTTGGTCGTCCGCCCCGCGAGGCTTGGCCCCTCGCGAGGGTCTTGAGCTTGTGTTGATGAAGATGGGCCGTCCTGGTCCTCCTTTGAGCCACGCCGCGAGCCCAGGCGAGCAAGTCTGGGACCCCGTTCCTCGAACGCCCGGCAAGAGCCCAGGGCCACGACGCCGCCCGGACTTGGCCGTGCAGAGGCGAAAGGGCAAGTCTGGCGTCGTGGGCCCTAACAGCCTGCGGCCTTAGGCGCCAGCGTGGCGGTTGATTGGGCGTGGGCGCTTCGCAGCAGCTGGTTGTTAATAGAGCGGCATCTTGCTTGCCACCTTTACTTTCTCCAGTTGCTGCTCAGATCCCCTTTCTTGCGCCTCTCCTTCCTGCTTCCAAGACTTTCAGATCCACTCGCGCCTTCGTGCCTAGCGGTCATGGCTCGTCGTCAAACCCCGGCGGAGCCTGGTACTCTCTCGCTTTGACCCGCCGAATGTGTCGGCCGAGCCTTCGACTGCGCCGGGCAAGCGGAGGCGCAGGGCGCCGTGAACGGGCGGTGTTCAAAGCCGGCTCCTCCACCCGAGGGTCGGGGAGTACCTTCTACCCGTTCTTCGCGCGCCATTATTGCTGGTCTGTCAGCCTCCCTTCTCTCGAGTTCTTCTTCTCCGTCCTTCGCCATTACAACATTCACGCTCTGCACCTCCATCCCAACTCCGTCCTTCTCCTGGCAATCTTCGCCTACTATTGTGAGGCCCATGTTGGGGTGAAGCCCTCGGTGGCCTTGCTGCGCCACTACTTCTTCCTCTGATTCTCCCGTGGTCCCGTCTCCGCGTGCGCGAGCTTCGTCGCATACGGCGGAGCCATTGCCATTTCAAACACTGGGAAGCGGATTGAGGGCTTCAGGAGCAAGTGGGTCTTGGTGGATGCCGGGCGGATCCACCCTCGACTGATCCTGCCCACGGAGCCCGCCGAGAGCTCCGACGACTGGTCCCGGGCGAAGCTTCGGGATCCTCGCGCGAAGCTGGTGCTGGAGAGGATGGACGCAGATCTGAAGCCGGACGATGCGGCGGCGGCGAGGCTGACCGGTGCGTCGTTGCTGAGGGAGTTCCTGGAGCACCGACTGGCTCCGCTTCGCCAGTACTCGCTTCCGATGTGGAGGCCTAACCCGAGCCCCGTGGCCCTGGCCAGCGAGGATCTGGTGACGGTCCTCCAGTCCTTGGTAGGGGGCGATGTGGCGAGACCGCAGGGCGTCCCCGCGCCCCTGTTTCTTCGCGAAGATTGGGAGCAGGTTGTGGGGTCCATGCCCGCCTTCAATGGGGACGGGCTCGTGCCCGCGGAGGCTCCGGAGGACCTGGTGGACGTGCCCTCTTCCGACTCCAGCGAAGAGGTGGATGAAAGGGAGCCAGGAGAGGGGTTGATTGAGGCGAGTCTAGGGCTCCCTCCTGCGGGCGCAGGCCCCGCGTTCTCCGCCTCCCGAAAGTGACGACGACGAAGATGAGGATGAGCGGGAGGCAAAGCCTGCCCCGATCCCGAAGAAGGACCGGACGGGCTGGTACCCAGCTGGTCCGCCCGGCCCGAGGCGATCCGCGGACGCGCCTGCCGCTCCTGGTCCCCTTGAAACCGATCCCTGCAGCCGGCTCTCGGGCTTCAAGTATGGCTGGAGGCTGCTTGAGTCCACCAGAGACGACTTGTAAGTGCCCGCCTCCTGTCTTGATTATTGCTTTGTTGACGAGATCTGATGTCCATGTTCTTCGGTCAGGCTGGCGCCTGCGGTGAAGAAGCTGAAGGGGGCTCCTGAGGCCCCATCCTTAGTGGTGCCTTTGCCCGAAAAGGAAGACGGCCCCAACGCCCAGGCCTCTCCTGCCCGGGCGTCATCACGAGGCCTGGCTGAGCCCGCTGGGGCGAGCTCATCCCCCTTGTCCCAAGCGACTCCCGAGGCGGCCTTGCTGGGCGCAGCCTCCACCGTCGTCGTGGCGCCGCTGGTTCCGCCTCAGGGCGCAGTGGTTACCCCGCCGCCAACTCCTCCTACTCCGCCTAGTGCTGTCTCTCCGACTCCTCCCGCAGTCCTGGACCGCGCTGCTGCTGAACTGGACCGGCTGCTGCAGGATCTTCTAGGCGCCGACCCTCACTTGGTGGCCGGGCGCCTGGAGCTGGCCTCTGGCTGGATTCGTGCCGACGCTTCGATTCGGGCGGCGCTGGTCCAGGCTTCGACGGCCTGTGACGAGGAGAAGCAGGCTGTTCGCGAGGCGAAGGTAGCCCGCAATGCTGCCCTGGGGGAGGCAGCCAGCATCCGAGGTCGCTACGAGACGCTGGAGGGTGAGCTGAAGGGCTTGCAGAACCAGCTCGCCGAGGAGGCTCGCCTCCGCCAGGAGCAGGAGGAAGGCATGAAGGCTCGCGAGGCGGCCATCAAGGACCGGGAGGCCAAGCTGAAGAAGCGCCGCGACCGTCTTGACGCGTTGGGGTAGGAACTGGAGGCGAGGAAGGTCGAGCTGGACGCCAAGGCGCGGTTCTGGCGGAAGACCGCGTGGCCTTCATGGATATGGAGGTGAAGGCTCGCGTCCTGCTGAGGGAGCTTTATGACAGCGGCCTGGAGAGCCCACTTGGCCGGTCTGGGAAGGGACGGCCCCGCCAAGCTTCTTCCCTTCTGATCCAGCGCTCTTGAAGATGTCTCCCTTGGTCTTGGCCCCACGGCCGAGGCCGAGGCGCTGGTCCTATCTTCTGCGGCAATCGACGCCGGATCCTCACCCACATCTATCTTCGCGACCCCCAACGTCGACATGGACAGCTTCTTTGGGCTGGAGCCGGGCGAAAGCGGCGAGCACGCAGCTGCCGCCGAGGCTGTGAAGGGTCGCATGAGGCTCTGGGGAAGTTCCGGGCCTTCAGCACCAAGCCGAAGCGAGGCGCTGCCGGCCCTGCTGCTTCACGAGGCGCGCCCACTCCGCGCTGCTCCACCGCCGACAAGTGACTCCGCTGCGGCTCCTGCCTTGCTTGTAATTCCTGCACATGTATCATGCCTCGGGGAGGCGTTTAAACTTGCGTTTGGTACTGCGATAACAGTGTGGACTGTAATATTTGCTTTTGAATTCCTTGAAATTTGTGCTTCCTACTTGCTTATGTTCTACGCCGGCAGAGCCCGGCCCCGCGCATACCTCAGCCGCCGTTAGACTCGACCGGAAACCAGGACGGGACCAAGGGGTGAGGGGCTACGTGACAAGTTAGGCTCCTGAGTCGCGATGCTCAGGAGTCCCCCTTGGCGCACGAACAGCAAGTAGGGAGGTGAGGCGCGGGCGGATCCACCGTTCTACGTCTGCAGGGCCCGGCCCCGCACATACCCCAACCGCCGTTAGCCTTTTGGAACTAAGGGGTGAGGGGCTATGTGACCAGTTAGGCTCCTGAGTCGCGATGCTCAGGAGTCCCCCTTGACGCTCAAACGGCATGCGTACCTTGGCTCCGCTCGGGGAGTGGCGTGCGACGAACCAGGCCCGAGGGGCCTGGCTGGGTGGCGTGCATCTGGGCGTGACCCAGGCGCAGCCCCCGTGCCCAGCCCCCTCGCGCGGCACTCCCGAGAGGAGGCGTTGCGACGAGGCCAGACACTGAGCTCTGGGCTCCCTGAGGTTGACGCGACCCGGAGGCCACCCTCAGTTGTTTATCACCAGCGCGGAGCATAGTGCTTCCGCATGCGTACGGGCATAGCCGCTCCTCGGTAGTGTCGTCAGCCAGCGCGGAGCATGGTGCTTCCACTGGAACGTGGGAGGGGGCTCCCCTCCGGGAGGAGCCCCCGGGGCGTATACAGCCCCACCCTGACACGTGGCTGGCACAGTAGGGCTAGACGAGGTGTATCTGGGCACCCGTGAGCCAGCGCGGGACTCACGAGGCCCTACCTCAAGGCGGGTTGCGCCTGGCTCTGGGCCTTATCTTCGAGTGTGTTCCTGCAAAAGTGGCTAGATGCCGGTGCTCTACGTCTTCGGGTCCCGGCTCTCGGGCTGGTCTCTCTTGTCACCGGGCAAGCCAGGTCGCGATGCCATGGACAAGACCAGCGGGTGAGGGCCGGAGAGCCGGTAGGAGCCCTGAGTCGCGATGCTAGGCACCCCCCCTTTAACGCGCAAGCTGGATCAGATGACACAACTCTACGTCCTCGGGTCCCGGCTCTCGGGCTGGTCTCTACCGTCGCTGGCAAGCTAGGTCGCGAAGCCATGGACAAGACCAGAGGGTGAGGGCCGGAGAGCCGGTAGGAGCCCTGAGTCGCGATGTTCAGGCACCCCCCCCCCCCTTTAACGTGCAAGCTGGGTCGGAGGCAACAACTCTACGTCTTCGGGTCCCGGCTCTCGGGTTGGTCTCTACCGTCGCTGGCAAGCCAGGTCGCGATGCCATGGACAAGACCAGAGGGTGAGGGCCGGAGAGCCGGTAGGAGCCCTGAATCGCGATGCTCAGGCACCCCCTTTAACGCATAAGCTGGATTGGATGACGAAACTCGTCCTCGGGTCCCGGCTCTCGGGCTGGTCTCTACCGTCGGCTGGCAAGCCAGTGTCGCGATGCCATGGACAAGACCATAGGGTGAGGGCCGAGAGCCGTAGGAGCCCCAGTCGCGATGCTCGTGCACCCCCCTTTAACGTGCAAGACTTCGCCACCCAGGAGAAGACACCAAATAACAAGCATGGTGGAGCATAATCCTAAGGAAAATGTATGAAGGATACATGCCACTGGGACTGGCCCGAGCGGCTTGGGGACGATGCAGCCCGAGGGGCGCCCCCAACAAGGTAAGCTAAGGACATGAAATAAAAGGGATACATGCCGCAGGGACGGACCCACGCGGCCTGGGAATAATGCGGCCCTGAAGGCGCTCCCAGTCGGAAATAGAACTTAAAGATGTCACCTGGTGATGTTGGGGGTGAAGGGTTGTTGATGTAGCAGACTCGGTGGGCTGCAGGAGCCGATCCTCACGAGCCCCCAGGCTCAGGGGCCTCGGGAGGCTCCGGAGGCGCTGGCGGCCCCTCACGGGCCATCTCCATCTCCGCCAGGGCTGCGGCGTGCCTGACCTCTTGAGCCTCCAGGATGGTCCTCATGAGACGCTGGTGTGCAGCGGCTGCGTTTGGCAGGCCATAAGGCATGCGTACGTAACTGTGGGGCGGGCCCTCACAACGTCCCACTCGCGAGGGCCAGAGGCGCTCTTGAGATGCAGCTCGGTAGAGCCCTGGTACGTCGATGCAGACGCGCAGCCCACCATCCTCGCCTGGATGGGGGCCACACTGTAGGCGGCGCCTCATGACCCTTGACTCCTGTAACTCCTGAATGGCCTTGCTGATGAACTCTCGGGGGTTCTGTCCTCCTGGTCTTGCTCCTGCTTGCGGGAAACGTGCTTCGAAACACGCCTCCACGTGGTGCCCAAGCGCCTCCCTCGAGACCTTGGCGAGGTCGGTGGCCCTCCAGGGGAGAGCCCCCGAGCCCTGCCTGAGGAGGGCGCCGGGCGCGCTTTCCTATGTGATGGAAGGAGGCTCCCCCTGGCCCGGCGCGGGCCCTGAGGGGCCTGTCTCTTGATGAGCCGGGCCGGTCGATGTCTTCTTCTTCTTGGGTGCTGCCTCGGGAGGCGTCCTGCCGTGGTGCAGGTCTTCCAGTGATGCGGCCTGAAAAGCTCGCTCCAAGGAGCACACTGCATCTCTCTCTTCACAGGGCACCGTGATGACCCCGCCGCTTCCTGGCATCTTGAGGATGTTGTAGCCATGGTGGGTCACGGCCATGAACTTGGCCAACGCTGGGTACCCGAGGATGGCGTTGTACGGCAGGCGAATGTGGGCGACGTCGAAGTCGATGAGCTCGGTGTGGTAGTTATCACGGGCCCCGAAGGTGACAGGAAGGCGGACCTGCCCGATCGGGACCGTGGAGCCGTCGGTGACTCCAGAGAAGGGCTTGGTTGGCTGAAGCTGGCTGTAGGGCACTTGAAGGTTGTTGAAGGTCTCCACGGATAGGACGTTGAGCCCTGCTCCGCCGTTGATGAGGGTCTTGGTGACCAGCACGTTGCTGATGATTGGGGAGCAAAGCATTGGGAGAACTCCGGCTGTGGCTGCGCACTTGAGCTGATCCGCTGAGCTGAACGTGATGGCGCACGCCGACCACCTGAGAGGGCGCGTGGACTCGAGCTTGGGGAGGACTGCATTCACTTCACGGGCGAACTGCTTGAAGATGCGGTGGGAGGCTGGGGCTTGGGCTCCGCCCAGGATGCAGGCGATCGCGCGCGCTTCCTGGAAGCCCCCAGCCCCCTCGTCCTGATGACGGTCTTCGATTCTCCTTGGTGGCGGCGGCAGCGGAGGGAGGCCTGCGTTCCCTTGCGGGCGATCCTCACGAGGCTGATCCCTCCAGCCCCCCTCGCGAGGTGGTTCTTGCCAGCGGTCCTCGCGAGGTTGGTCGCGCCACCCTTGGCGCGGGCCGCGGTCTTCCCAGCATCCTGCATTCCTTCCTCCTCCTTGGTCGTAGCCCCGGTAGCTATGCTCAGGGCGTCTGCCGACCCTTCCCTCGCACACGGCCCGGAGCTCTTGACATTCATTGGTGTTGTGGGTGTGGAGGTCGTGGTACACGCAGTACCGGCTCCCCTTGGAAGACTCGGGCTGATCTCTGCCCCGCTTGGTGTCTGGTTCGGCCGCGAGTACGGCAGCTCGAGGAGGGAGAGGCGCCCCTCCTCAGCCTGGCGCACTTGGTCGCCAAGTTGAACAGCTCCAGGGAGGTGCACAGATCTTCATGCATCGCCTGCTCCTCCTTCATCTTGACGTCGCGCACGCCGTCGGAGAAGGCAGAGATGATGGCCTCCTCCGTCACCACCGGGATCTTGAGGCGCGTTGTTGAAGCGCTGGATGTACTTTTTGCGGGGTTTCCTGGCTGCTGCTTGATTCGGCGCATGTCGCTCACGGCGGGTGGCGGTCGCGAAGTACCTTGAAAGTTGGCGATGAAGCGGGTACGCATCTCGGCCCAGGAAGAGATCGTGCCTGGGGCCAGATTCAGGAGCCAGGTGCGGGCTCCGTCCTTGAGCGCGATGGGAAACCAGTTCGCCATGACCTTTTCATCTTTGTTGGCAGCCTCGATGCCCAGCTCGTAGAGCTGGAGGAACTCCGTAGGGTCTGCCGTGCCGTCATAGCGTGGGGGCAGGTCTGGCTTGAACTTGGCGGGCCACGCGATGCCGCGCAGCTCAGTGGTGAAGGCGCGGCAACCCGCCGTGGCCGCGGGGGGCCTCGGACGGCAGAGAGCTTGGTCTTGCAGGCCTCCCTGCGCCGTACGGGGGCAGCGCAGGTCTTGGCGTGCTGCAGCGGGGGCGCTCAGGCAGCTTCTTGCGGGCGAAGGAACTTCTTGGCAACTCTGCTCTTGCAGCGCCCGGCGCCTGGCCCGGAAGCGGAGTTCGCCCAGGCAGCGCGCCTTGGGGCCAGGGCGCCATCTTGAGGAGGAGGCGGCTGAGGCGACCCGGGAGCTTCATCGCCCGCGCGGGGTGGGGTGCGGTGCAGCGAAACGGACGGCGCAGGGTCGCCTCCCGCAGCGCGGACGAGCTCGGTGACGTGGTCGAGCCATTCTTCGTAGACGTCGTCGGCGGGGCGGTAGCGCAGGAGCTCGTTGGCCGCGATGAGTGCAGCTCGGGCCTCCATAGCCGTGCGGAGCGCGCGCGACGAAGAACCAGCGGGGGTGAGCGAAGGCGTGGCGGTGCGGCCGTCCCGCCTCATGGGCCAGGTGCTTTGGGGCGACGCTTGCTGCTCGTTTCCCGCCGGGCCGGTGGCGGTGTTGACAGCCGGTGACGGGGAACGACGAGGACGTCCGCCGACAGGGGCCGTCTGGGCGACGTGGGAAGCGAGGGCGGCTCAGCGCTCGGCGCGAGCCCGACGAGCGTCAGACATGGTGGCGGTGGTCGAGGAAGAACGAGGCGACAAAAGGCAGATTCCGGTGCACCCCTACCTGGCGCGCCAAATGTCGGATCACGGGTTTCGGCAGACCCTTAAGGTTCAAACTCTGGGGTGCGCGCGGAGATCCAACCCTCCACCGTCTCGTACCTCGCCGAATCGCACGGACCTAAAACTACTAACAAGAACAACACAAGAGACACAAGATTTATACTAGTTCGGGCCACCGTTGTGGTGTAATACCCAACTCTAGTGTGTGGTGTGTGGATTGCCTCTGGGGCTGACGAAGAACAGTACAGGGAACAACAGCCTCGAGAGGGTCTGTTCTTGGTGGGTGTGATGAACTGCTAAGTGGTGCCCCGTCGCTCTAGCTTGAGGAACGGGTTTCTCTCTCTCTCTGGATTCCGAATGCTCGATCTGATCGTCCTTCGTCCCCCTCTCTCTCTGAGTGTGGCTACCCCTATTTATAGGCGAAGGCCCTGGGCCTCTTCCCAAATATTGAGCGGGAAGGGCGCCAACAATTGGCCATTTTGAAGGGGAACAGCGGGTACACTTATCCTGACTAAAGTTGGTCCTCGCTTTGCCAAAACTCTGGTGATGACACCTGCTTGGGCTCCACGATGATCGTATTCCAGCCGTTGGGGCTGGTCTTGGTCTTGTTGCACGAAACGGATGCCTTTGCTTGATGCCCTTGCCTGTGCTTGCCCCCTTTGCACCAAAGAGGAAAGGAGGACGCTGCGCGGGCTGGCGCCCGACTGGCGCCCTTGGTCGTGATGGCTTGCGTCACGGGCATCTCGCGAGGTACCCCGCCTTGAGTTCTCCGCCTCCTCATGAGTCAGCCTGACGAGGCCGCGCCTGAGGAAGCTCTTGGTTGTCCGCCCCGCGAGGCTTGGCCCCTCACGAGGGTCTTGAGCTTGTGTTGATGAAGATGGGCCATCCTAGGCCTCCTTTGAGCCACGCCAGGCCGAGGCGAGCAAGTCTGGGACCCCGTTCGTAATCGACTCCCAAGAAGCCCTCGTGCATGTAGTATCGTCGGCGACACGTATATGAGATATCTGCTCAACCCCGATGATGTAGTTCATGTGCAAGGCATAAAGGCGAACAAATGTAAAATCCAACTTCTTCACGTGAAACATGTCGAATATGTAATCGAATCGGACGAAGAACTTATCCGCGGGGAAGCTGTCGACGTACCACATTTTCCGCGGAACGTTAACCACGTAGAGTGGGTGAGGGAGTCCTGGACTAGGGGGTGTCCGGATAGCCGAACTATCATCTTTGGCCAGACTCCTAGACTATGAAGATACAAGATTGAAGACTTCGTCCCTTGTCCGGATAGGACTTTCCTTGGCGTGGAAGGCAAGCTTGGCGATACGGATATGTAGATCTCCTACTATTGTAACCGACTCTGTGTAACCCTAACCCTATTCGGTGTCTATATAAACCATAGGGTCTTAGTACGTAGGACGAACAACAATCATACCATAGGCTAGCTTCTATGGTTTAGCATCTCTGATCTCGTGGTAGATCTACTCTTGTACTACCCATATCATCAATATTAATCAAGCAGAGTAGGGTTTTACCTCCATCAAGAGGGCCCGAACCTGGGTAAAACATCGTGTCCCTTGTCTCCTGTTACCATCTGCCTAGACGCACAGTTCGGGACCCCCTACCCGAGATCCGCCGGTTTTGACACCGACATTGGTGCTTTCATTGAGAGTTCCTCTGTGCCGTCACCTATAGGCTTGATGGCTCCTTCGATCATCAACAACGATGCAGTCCAGGGTGAGACCTTTCTCCCCGGACAGATCTTCGTATTCGGCGGCTTTGCACTGCGGGCCAATTCGCTTGGTCATCTGGAGCAGATCGAAAGCTACACCCCTGGCCATCAGGTCAGGTTTGGAAGTTTTAACTACACGGCCGACATCCGCGGAGACTTGATCTTCGACGGATTCGAGCCGCAGCCGAGCGCGCCGGACTATCTCGATGGGCATGATCTAACTCCGCCGCCGAACAGTGTCCTGGAGGCCGCACTTGTGTCCGCTCTGACCATAGATTCGGAGCCAATCTCGCCGATCGAGGATGGTTGGTTGGACACCACCTCGAGGGCTGAAATCTCTACGGTGATCGAGCCAAACACCATCCCTGTCCGTCGCGAAGCTCGTGACTCCCAGGTGCCGGACTCCTCTCCGGACTCCGAACCTTCCGCGCCCCTGCCAGTCGAATCCGATTGGGCGCCGGTTATGGAATTCACTGCCGCGGACATCTTTCAGCACTCGCCTTTCGGCGATATCCTGAACTCACTAAAGTCTCTCTCTTTATCAGGAGAGCCCTGGCCGGACTACGGTCAGGAAGGATGGGATTCAAACGACAAGGAAATTCAACGCCCACCCACCGCCCACTTCGTAGCCACTGTCGATGATTTAACCGACATGCTCGACTTTGACTCCGAAGACATCGACGGTATGGACGAAGATGTCAGAGACGACCAAGAACCAACGCCTACAGGGCACTGGAAGGCCACCACAACTCATGATGTGTGCATGGTGGATACACCCAAGGGAAGCGATAGTGAGGAGCAACGGGACACTGCGAAAAGTAATCCTACTGGAAAGCAGTCAAAACGGTGACGTAAGCGCTGCTCAAAACCCCACCTCGACAAAGACAACGCCCACACAGACCCAGCCATAGAGCAGGGCGAGCCTGCCGACGACGAACAAGCCATGGAGCAACCATCCAAACGGGATAACTTGGATAAACAACCCGTCCCCGACAATGATAGCAGTCCGGACAATCTCTCGCCGGACATATCATTGGAGCAGAAGAACCTCCACAGAGAGCTCGTCGCCACCACACGTAGCCTAAGAAAGCAGAAACGGAAGCTCAAAACAGCGGAAGACGCACTCCAAATGAGATGGAGCAAAGTACTCAACACTACAGACAAATATGGCGATAGCCGCCGAACAAAGAGCTACCCAAAGCGCAAACTACTGCCCGAATTCGACGAGGAGGCCGTAGAGCCCCCACGATCAAAGAACAAAGAGGCCGCCCGGTCGGATAGACGACCACGTGGCAAACATAGAGTGGCAAGCGGCGCCGCACACAAGCCGACACGCGATCCGCATAAGGAATCGCACCAAAAGAATGGCCCAGTCAGGTCTATCTACAGGTCAAGAAAGCAAGCTCTAGAAAGCAACACAGCGTGTCGAGTATTCGAACACCACGGCACACCCAAATACAGGGGCGCCGCACATCCCCTATGTTTCACCGATGAGGTGCTGGATCACGCAATTTCCAGCCGATTCAAACCCGTAAACATAGAGGCATACGAGGAACAACAGACCACTCGAGTCTGGATCGAGGATTACATCCTGCACATACACATGGCCAGAGGAGATGACCTCCACGCCAGAAAATACTTACCCCTCAAACTCAAAGGGCCAGCTCGGCATTGGCTTAAAAGCCTTCCCGAAAACACCATTGGAGGTTGGGAAGAGCTCGAGGATGCGTTTCAGGCAAATTTTCAGGGGACCTATGTCCGCCCTCTGGATGCAGACGATCTAAGTCACATAACTCAACAGCCCGGAGAGTCAGCACGGAAATTCTGGAACAGGTTCCTTACCAAAAAGAACCAAATACTCGACTGTCCGGACGCCGAAGCCTTAGCAGCCTTCAAACACAACGTCCGAGACGAATTGCTCGCCAGACACGCCGCATTAACAAGCCTCATGACCCGCTTTTGCGCGGGAGAGGATAGCTGGCTAGCAATATGCAATACCAGCGACCCAAGTACATTCGAAGTCAGGGATGGGAATGGGAAATCACGACGCGGCAAGGACCAGCGCCGGATTAAGGGGAACGGCCCAAAGAGCGCGGCAGTCAACTCCGGATTCAAAAGCTCAAGGCAGAACAATAAAAAACTGCCCCTTAAGGACAATAGCGATGAGCTATCCAACTTAAACAAAATCTTGGACAAGATATGCCAAATCCACAAGACTTCTGAAGCCCGCAAACCATACCCACGTATATTGTTGGGTCTTCAAGCAGTCCGGTAGACTCAACGCCGAACACAAGGGGCTCGACACACCAAGTGTAGATGATGACGAACCCCACAAGCAGAGCACCGGAAAACAAAAGAATTTCCCACAAGAGGTTAAAACAGTAAACCCACTTCACGTGATAAAAGGGAAAAACAGAGCGACGCCCACTAAAATGCACGCCGCACAGACTACCCCAGTGGAGTACCAACACTGGTTGTCAAAACCAATCATCTTCGACCATCAGGACTACTCCGAAAGTATTCGGAACGCAGGATGGACTGCCTTGATATTGGATCCTATAATCGACGGATTCCAATTTACACAAGTCCTCATGGACGGCGGCAGTGACATAAACCTGATATATCAGGACACAATCCGCAGGATGGGGATAGACCCAACCAAAATTAGCCATAGCAACACTTCCTTTAAAGGAATAATGCCAGGCACATATGCCCATTGTAACGGGCTCCCTAACATTAGAAGTTATGTTCGGTTCATCCGACAACTTCCGTCGCGAAAAGTTAGTCTTCCATGTCGCCCCATTTAAAAGTAGCCATCAAGCACTATTTGGACGCGAAGCTTTCGCCCGCTTTAACGCAATTCCGCATTATGCCTCTCTTACACTTAAAATGCCCGGTCCATGAGGCATCATCTCATTAAAGGGAAACTCAGAGTATTCCTCGAATACGGAAAAATGTGAGACTGGCTTAACAGCCTCACACTAATACGGCTTTGCTGATCAAAGCATCTAAAGTAGGTCGTTCAGACCCCGGACACGGTTAGGCGAGTCCGGCATAAATAAACATGATGCTTACTAGCCGCGTAACCCCTTACAAGGGGCTCCACGCATGTACAACAAGAGACAATAAAGCTCAATTTTATTTATTTTTTGAATCGTACTCTGTTTATTTAAAATTACATTTTTCGCACGATCTTTTTTCAACTAAGTTCCTCTCTTTTACAGATGAAAAGCCGTGCTATACCCGTCCAGGATACGGCACAACGGAGACACAGGCGCAGACGCAGCGTGCAGGGACCCGCAAGGATTCTCTTGATTAAGACACTGCATAAACCTTTCTCACTGTCTCTTGTTGTTATTCATCCCCCGGTCTCTTGTTATAACCGAGGAGGAGGCTGGCGTTTTGGCATCGGCCGCGTCAGAATTTTGCACGTACCTGGACACCAGGGGCTTGTTATCAAGGGCATTGTTCAACCCACTTTATAAAAGACCGAATACCTTAGGGAGTGTTCGGCGTCTCGAGTTAGGCCTTATATGCATCAGCTCCGAATCATGTCTTTGGTCAAATGTTGGGTTTGCCCGGCTCACGTGTTTTGCTGCCTTACGTTCCGCTTTTATCGGCTAACGCGAACCGGAGAACTATCACATTGTGCCCGGTTCGGCCGCAAGAGCACCTCGAGAGAAAGCCGAAAACTGACTGTCATGATATAGCGAGAGATTGGTCAACCACTCGATGACCCACAGGAATGTTTAGAATTCCTCCGCATTAACGAAGGACCGTTTCCCCGTCAGGCATATACGCACCACGAATTCGGGAGAGTGCGGTGCCTCCAGGGGCTATATAGTAGCCCCACCATCGAACTCCTATGGCTAAGTGAAAGTGATAAAGCATTATAGTCCGGTTGCCTGGTTTGCTACGCTACCACCTCCTTAATAGGACCAAGACGTTGGATTAAGTGTGAAAAAGCGCCTTCTTTGCAAACACCCCCGCACTATGTGCGTGGGGGGCTGAAGTCAAGACTGCCATCTTTCGTGTTATATATACATATACATCAACGGGCCGCATAGGAGTAGTTTACTACTTGAACGCATAAGTATAAAAAAGCTCTTATATTATATTGAAACGTTGTTTCATAAGTTACACATGTCATTCAAACATAACATCCTTCGAGCACTGCGTCTCTATAAACCAAGCGCTCGACTGGTACTGGGCATCCATCCGAATCTGGGGACGCAATGTCGGTGGCCTTCATTTCTGCCCAGTATGTCTTGACACGGGCAAGAGCCATCCGCGCACCCTCAATGCATGCCGACCGCTTCATTGCGTCGATACGCGGTACCGCACCAAGGAACTGCTGCACTAAGCCAAAATAACTCTTCGGCTGAGGTTTCCCCGGCCACAAATGAGTCACGACATGCTTCATGGCAAGTCCGGACAATCGATTCAGCTCGGCCCATTCGGCCAACCGATCGGATAATGAAGAGGACGCTCTGGACTATGGAACTGCGACCAAAACAGCTCTTCACTTCTCTGCCCCTTCTGGCCTCGGAAGTGCTCAATCACGTTCGTGGCACTCGCCGCTAAATCCAGATAAGCATCCTCCGAACTCCACAACCGGTCCAACTGAGCATACTTCGGATCCGTGAACTTCCTCTGCAGCAGAAAAGGCTTTCCAGTAGCAACATCCACAGCCTGACGCAGCTCCTCCTTTGCAGCTCTCATTGCGGAGCGGGCATCCTTGGCTTCTGCGGTGGCCTTTTTTAGGTCCTCTTGCTCCGCAGCGTTCTTTTTCAAGAACACCGCAGCTGTCGAGAGCATTCTTCAACTTTATGGCCATATCGGCCATTTCCTCTTTGCTTCGGGCAAAGGAGCAGCCCGTTCGGCTTTTAGCTCTTCGGCCGCCTTTAAAGCGGCCGCATTACTATTTCTGGCCTGCTCCTTAGCTCGGGCGAGTTCCGCCCGCAGCTCCTCCACAGCAGCGGCACCACCTGCATTAAGCATACAAGTAGTAAGGCACGGGCGTCGAGCTCCCTTACCACGCGTCCGCGAAGAAGTCGCATACCTTGTGACTCGTCAAACCGCTTATTGACAAGCGCGATGTCCGCATCTGCCTCGTCAAGTTGCCGCTTTAGTTCGGCAAATTCATCAGTCCGGCTGACCACCTGACGCCCCGCCACCTATTTAGGAGCGGTGATATGTTATAACTGAGATTATGATCCTTGGCACGCTGTCAATTTTGACAACATACCGAGTCTCAGGGGCTACTATCTATACAGGGCGCATTCTATATGCATAACTGCCGAAGGTACATCATTTTTGCGTACCTCAAACCCGTCACAAGAAGCTTCGATGGCTTCATGCAATCCGCTCTCAGCGGATGCAATTCTTTCAATCACCGTACCCATTAGAGCACGGTGATCTTCGAGATAACCGCCGCCTCGAGCAGATCCTTCAGCTCCTCCGGCCGCACGCCAGTTGGCGCCGGACCTTCCGGCCCCGCCGGACTCGGGGAAACCCTCCATGACGACACCTCAGGGTCGTCCGGCTCGCCTGAAGGTGCGAAAGGTGCAGGCGTTTCGCTCTCCATCATCTCCGGAAGAAGATCCCCAAGACGAAGCTCACTGAGAAGGGCTGAGATCCGAACTACAAGGTATAATTTCGGTTATCTTCAGAAATAACTGCAGGGATGTACCTTATTACAAGACCCCTTCTTTTTACTTACGGCTCGCTGGAGGGCTGATCCCCTTGGGGAAATAGTGCGGCTGGGGTACTTCCCAGCGCCGGACTCTCTGACGAAGATTTCTTTCCCTCTTTGAGGCCTTGACCTCCGGATCTTCCGGCGGTCCTCTTCTCTCCTTGGAGGGTGGGGCTTTCGATCCTCCTTCCTTGAAAGCCTCCTTCAGGAGGCAATTGCTTCCCGCTCCCCCTTCGCCTTCTTCAAAAGGCGCGGCCTTCAGCATCTTGGTCAGCACGGGATCCGGCGTGGTTTCTAGGAGGGGAGCCGGACACCTTATCAACTTTGCCCTCGCTATCCACTCCTGTTCAAGAAACAGCTCCTTTAAGGGCAAGTTTATGATAAATGAACGGACAGCCTGTCCGGGTACAGGACTACTTACTTGAGTATCTGGGCGATTGCAGCTTAGTCCTGCATCCTCAGTCAGGTCCGGACACTTCTCTTGTGATCCGAAGAACAGTTTATACATCTCCATGGGCGTCGTACCCATTAAATGTTGGAGAGCTCGTGGTCCCTCCGGATTAAATTCCCACAGACGGAGGGGGCGACGTTTGCAGGGTAGAAGGCGCCGAATCAACATAACCTGCGCCACTACGAACAGATTGATCTCTCTTTCTTGGAGGTCTCGAATACGGCCCTGCAATAGAGGAACGCCCTTGGACGGCCCCCAGTCGAGCCCCTTGTTGACCCATTACGCCAGCCGCTGTGGTGGACCTGAACGGAAGGCGGGAGGTGCCACCCATTTGGTGCCCCTGGGAGCGGTGATACAGAACCACTCCCGTTGCCACAAACCAAGCTCCACCGGAAAAGAGCCCTCGGGCCACGGAGCATCAGCGCACTTGCTCATGATAGCCCCTCCGCACTCTGCCTGTTGCCCCTTGATCATCTTCGGCTCCACCTTAAAAGTCTTGAGCCACAATCCGAAGTGAGGGGTAATGCGGAGAAAGGCTTCACATACGACAATGAATGACGAGATATGGAGGATGGACTCCGGATTCAAGTCATGGAAATCCAACCCATAATAAAACATGAGCCCCTCGCACGAAGGGATCCGTCGAGAAACCTAAACCCCGAAGGAAGTGAGACACGAACACCACGCTCTCGCCGGGCTCGGGAGTGGGAATGACCTTCCCTGGAGCAGGCAGCCTATGCGAAATCTCGCCGGTTAGATACCTGGCGTCTTGCAGCTTTAGCACGTCTTCTTCCGTAACGGAAGAAGGCATCCACCGGCCGTGCTGGTCGGAGCCGGACATCGTCGAAGGTCTGAAGCGCCTAAATCTGGAGCTTTGGGTGTTAGAACTCGAAGTGCGAGGGGAATTCGATGGAGGATGGAAAAAAGAAGAGGGCCTTGGTCTCATTATAAAGAGGTTGAATACCAAGAGCCCTCCCCGTGGTCGATTGGGACTCGCCTTCGATAGAGGAGGTGTGCCAACGGGCACGGTTGGGTTACCCACACCCGTATTGATGAGAATCCCGGAATAAGGGGGCACGATCTACGCTTTGATAAGACGTGCTGTAACACCCCAAATTTTCTGGCCAAGTTTTTGATATTAAAATTTTTGCCAGGAGTTTTAAATTTTTATTTCTGTGGATTTTCAGAACTCTTCTTTTATTGTTAAGGAGTTTTGCATCTTTTCCCAAGTGGAGCTTCCCAAAATGTATTGGACCTTTATGCAAGCTCCTTATAACATTTTCTTAATCAGTGGATTTATTTATTGGATCATTTCATCCTGAGCTTTATTCATTAAAATGGATTGTTTAGATTTTTGGAGCCCTGTTTGTACTACAACCATTTGATAGAATCACTTAAAATTTCAACCAAAATTTGGAGATGTCATGAGATGTCTCTAAATCAATTATGTGCATTAATAAAATTATTTCATTGCCTATTTTGGGTTTTTCACCTGTTTTGCTTCTCTGGTCCAGTGGGCAATTTTACACTACAACCCATTTAAATATTTCCCTAGAGCCTCCACCAAAAATTATGGGATGTCAGTAGTAGCATGCCATCCAACTTTATGCAAAAACATAGTGATGTTCTTTGGAAATTTTGAGTGCAACAGCCTCTTTTTCATTCTGGACCAGACTTGTGTTTTCTACTACAACTCTATTATTTTTTGCTCCAATGACCTTGTGTTTTCTCATGCTTGTAGTCAACCTTGCAAAACCCCTAAGTCCAGGAGCATATTTTTTTTGGAACACTTTTGGTCCATGTAATGATGCCACTCACTCCTTGTCCAGAAGTGTAGTTTTGCAAAACTTGCACTAGCAAGTTTCTCCTTCTTGCAAACTGACTTCACCACCCTCTTGTGTATCCATAGAGACACTGATCTGGAGAGTTTGGCCACTCCAAGAGCTACCTAGGTGCCTTTGGCATTTTGTCAAACACCTGGAGTGCATGATCAGAATTGACATGAGTTGTTGTTGGCATTGTGAACTTGGTCTCCTGACCAAACCACCTTGTCCCCTAGGCTTCACTCTATCAACAACCTAGCTCTGTTGCCTGCCAACCTCACCTGTGACCTGTAGCATGCCACGGCATTTCATCAAGCACCTTTCGTGCGTGCTCTGGGCGCGCCCAGAGTGTGCGTTTGGCACCCACATGCACCCGAGCTGGCGCGTCACACCCCGCACTCAAAACCCGGCCCCAGCCAGCTCGTCGTGTCCCATTGCACCGCCACGCCACCCCGACCACCCCTGGCACCCCACAGCACCACCGCCAGGATGGCCGTGGCGGCTAGCTGCCGGCCGCTAGCAGGCCCGACCGTGGTAGGCGCCGCCCAAACCACCCCAGCTTGCCACCTGCCCCCTGGAACAGTGCGAGCTCATCCGCAGCCTCGTCCGCTAGCGCTCGTCGCCGCCACGTCGCCCAAGCTACAGGGAGGCGGTTCGCCGTCGTCCTTATCGCCGGCCGCCCCAGAACCGACCTCCACCGCGTATATAAGGGCCCCGGAGCTCAACCGAGTCCTCGAGCAACCTCATATGATCCTCCTAGTGTTGCCTTGGCCAGCAGTCGAGCAAGGGAAGGCCTTCTTCCCCGAGTCCGGCCGGTTCGGTCGCCGCCAAGCCTCGGCCAATTCCATCGCCACCAGTGCCTCTCCCTCTCCACTCTCTCCACCAAGAACTCTCCCTTCCTCTCGCGAGCACAACCCCTTGCTCAATTTTGGCCGGAGACCACCGCAGCCCCAAACTCACTATCCACCCGAATACCCCCTCCGCCGCAGAGCTCGCCACCGGCGACTCCCTCAACCCCCGGCTACCCTACGACCACCGGAAGGACCGCCTAGGAGTATCGGATCCATCCCTGTACTCGGATGCCCTCGAGGAGCCGCCACGCCGGCGAAGATCGCCGGAGTCCCCGCCTCCGTTCGGCCAGAGGAAAGAGAGGGAAGGAGACTGGTCAAACCTGACCAGTGGGGCCCCCATGACCCACTGGAAGTGACTCAGGCGCAGCCCATGCTGGATAAGTGGAAGCGCATTTTCAAAATGCACCTTCGATGTGTACGTATATTTCGAAACGTTTTCTTTCTGTTTTTATTTTTTTAAATATCAGATTTTGACCAAACTTTGACCGGCTGTATCTTTTTGAAAACAACTCCAAATGAATTGATTCTTTTTGCTACCTCTCTCAAATATTGTCCAGTTTATTTTAAGATTTATTTGAAAAATTTTCAACACAACTTTCTGTGCTGTTTTTATTTTGTGTGTTAATTCAAATATATTATTTTAAATAGGGTTTTTGAAGATTTCATGATGATTTGGATGCACCCTTATTTCCCTTGACCTAAAGGCAAGCATCCTGAACCCTGGTGAATTTTTGTGTGTATTGCATAGCACGGTGGCAACACCACCCCGTCATATACATGTGTCATTTTATGTGAGGATGAGACCCTATTTATGGGTGCATATAAATGAGTTTTACGCTAATAAGGTTGACATGATTTGTGATGGGAATCACCGTCATGCGTCTATCATGCATACCGGAAGAGAAGACGGGAAGGCCTTTGTTTTGGGTAGACACGGTCTTGTCCCTAATCCTCCGTCGAGACGGCCGTGTCCGGTATGGCATGAGGGGTATGTTGGGTGATGTTTCCATATGTTTTTTGAAATATATGCATTGTTATGCTAATCATGCAGGAAAGAATTGCAACCTCCTGAGTCGACCGTAGATCGGGTCTTGTGCCAGTAACCCCCATACTTGCTTTGTACTACCACTCGTCCCATCGCCAAGTAGGGTACGGTTTAGTAAGTTGTCAACCCTTTTCTAGCACACACCGTACAGAGAGGCCGTGGTGGAAGATACTGGAGGCATCCGGTAGTCATGCCACCGGGTCCGGGAGCATCGGTGTTTCGGTTGTAGCCGAAAGGGGGTAGCTCCCCAGTTTGCGCGCGGTATAAATTTTATGATCCCATGTTACGTCGAGGTTGTGGCCTCCCCACTTAGAGTTTTGCTTAACAGGTGTCATGGGTGATTCCAGACACATGTGAGTTAAGCTGGTGTGTGCAAGTTAGGTGTGTTTTCAACAAAAAGACCGTAGATGAAATTAGTCCCGATGGACTAAAGAAATCCGTTACTCGTGGGTAAAGAGTACACCCTCTGCAGAGATTAAACCTATTCGAATAGCTGTGTCCATGGTTAAGGATTACAGTTTGGGATGGGTCTAGTGTCGGTCTTAGTGTTGGTCTCCGGAGGTGAAACTGTGAAACTGTTAAACCTGGAAGCACGATTGTGACTTATGATAATTTATGATTACCATTTTTGGATGTGGACTAACCCGTGATATTTTTCTGGTATTATCGAATATCCCTGGGATGGTTCTACCTCCTGGATATTCATTGTGGCATTTCTTTTAAAGCCCTTTATGTGGTGTCGCTCAGACGCCCGACTCTGGCATTTCTTTTAAAGCCCTTTATGTGGTGTCGCTCAGACGCCCGACTGTGGCATTTCTTTTAAGCCCTTTATGTGGTGTCGCTCAGATGCCCGACTGTGGCATTTCTTTTAAAGCCCTTTATGTGGTATCGCTCAGACGCTCGACTGTGGCATTTCCTTTAAAGCCCTTTATGCGGTGTCGCTCAGACGCCCGACTGTGGCATTTATTTTAAGCCCTTTATGTGGTGTCGCTCAGACGCTCGACTGTGGCATTTCTTTTAAAGCCCTTTTTGCGGTGTCGCTCAGACGCCCGATTGTGGCATTTCTTTTGAAGTCCTCTATGTTAATTATTTTCATAATTTTAATACTACCTGATGACTGCATATTCCCAAGTACATGCTTGCACGTTTCAGGGTTTTATTTATCTTATGTGACTAACGTCATGAGCATAGTATATTTTCAGCACATCATTGTTAAATTATGCCTGTGTTCATTATGTTTGCGAGTACATTCAAAGTACTCACTGGCTTGTCCCTGGCTATTGTCTTGGCCAGATTTCCTTGCTTGGAGAGGAGCGTTGCGATGGCAGTCCCAGAACCTAAGCAACGATGATAACAGCCACGCGAAGATAGGAGTTAACCTGGTCAGCTGTTCCTGTGGGAAATGGAGTCCCATAGGCGAGGATATTTCATAACCCGTTTCCGCCATGAACCTTTAGTAGAACCTTTTGTTGTACTCACAGTCCAGAATGGTCTTGTACTACACATATTGTATTTTGCTTGGATTTTCTGTATCAGGTTAGTGCCTTATCAGCTAACAGTTATCCTGGGGTTGATAAGCACAAGGACCACTTTTCCTGGGATTAGCACCCGGAGAATCGGTCGCCACACGTGCCAAGGAAACCGCCTCGCTAAACGCGCTAAGGTGGAACAGTAAAAACGATTCGAATAAAGGCCTGGCCGTGGTGTGATGTCACGCCACGGAATACATCAGCAGATTTGTGCAAAAAGTTATTCTCTCTACGGTGGTATGTGGAACTTGTTTTGCAGAGCCGAACACTATCCTTGTTTCAAAAGCTTCTATGAAGTATTCGGAGGAGGAACCCGCCTTGCAATGCCGAAGACAATATGCGCGCCGGACTCGTCGTCATTGAAGCCTCGTTCAGGGGCTACTGAGGGAGTCCTAGACTAGGGAATGTCCGGATAGCCGAACTATCATCTTTGGCCGGACTCCTAGACTATGAAGATACAAGATTGAAGACTTCGTCCCTTGTCCGGATAGGACTTTCCTTGGCGTGGAAGGCAAGCTTGGCGATACGGATATGTAGATCTCCTACTATTGTAACCGACTCTGTGTAACCCTAACCCTATTCGGTGTCTATGTAAACCAAAGGGTCTTAGTCCGTAGGACGAACAACAATCATACCATAGGCTACCTTCTAGGGTTTAGCCTCTCTGATATCGTGGTAGATCTACTCTTGTACTACCCATATCATCAATATTAATCAAGCAGGAGTAGGGTTTTACCTCCATCGAGAGGGCCCGAACCTGGGTAAAAACATCGTGTCCTTTGTCTCCTGTTACCATCCGCCTAGACGCACAGTTCGGGACCCCCTACCCGAGATCCGGCGGTTTTGACACCGACAGTGGGTATCCTGGATCTTTCGAGGCGATGAGGTCTTTCTCTACCCGCACCACATCGTCATGAAGTCTCCTTAGATCACCAAATCTGACCCGTAGCGCTGTTGCAGGTAGGATTGGTTGACCGGGGACATGCCATTTATCCGCATCGGGGATATCTATACGGTGCTGAAGCCGAGGCTGCTGAGGTGGCTGGATCATAGAATCAGCTTTTTTTGCCTTTCCTCGCTCTCTTCCTAAACTTCTTTACTACCGGAGGGTCGTCCATAATACGTTGAGACGGCAATTCAGGCACCAACTCATGACGCTCAAACCCTGAGGAGGCGCCAGTATAGAAATATTGTTCAACGCCATCGTCGTCCTCATCCTCATCCATGGCAACGTCATTAGCGACTAATGGAGCCTCCTCCTTACCCCGTCCGCTATCACCCAACCCGACACCCGACGCTAATTGGGTAGGTGGGGTATTGATGTTCATACCTTGTTGAGGCTGCGTGCTCGTGGGTGTGCTCCCGGACGCCTCCAGACGAAGCAGACTCTTTGGCCACAATAGGACCCACCCAACATTGCAACAATAACCAAGCCGCCGCGGTGTCTCGTCGTCATCCCCCAGTAGTACTGGAGGAGGCAAATTCTCGTGGCCCGGTTTGACACTGGCCACGGAAACCTTGAAGAAATTCGGGGGGATCGGCCGGCTATGGAACAATGGTTCCTTCGGCTCCATTATCATCGCCTTCCCCACATCCACCTTCTGGTCGCCGATGGTGTACAATATGGTGCACGGGGTTTCGTCGGCCTGCAAAGAAAAGTCTGCGACATGAGACATCTGAAAGGCAACGCAAACGGGAGATTATACATTTATATTGAAGGGGCCGGTGTGACAGATACCATGAGGGCGTCGAGCTCAGCCAAAGACGAAGCACCGCCGAGCATGTCCGGTGTGGGAGCCAGTGCGGGAGCAGGTGCAGCTGCAGGTGCTGGTGCAATGCTAGTCGAGCTGCTCCCCGCCAAGAAGTCAGCAAAGGGAAAGTCCGCTGCATTTTTTTTCTGGATTTTGCCTGGTCCAGTTGAAAACGGCCGGAACCAAGGAAGTATAAATATCTACAGCCACCTGTTTTGCGGCAGCTACCGCTGTTGCGACTGTCTGAGTTCATTTCTTCTCAACCGCAATCTCAACCTTCTTGTCGATGTTTTCTTCATTTAACCTCCGTCTTTCCTTTCTCTCCTCCGTGGTCTCACGGTAGTACTTCTTCCACGTGGCGCCGTCTTTGACACCGTGCATGCGTCCATACGACGGTCGAGTATCCACCGGTTGTCGTTTCAATATGTTCAACGCCCGGTTGAATGGAGTGTCCCACTTGGGCCTCGCCAATCCCTCAGACGGCGAGTCGCTTTCGGTCGCAATCCTATGCTGCTCTCTCTGCAAAAGGCACAAGGATCGTTTACAAATATGACTAACGTGTGCAGTCGAATTGATCAGAAACTAAAATTACCAGCAGTCTCATGAACTCCGTAATAACTGCTTTTGTCTCGTAAACCTTCTTCACTGGGTCCCAACGGTGCCGGGCCCTAAGGACGTCACGCTCCTGCTGGACGGTGAAGTCCGCCAAGGGGTCTGGGATGCCCAGACTCGCGGCTTCTGCGTCCTCCTTGGCCCATTTGGACCTTTTTCTGCCGTAACCACGGCTTCCGAGGTGGTGGCTCCCAATGTTCCTCTCTTGAAGCCCCTTAATGTACTTAGACTTTTGTTTGGCAGCTTCGGCCTCGCAAGCCTCCTTGAATATTTGAAAATGCTCTTCCGTGATTGTCGGATAATCCTTTACAATCTTGGAGTAGGGTTCCTTATTGACGATGATCCTTGCTTTCACTCGATTTTTCCAGGCGGCCAACGCGTCGCTAAACTTGGTCATGGCGTGTTTGTTTATTTTCTTCATTGCCGGGTCCTCATCTGGATCTACATAATCCTTCTCATTCCGACCCGGGAACAAGAATATCTGGTGAACTTCTTTAGGAGGGAGCTCCTCATATTTTCTATCTTCTGTAGTTTCTCATCGTTGATGGTGGCGGTTGTCCGTACGATGCAGCCTATTTGATTGCCGTAGCATCGACGCACTTCCTCGGGCGCCGTTGGCTCAAAATTGCCATCGTCCACCTCCGTGACCACCACTCTAGTAGTCCTGAGTTTGTTAGGAACCCGTTGCATCTTTGCTTTCGGTTCTACACCGGCTCCGCTCCCTGAGGCAGCGCCGGTCTCGATGTCGGTCTGAGTCTGAGCGCCAGTCTCAGTCTCAGCACTGGTCTGCATGTCGGTCTCCGTCCCCGATGCTACCGGTGGGCCCAGCAACAACATCAGTTGATTGTCATTTAGGCTAAAAATTAAATGCCTTGCCGGTAGACGTCAGTCATAATCACCGTAACCCTGTCCATCATCGTTGCTAGCCATGTTTCCTATGATTAAATCTAGTCAATTAATTCTAGACCTAATAAAATGAATAATGACATAAAAAAGTCCTATTGTTTTGCAGGAATGTTGACTCCTTCCTGGTGCGGCAAATCACGGGCAGTCGATATGTCCTACTTTGTAGCACAAGTCATGCCGAAATTCACGGAAAATTTCGGCATGACCTTTGCTAAAAAGTGGACAAATCGAGAACCTGAAATTTGCCAAAACGGAAATGAATCAACATTCCGACAAAACATATAAAGGCCACTCAGCTTCATTGAAACAACAAAGCCACTTGGGCACAAACAACATGACCACTTCAATGAAAAGATATAATCAACAATAAAAGTCTAGGAAGGGATCATCTTTAAAATAAAACTTGCCTAAATAACCTAGATAATTAACCTAATTAAGCTAGTTAACCTAACTAGTTCTCTGTCAAAGCCCTAACTAAATTTTTGCATTAACCCAGGTAATTAACCTAATTAAACTAGTTAACCTAACTACTTCTCTATCAAAGCCCTAACTAAATTTTTTCCCTAACCTAGATAATTAACATAATTAGACTAGCTAACCTATGCATGAGAGAGAGAGGAGGGGTGGGGGCTTACAAAGGATGGCTCCGGTGGTGGCGAGGAAGGCAGGGGCGTCTCCGGTGATGGCGAGGGAGGCAGTTGTGACGAGAGAGGATCCGGTGGCGTCGACGGCGGCTCCGGTGGCGTTGATGAGGCCGCTAGGCTCTGTGAAGTTGGGGGCGGCTCCGGTGGCGTCGACGGCGCACGCTCTGGTGGCTCCGGGGGCGTCGACGTCGGCAATAGACGGTGGCGAAGTGGGGCGACGGCGAATAGGGGAGACGGCAGCGCGGGGTGGGTCGAGAGATTTGGGGGGCAAGTGGTGGCCGGGGGGAAACAGTTTTTTGGTTAAGTCAAAACTAGCTGTAGCGCGTTTCGCTGAACGCGCTATAGCTAAGGTAGCTATAGCATTTTATCCAAAACGCGCTACTGCTATACCTATGTAATTTTCTCCCTTTTTTTATTTCCTTTTCTGTTTCTATAGCGAGGGTACTGGAAACGCGCTGCAGCTATGTTAGCTATATCGCCTCTTACTAACACACGCTACAGCTATGCCTTTCTCTGTTTTTTCGCTTTTTCATTTGTTTTGCTTTACATTTTATTTTTTTCTTTCTCCTTTTTCTGTTTCTTTCATTTTCATTTACTTTCTGTTTGTTTTTCATTTTATTTTATTTCCATTAGCAGTAGCGCTCTTATTGGGAAACGCGCTGCTACTCATGCCCTAGCGGTAGTGCGCTTCGTGCTTGCACGCTACTGCTATGCGTAGCCCATCGTTCGACCAATGGGAATATTAGTAGTAGCGCTTTTAAAGTAACACGCGCTACTGCTAGAATCGTATCTGCAGCGCAGTTTATTCTGCACCGCTACTGCTATCTAGCACTAGCGCCCTTTTTTGACCCGCGCTGTTGCTAAATTTCTGTTTATAAGGTTTTCCCTAGTAGTGAGGGAGTAAACAAACATACACAATTCTAGATCCATGACGAAACAACACGTTGCTAACACAACATATCTCAAAACAAAAATTGGATTGGTTGTTAATTTACATAGTTGAATTTTTATGTTTTTCGTTGAAACAAAAATGACATGATTATGTTGGACCTACTCTAGCAAGGAGGAACCCTCCACGGACTATTCGGTAAGATGAAAGATGTTGAGATCACCCCATCTCAAGATAAAAATCTTAGATCGAGACTGACATAGATCGATAGTCTCACCAACCCATCCCATTTGTACTTGTGTTCCAAGGCAAGAGTATTACCTAGTAGTTTTAAAGTGAGGGCCACATGAGGTTTCTTTGAGTCGTAGTTCAAAACTAGCCAAGTTTTTGCTGATGATTCTCAAAATTGGAGTGCAAACCTGGTTGTACCTACAACCGGGTCGTCCGGCGACAACGTGCTAGCACCCCTACTTTCGCACGATAGCCACCCCTACCAGGCTGTAGCTCGTGCCGTCCTGACCCGGGCGGCAAGCCCCGGCCGGCGAGCCGGCCCTCTGACCTTGCACGCCGCTCCTGGTCGGCCATGGCTCCCGTCGTCCACTTCCTCCATCCTCAGTGCTGACTAAGCAGTTCCGTTGTCCCTCTTCCCGACCTTCACCCGCGAGCTCGAGCCTCTCCACCGGGCATGGATGCGAGCTTCCCACACGCTGTCTACCGCGAACTTAAGGAAGATGACGGACGTGGGATGATTTCATTGGGAATCTCCCAATCTAGTTCAGAGGGAAGATGACGATCGTGAGACGATTTAGCAGCATATATATATATATATATATATATATATATATCTCATATTGCTTTGAATTTTTTTTCAATTTATTGCATTATTCTAAGGGAAAAGCTTAGCTTCAACCGACTGATGCGCGCGCGAGCGTCCGCCGCTTGTGTAACCGTTAGATCAATCCCGATCAAGTATCCAGGCTGGCCATAAGGCAGTCCTGCGCGACGAGTCATTTTCTTGCAACAAGGGTCTTGTTTCAGTAGATTTATGCAACACAAGACTAGTTTCAGAAAGAAAGAAAAATGATACGGTGATGAAGGTTTTTTTCTGCAACTGGGGTCTTGTTTCAAAAGATTTCTGCAACATATCTTTTGTTTTAGAAAGAAAAGAAATGTTTCGGTTGTGAAGTTTTGTTTTCTACAACAAGGGTCTTGTTTCAGAAACATAGCCCGAGTTGCAGCGCCGTAGGGGCCCCGACATTAGAGAGTGAGTGGTCAGACATTGCAACATGAGGCATGTTTCAGAAACATAGCTCGAGTTGCAGAAAACACCGAAGAAGCATCGGGCGTGAGAGGTCGCCGCCGGCATGCTTGATTGGAGATTGCAACTGCTCACGGGGCTGATACGGAGGAGGAGCAGCAACTCACGCGAGCACGACAAGGACTAGTTCCCCGGCACGCTGGCGGCAGCGTTTTTGCGGTGGCGGCGACTGCCGCCGCGCAGGGCGAAGCTGTTGAAGGAAGACGGAGAGGGGATTCTGTTTTCGAAACTGAGCGGCTGTTGCAGGAAGTAGGGAGGTGTTCACACCGTGCGATGGTTAGCTCAGACGGCTGTCAGGGCGCTCATCCAACGGTGCTCCATGCGGCAGATGTTTCCAATACATCTGCCGGAAGACGCGTTGCGGCGCCCATCCCTCCAAAAAGAATTACTTTCCCACCACATAATTTTGGTTTACTGTAGTTTGCGCCAATATTTTGTGTTCTCACAAAAAATAGAGTATTTATCTTGCCGCTAAAGACCCTTCCTAACAACCCACGATTACTATTCTAAACCAAATCACACGGCGTCTTCATCGGCGATTAGATCTGGAGCTCTCATCCCTGGTTCAGGTTGTTCTTTCTCCCGATCTCCTCCCATCCTAGAACGTCCAGAAATCCTGGCGTCGTCCAGCGGGTGCGGCGGTTGCCCAACGCGCCGTGCTGTGCCGCCGACGAGGAGTCATCGTCCTCGATCTCGCCCTCCTCCCTCTCCTCCGGGCCCGCCGACGCGGGCCACATCTCCGTGTCCTCGGCCATGCCCGCTCGCCGCCGCACGCCCCGTCGGCTGCCCGACACCCGCGTGACCCCGCCCGCTCGCTCGGCCGCTCGGTCCTACCGCCCGCTGTCAGAGGCCGTCGCCCTCGCCCACTGCCGGAGACCCCGGCCCACGGCCGCCGCCCCTCGTCCGCTGCGGGATACTCGCGAGTGCCGCCCGCTCGCCTCGTCCACTCCGTCACAGGGAGACATCCCTCGGCAGCGCCCCGCCCCCCGTGCTGCCCACCGCGAACCCCGACCAGTGCGCCCTCCCTTGGCGGCGCCTATGTTTGGGTGAAGTCGAGCCAGCGGGCGTCGCCTGGCTCCCCTCCCCCGGGCGACCATGGAGGAGCCATGCACTGCTAATGTAGTATCTCTTGTTTTTGATAATTTCGCATAATGTAGTTCATGACTACAATGTTTCTTACTCTGATTTTATTCTGAAGATTTCAGATGATGAAGACGATGGGTGATCGTGATGGTGACACCCAGAGCTAGATGGCCACGAGGAATTCAATATGATATGTCAGTATTCACATCTGCTCTACATAATTCTGCAACTATATGTGTATGAGTACTAATCAAACCAAAAACTATCAATATTTATTTTAATTGTGAAGCAACAATGGTATGAAGAATATCTGCTATTGCCGGTGTGTTGTCTTTGTAGTGGCTCATTGAGAAGTTAGGCTTTAATAATGTGACTGATAAGCCAGTTGCACTTAAAATGATGAGAGATGTATGTGAATATGTTCTTGAATCCTCCGAAAGGAAGCAAAGCTAGCACATAGTGGTGGTGATATCTTGACGAGTTACAGAGCGGCCTTGCAGAGGCAGCTTGGGAAGATTAACAAGGGATTGCATTGGAATTATTTCTGATTAAGTATTAGCGCTGGATTACCACTGTTGTTGGTGTTAGTCCAGCTGTACTGGTGCCATAACTACACTATCTGGGTTGGCACTTCAGTTGAATTCTGGATTTATTCTTTTGGTCTGGTTCTCTCCTTATGATTGTCTTCTACTGTATGACTTGGTATATCATAGTTCAAAACATGTTGGGCCTATTTTTTCGCGATACTCAGTGAGGAACATGTGCAGGTGTGGGACTTGATAAAGCTTGGAGATTATCTTAGTGCAAGGGATGATGTCGATCCCTCTAGGATAGGGATTGCTGGTGAATCACTTAGAGGTATTATAGATAATGATTACATCATGATACTTTATTAATACATAGACTTCACTTTTAGAAAACTTATCCTTTTTATTTGGAGCTGAATACGGGAATGCATGCATTGTTTGTTGCTTTTTGTGGATACACGGTACAGTGTTGTTGTTACAATAATCGGTGTTCAGGTACACACAACAGTAATTTTATTGATATGGGTGCACATAGTTTTGTGATTTGTCCCATGTAAGTAAAGCAATGCTCTTTGTGGTGGCTACAGGGATTTCAATGGGCAATAGATAATGACATGTGGCAAGCTAGAGTTGATAGCATTAAGCCTTTATTTGAAGGTTAGATGCCATGCATCCTCTAAGATTGGGCACACACCATTGAAAAATATAGATCACAGCTGATATATATATTGTATCAGTTCAGAACATTTACATGTAAGTATCTATGTCATTTTGTGTTTCCTGTACAAGCAAGAATTGATTCAGGGAAGAGTGAAATAGATGCAGAGGTTGTGAAAAAGGTGACTATCTGATTTATTTGACATTTATTTCTGATTGTTCCATTGTAAATGTTGCACGATCGTGTATTGACATATTTTTACCAGGTTTGGGACAAGATAGCACCTGCTATGGCTTCACAGTTTGATGCTCCCTACTCAGTTCCTCCGATTGCACCACATCCACTCCTCCTAAATGGTAAAACCTATCATATTTCTTATTGAGTGCTTCTGCTTCGTCCAATAGTTATTGCATGACCCAACATATTCAAAAGTCCCTCACTTTTATGAGTTCAATGAGCACTTGTCAGGGCTGGACTTCCAGTCTTCAGTATATACTTTGTCTTATGATTTTATGGTTGAGCCAGAACTGTTGTTAACACTTTGTTTAAAAGTTAATGTTAATTGAACATTTTTCTTGCTGCTGGAGCTTCATTTATCGATTACCATGCAGGTGCTGACGACCCTCGTTGCCCAGTCCTTGGTCTACAAGAACCTGCCTCAAAAACTGCTGAGGCTTATGCAGAAGCTGGTTCTGCGGATAAGTTCAAGGTAACATTCAGTCTGCTCCCTCCGATCCAAATTAATTGACGCTCCTCTAGTACAACTTTATCTTTTGACATGCAATATGTTTATTTTTCACCATTAGGTGTGGTTCCATGTTTGCCTAGACTTTTTTTTGCATGAATCCAAAGCAATTGACAGTGGTTACCGCACCTATAATTGTTCTTTTCGTAACATAACTGAAACTATAGATTGAGCCACAACTTAAATCAATAGTGGAAGATTTTAGTACATGTACTTGTGCTTATGCTTTAGACATTTACACTTGTAAAATTGTTCTGATCCCTCAGTTACATGCTTGCTGACAGAGCATTACTCCAGTTAGTCTGGCGATAGTTCTTTTTAACAATGGGGCTGGAATAATTGTATGGCGTATGTTATGTTGGACTCATTAATTAGAACTATATGTATTTTTGATTTCTTGATTGCAGGATCCAAAGAACTAGATCAACTGGACTCTAGATCACGGACAATTTATTCTTGGCACATAATTAGGATGGCTAATTTACATTTGAGTTTCATTTGATGGACATTTGCTATGAGAATTATGAATTTTATGAATCTACATATTCTACGTATGGTTTTGAATATTGTAATTGAATGCGTGCATTTTTTTAGGTTGCAATAGGCTATTGCCACAACCCACTTTTGGTTGCCACATGTTAGCACCATGAAGATTTAAATTCTCGCAATAGTTTCTCGCTACAAACATTTCACCCGTTGCGATACCTGTTTATCACCGCCAAAACTAGTATGTTACAATACAACGACTGGAATATTTGTTGCCATAACTTAATGCCACAAGTGTAGCGGTTTGTGGAAAAATGCCTAATGCCACGAAAACAAGGATTGTTGGCATAGTTTATTGCTTCAATTTAATATTTCCACGAAATTGTATGCACCATAAACGAGCGTCGTTGGCATCGGTTGTTGCCACAAATGTTTATCGCCATGAGCTATCAGTCACCATGATTTGTTACATGTTACATTAAAGCTATCTCCATAAATTAAATTGTGGCATCAGATGAGTGTTGCCACGAGAAAACATGTGGCAACTTCCCACATGGTTGTTGCAATTGCACACTTTGTTGCCACAATTGCTTTTTGTGGCAATAACCTATTACCATGCGTCCAGTCGCAACGGCTGCCAACTAATGTTGTTTCGTGGCAATAGGTATTTATCGCCACAAATCGACATGTATGACATGTATTGCAACGAACAATTTTGTTGCAATAGACCCGAATCCTTGTAAGTATTCCATGGTTTGATAGGCTCGCTACCTTCACTCCATGTGTAATCCCTAGCACACCAAGCCACTGATTGATTTGTTCAAGGAAAAGAAGTTCTTAAGTGCTAATCCTTAAGGGCCCAAAGGTACATGTGCAGGACTTCGCTCTCCGCAATGATGGTTCCCAATCGGAACTCGGTATTGTTGCGTTGTAAGACTAGTGTTGCATTGTAAGACTACTATGTGGTCATGCTTGTCTTGGACAACGTGTTCACATGTATGTAGCAGAACCAGCTCATGTTTTGGAGCTTGCTATCATAGTTCATTTCCCGAGAGTCTCGCAACGCCATCTCGTCGATTTGTATTGCAATCTTTCATTTTTCTCTCTAGACTGGATGTGTCTGGAATATCCTGACACCAACCAGATCTGAATCTCAGGCAGATACGATGGTTGGGACATTCCCAACATCTACATTTTGTTCCCAGCTTTCACTGACGAGGACATGTACTGGGGGTAGGGTAACAGGCCGGTAACAGGCCTGACCTAAAGACCCTACCCATGGACACCGTGACATCAGGCACTGCCTTTGGGCCTGGGCCAGATCGCCCGTCAGATGTACCAAGAACTTGAAAGTCACTTTCGGACGGCAACAACCACTCGAGCACGGCACTCCACTCGACGAGCTCATTCCAGCCGGGTAACTCACTCGGATATGCGAAGACCAATAGTCAGCATAACGGTTTTGTAGTGGCCAGGTATTATGGCATTGATACTCCACTTTGTAACATAGGAGGTGAGGGGGTGGAGCACTCTATATAAGCCACCCCCACCACTAGACATGGGGGCTCTTTTCTTCCACCTCTCTATCTCTTTTCGCCATTAGTCTCAGGACTTAGCTCAGGCACGGGATCCGTTCCCTTCTCTCATACATTGTAATCTCCGGATACATATACAGATAAAACAAAGCCTCTCTGGAGCACGAGACATAGGGTTGTTATCTCCACAGTGAGAGGCCCGAACTCGCTAAAACCACCGTGTCACCCATTTGCATCTCGATAGATCATGCTCTGTTATCCTACCCCTCTCTTATTGTCAGGATCATTCCCACGACAGTTGGCGCCCACCGTGGGGCATGGCGTCTACCGAACCATGATGCGAATGGTTTGTTTCAATTCTTACATATATTCCCTATTTCACTTGTGTTGCCTCTTGCCTTTGCAAAGAACAGGATCATCTTCGGCTTCTATGCGAACACTGTGTCCGCTATTCCTCGCATGGTCGCCGCATGTGCGGATGAAGAGGCGAGGAGATCAGCCCATCCGACTCCCGGAGCGGTGAAATGCTCTGCCGCACCCAGCACCGTGCACGCTTGCCGCCCCGCGACGCGCTCGCTAGCCCAACGCCGCGCTCGCCGGCCCTGGCTTGGCACGCTAACCGGTCACCTGCATCTCCTTCGTCTGCGTCATCTACATCAAAAGGTACGTAGCCCACTATCCCGAGCGCATAACGAGTGCCTCATAATCCTTCGTTAATTTGATCACCTAATTAAGCGGTCAATTATCATAGCTCATTAAGCGGCTTGTTAAGCGGTTGATTACTGCAGCAAATTAAGCGGCTCATTAAGCGGTTAACTACTGCAGCTCATTAGGCAATTAATTATTGCAACCAAAACTTCTGCGGTTCCTATGCCAGTTAATTGTGCATGCATGCATAACCATCCCTGGTCTTTAATCCTTGCAAAATAGCATCCGTGCAGGGACTCTTTAGTCCAGCAAAACAATATTCGTGGCTACTAACCTGCAGGGCCACTCATCCGTCAAGGTCCTCGGTCAGCAGTTCACATAGACGGACGTTTTGTTTTGAGTGACTAACACTACATGCAGGTTAACTCAGATGAAATTTGACGACTAATGTGCAAGGACTCGACGCCTCGCACGCCACACTCACTGGACATATCTTCATAAACTTATCTGACTCGACCGCACCGCGTCACGCCACTCGATGAGACACTTGACCTCCCGCGCGTTCCCGTCACTTGGACGCCCCGCGCATCGTCCCTCCACGGCACGCGTCTACATCACTCAGACGCCCCCGCTCATCATCACTCTGCGGGATGCGTCTACTTCACTCAGACGCTCCGTGTGTCGCCACTCTACGGGACGCCCTCGGACGCCTCGCGCATCGTCACTCCGCGGCAAGCATCTTCATCACTCGGCCGCCCCGTGCGTTGCCACGCCACGGGATGCATCTACTTCACTTGGCCGCCCCATGCGTCGCCATTTGGTTGGTCACCTCATAACCACTCGGCCGCTCCGGGCCTCGTCAATCGATTGGTCACCTCATCACCACTCGGTCACCCCGCGACACAGTTTTTACAATTTCATAAATGATTGTTATTCTTTTTTATATGATCTAAATCCCCCAGTGGGTGACTTAGTTGCGAATCCGTCTCGCCTAAGCTTAAAAAATCCTGCCCAGTGGAGAGCAACCCTCCCACTCGGGGGCTTAGTTGCAGTCCAGTACTCACCTAAGTTTCAAAAAAATCCTACCGAGTGGAGAGCAACCTTACCACTCGGGGGCTTAGCTGCAGTCTAGTACTCGCCTAAGTTTCAAAAAAATCCTATCGAGTGGAGAGCAATCCTCCCACTCAGGGGCTTAGCTGCAGTCCAGTACTCGCCTAAGTTTCAAAGAAATCTTGCCAAGTGGAGAGCAACCCTCCCACTCGGGGGCTTAGATGTCCAGTACTCGCCTAAGTTTAAAAACACCACTGGCCGCCCCGCGCGTCGCCGCTCGGTTGGTCACCTCATAACCACTCGGCCGCCCCGCGCGTCGCCACATGTTGGTCACCTAATAACCACTCAGCCGCCCCGCGCGTCGTCACAGGTTGGTCTCCTCATAACCACTCGGCCGCCCCGTGCATCGCCACTCAGTTGGTCACCTCATAACGACTCGGCCGCCCCGCGCGTCGCCACAGGTTGGTCACCTCATAACCACTCGGCCGCCCTGCGCGTCGCCACAGGTTGGTCACCTCATAACCACTCGGCCGCCCCGTGCGTCGCCACTCGGTTTGTCACCTCATAACCACTCGGCCGCCCCGCACGTCGCCACAGGTTGGTCACCTCATAACCACTCGGCCGCCCCACGCGTCGATACAGGTTGGTCACCTCATAACCATTCGGCCACCCCGCGCGTCGCCATCAGGTTGGTCACCTCATAACCACTCGGCCGCCCCGCGCGTCGATACAGGTTGGTCACCTCATAACCACTTGGCCGCCCCACGCGTCGCCATCAGGTTGGTCACCTCATAACCACTCGGCCGCACCGTGCGTCGCCATCGGTTGGTCACCTCATCACCACTCGGCCGCCCCGCGCGTCGCCATCGGTTGGTCACCTCATAATCACTCGGCCGCCCCGCGCGTCGCCATCGGTTGGTCACCTCATCACCACACGGACGCCCTACACGTCGCCATCGGTTGGTCACCTCATAACCACACGGCTGCCCCGCGCATCGCCATTGGTTGGTCACCTCATCACCACTCGGCCGCCCCGTGCGTCGCCACTCCGTTGGTCACCTCGTCACCACTCGGCCGCCCCCATCGCCACGCCACGCCGCTGGATGCGCTCTACTTCACTCGGCCGTCCAGCGCGCCTTCGCATGCTAAGTCATTTTACATTCTGTTATTTTCGTCTTCCCGAGTATTGATGAAGTCACACATCACGTTCACTCGGAGGCCACGCCACCGAGTGTACCTCTACGCTTGGTTGCTTATTTTCACATACTTGCTTAGTACTGGTTATGTGACTCCCAAGTCCAACTTCCATTTTTTCGCATACATCATTCATGAACACCAGGTGTCGTTCTTCATTTCAAGTTTGCATCGGTCCTCCAGGGCTGCAACTTAGTCGAAACACTACACTTCCGTTTTATTTGAGCTAGTATTCCAATGAGTTCAGTCGGATCCGTTGCTTCGACAAGTTCGAACGGATCCTTCGGTCTTTCAGACTCTTGCTGGTTAACCAACAAGCCCCTTGCACTCCCAGCGGGTGTCTATGGGTGTTATTCACACTAATCATTTAGCACACATCAAATTTCCTCGAGAAATTATTCCGTTGGCTTTTGCACTTTTTTACACAAGTTACGCGGTCACTCGACGGCCCTTTGCGCCAACTTCATCGCTGCTCGAACTCGGTCACCATACCGGTCCCAGCGCACCACAACACCGACCTTGTCGCTCTGTTGACTTCAAACACATCCGGCCAACCCCTCTATGGAATTCTCTTCATCGAATCAATGATATAGACCTCGTCGGGCATGAGACAGATAAGTCCCTTTCATAATTAAACTTCACACTTCACTCTTTTGCGAGTTTGCCTCTTTCGAGCATCACTAGGAAGCTTCTCCTCATCTTTACCCAAGTCCGACTCAATGAATTGCAAATCATCCATTCAAAACTATATTTCTCATATTTCGACATGTCCGTTGTCGAAGCCTATAGTATGCTCGGGGGCTACTCCGCACTCGGGGGATGCATCTCATTTGGAATGACACTCTCCTGAGTGGTCGAGTACTTCATCACCAGTCAGATCCTTCACTTCAACAAGTGCATTCGATCCGCCACTTTGACAAGTTTTATAATCACCCAGACGCTCTGCATGCTATCTTCATTCCTACTCAGACTCAGTTGTCATGCCGGTCTTGTTGCGTCGCAACCACACTACACCAAACTCATCGCTACAACATTTTCAAAAGCATCAGCCTAACTCCTTCGAAGACCATTTCAGCCACTTGGCTGGACACGCAATCTGTCACTCGACCACCCCGCGCATCACCACTTGGCAGGACACGTAGTCCTTCACTCGGCCACTTCGCGCATTGCCACTCAGTTGTGCACATCATGACTCAGTCGCCCCACGCGTCGCCACTCGGTTGGGCACGTCTTCACCACTCGGTCGCCCCACGCATTTCCACTCAGTTATGCACGTCTTCATCATTCGGTCACCTCGCACATCATGACTCGGTCGCCCCGCGCGTCGCCACTTAGTTGGGTACGTCTCCACCACTTGGCCACTCCGCGCGTCGCCACTTTGTTGTGCACGTCTTCACAACTCGGTCGCCCCACGCATTTCCACTCAGTTATGCACGTCTTCATCATTCGGTCACCTCGCACATCACTCGGTCGCCCCGCGCGTCGCCACTTAGTTGGGCACGTCTCCACCACTCGGCCACTCCACGCGTCGCCACTTTGTTGTGCATGTCTTCACCACTCGGCCGCCCCGCGCGTCGTCACTCGGTTGTACACATCATTGCCCCTCGGCCGCCTCGCGCGTCACCATCAGTTGGACATGTCTTCACCTCTACACCCCCAGCATGGGAACGACTAAGTTACTCATATGATCAAACCTCATATCACGCTCTATAGCAAGCTTACCTCTTTCGAGCATCACTCGAGGGCTACGCACACCCGTTGGCCATGCTGCCCTCAAGGGTTATGCCCATTCAATCAACCCATTGATCACATCAGGAATATCTTTCTGACCATACTTGCTCGGTCTGCTGAAAATCTATAAGGGTAGTACTGTCCACTCGAACGATCGCCCAAATCATTACCTAAAGTCATCTTCAGGACTGCAAAAGGGTGAAAACAATGCTCCTCTACGGATACACTTGGCCCTATCCTAGGCTCCAAGACGTTAGTTTCACAAACTTGGACTCAGAGATGGCATGTGCTGGTTTTCCCCCGGGATAATGAGTGGCCTCTCTTTCGAGAGTCAGTCCACACACTAGCCTCGTCACTCGGGTTTCATGGCATGTCCATGTCTGACCACTAGTCTATCTCCTCCGGGAGACATACAAGTGCCACCAAGTTTTTCCTTGCAGTCAACATGCCCCAATCAGTCGGGAAGCATGTCCACTTGGATAAATACCCCTTTCATGCAAAAGGGTAAAAATGAAGCGCCATCGCTGAATCGTACAGGCAACCTCACTCGTCGAATGTCGTTCGTACAACCACCTCGCTACGCATCCATCCAATTGATTCAATTCGAGACAAAGATATTTACCGTGCCAACTGCATGGAGGTTTACCGAGAGACTTAAACTCTCTGCCAGACTCATCTAGTCCGACAGAGGCTCGGGGACTACACCCAGTGGGTGCACTCAGCGTGCCCCCATTGGAAGAGAACTCAGAAAGAAACATTTTGCTCGATGCAAAACCAGCTCCAGAATCAATTGACCTCCAAGTCAGAGAAGAACAAGTTCGATCAGTACCAGCTAAGAAGATTTTTAGTTCTCTCAGACCCCCGCCGACTGCCCGCAGTCGATGGTGGTCTCGAGGACTACACCCAGTGGGTGCACTCAGCGTGCCCCACCGGAGTAATCTCCACTCGATGCGGCCCCGACCAGTCCAAGTGATAAACAATAACAAAAAGACAGGCTCTAAGACTCCCGCCGACTGCCCGCGATCGACGGCGCCTCGAGGACTACACCGGTGGGTGCACTCAGCGTGCCCCACTGGAATGGCATCCACTTCGGGCAGTCCGCCCGGTCCGAGTGGCGGCCAAACAAAAAAAAGACACGTTCCAAGCATGAAGAAATTCCGAGTAACCAGTTACTCGATGCAGGACCAGCTCCAAATCACTCAAAAAAATTGCTATAAGGTGAGTTCAACGCTCCACGCAGACTGGAATCCGTCAAGGCAACAAGCGAAGATAAGACCGCCGGGTGACCAAAGGAAGTTCATAAGTGCCTCCGTAGCACTCGACTCATCTGGGAATTCACCTCAACTCGACCTGCTCAACCTCGACCGATTCGGGGGCTAATGACGAGGACATGTATTGGGGGTAGGGTGACATGCCTGACCTAAAGACCCTACCCATGGACACCATACACTGTCCACTGGGCCCCTGGGCCAGATCGCTGTCCAGATGTACTGCAACCTGAAAGTCACTCGGACGAAAACAACCACTCGGAGAACAGCACTCCACTCGACGAGCTCATTCCACTCGGACGGGTAACTCACTCGGATATGCGAAGACCAATAGTTAGCATAACGGTTTTGTAGTGGCCAGGTATTATGGCATTGATACTCCACTTTGTAACATAGGAGGTGAGGGGGTGGCGCACTCTATATAAGCCACCCCCACCACTAGACTTGGGGGCTCTTTTCTTCCACCTCTCTCTCTCTCTTTTCGCCATTAGTCTCAGGACTTAGCTCAGGCACGGGATCCGTTCCCTTCTCTCATACATTGTAATCTCCGGATACATATACAGATAAAACAAAGCCTCTCTGGAGCACGAGAAGTAGGGTTGTTATCTCCACCGTGAGAGGCCCGAAATCGCTAAAACCACCGTGTCACCCATTTGCATCTCGATAGATCATGCTCCGTTATCCTACCCCTCTCTTATTGTCGGAATCGTTCCCACGACATGCACCGCCATTGTGCCAATTCCCATGGGCTGCCCTCTCAGTAATTGTTGTTTAGGATCATCTTCAAAAGTGGTCCTACCATGGGTCCCATCCATTTCCGATGATAAGAAAAACCATCCATCGCGTTTTCTTCAACAAGGTAGTCCACATCATCCATTCGAATCCGGATATGCCATTCCTTTGAACTCCGCCAAACGATCGATTGTGATTGCCTTAGGCTGGTATAAAGAGTTTCTATGATCTAGATATCAAAAGTAATTCTTTTTTCCATTTAAGGGAATAACTCCACGAGTCACCTCCCCCAAGGTGCCCCGTTATGGGATCATGGCAATTATTTCCTCGCCATCTTGACACCATCCACCATCTCTCTAAGCGTGGAATTGTTGCCCACCAAATCAAACCTTGTCGTTTGTTCTTCCATCCCTCTCGATGTGTTTTGTGTCTCAACTTGAGATGTTTCAACATCTCATTCCGCGAGTTGATCTTGTATATCTCAATCTTCGAGAAGATCAATCCTAGTAGAGTTTGTTTCCGTTGTCATCGCGTGGATGAAGATCTCAAAAGCGAGGATGTCAAGATCAACGTATGCAACGAATCAACAACCTTATGAGGTGCAACCTGGATTGCGAAGATTGTGTAGGTCTTGTGCCCCCTCTATCTTCTTACCTCACGTCTTGAATCTCGGGACGAGATTCTTGTTTAGTGGGGGTGAGTTGTCACAACCCTAGTTTAGCCTTTGCTTGTCCTTGCATGATCATCATGTCTAAATTCTGAAATTTGAATTGAGGGAATTTTCAAAGCCTTAGAAACCTTTTATAAATAATCAACATTTAATTCTCATCAAATTAGTCCAAAGAAATGTTCCTGTTACTCTGTGAAAATATTGGTAAGAGGGAAAATTCAAACCAATATTTTTGGAATCACATAAATATTTATTTTGGGCCTTTGACTTAAATCAATGACATATTTGAGTTGAATTTATTTATGTTATATAAGAAATAAAGTTCAAATATTTTTTTTAAGTTGCTTGTGACCTTGGACTAGTTCCTGAGCTCACATAACAATTTACAGAAAGTTCAAAAAAAGGATTTGATGTTTTAAATCAAATCAAAACCAATTGCAGAAAATAGAAAACAGAACAAAATTAGAAAAGACAGAAGAGAGAGCAGGCTTGCCTGGCTTACCTGTAGCAGCCCACCTAGCGGCCCACATGGTGGCCCAGCCCACTGGCTGACGCGGTCGTCTTCAACCTCTGCCAGTAGGCAGAGGCGTGTCGACGCGCGCGTGCCCGAGGCCTCCACCTCCTGTTTCCTCCTCCCGGCCCTCGTTCGAGCGCCTCGAGACGCCACGACACCCCCGAACCTCTCTCTCTCTCTCCACCGTGCTTTCCCCCTCCTCTGGCCCCTCTCCACCTTGCACCCGAGCGCAGCGCAGCGTGCCGCCGAGCACCATCGCAGCCACCGGGCACGCCTCGCCTCACCGTCCGGTCCCCTAGCTCCGCCCCGACGCCATGGAGCCGCACGAGAAAGCACGCGACCGTAGGAGGCCTGCAACGCCGTCACCACCGTCATCTTTAACCCCCGACCTCCGAGATCACCGGGAACGCCCCGACGTTGTCCGACCTTCCCCGAGCCCGTTGAGATGCGTTATGCAGCCGCTGTGAGCTCAGAGACCTACTCCTCTCCTCTCCTACTCGCGTTCATGCTCTAGCTCCGTTCCCCATATCCGTCGAAGCTCGCCGTCGCCATTGCCAACGAGCTCTGTGCTCTTGAGCTTGGCCGCTCGCCCGAGCATCACCAGCATGCTCGCTGCGCTCCTGGGAACCTGAAGCACCCACGGGTTCGCCCTGTCGTGCCCTGTAGCGCCATCTCCGCCGTCACTCGAGCTCCGGCCGCCGCCCAAGTGGTCGCCCCCGTAGCTCCCGACCTCCCCTCGCCTAGCCACCTGCTCCATTGGATGCGGTGCACGTCCAGCAGCCCGTAGGGCCAAACCGCGAGCGAAATAGTCACCGGATGGCAAAACCCGACGCCTCCGCCATGCGGAAAGGTTGCCGCCGGCCAGATTCCGGCGAGGTCGATGTGGCGACATCATTAGTTGCTAATGAGCCCACTAATCACCCCTCTAGAGCCACCGACGTGTGGGACCCTTAGCCTAATTAGGTTAGTCTAATTTTCTGTTAAGATTAGTACTAATATGTGTGGACCCCACGTGTCAGCTTTGACTTGGTCAAGTCAGTGTTGACCGGTCCCACCTGTCATCCACCCAAACCAGCCCTAAGACACTGACGTGTGGATCCCAGCCATCAAGTTTGACCTGGGCTGTCTCCTTCGACTTGCTGACCCCGTGATGACGTAGTAATGCTTTTCTAGATTTTAAATAAATCTATTTGATTTATTTACTTTCAGAAAACGCCCAAAACTTCAAAAATCCATAGAAAATAGTCTATAACTCCAATGGAAATAATTTATATATGAAAAATGATCAAAAAAATCCAAAGAATCTGTTTATGGCATTTGCATGCATGTTAGAGAAACCTATGTCCTCTGTTTTGGACAATTCAATTAAATGGCATTTAAGAAAGCACATATGGAGTTTGAATTTGAACCTAGTGTTCAAACCAACTCCATTTAACTTGTTGCTAGTTGCATTAGGCAAATCAACAGCATATTGACATGTCACATTCATGCATCATATTGTTGCATGTCATTGATTATGTTTCTTCTTTCTTTGTCGGTGGTTGTTCCCTCTCGATAGATGTGTTCCGACGACGTGTTCGATGACATCGATGAAGAGCTATATTATCTTCAGAAGTGCCAGGCAAGCAAAAGCCCCTTTCTCATTCCGATACAATCCCACTCTCTCGCTCCTGCTCTCTTTTACTGCATTAGGACAACATCGATTCAACTGTTACATGTTGCGGTAGCTGAACCCCTTTTCCTTTGCATGACCTGTCATTGCCACAGTAAATAGATGAAACCCGCTAGCATGAGTAGGAGTTGTTTGAGCCCTGATGTGTCTACTCATTCATGCTTGTTTGTCATGCATGCTACTGTTTAGAGTTGAGTCAGGTTTGATTCATCGGGAATGAATTGGAATGGTGATGAACATGTCCTACTATGTGTGAACACGATTTGGTAAAGGTAGCGGTGAGAGGCCATGTAGGAGTACATGGTGGGTTGTCTCATTGAAACCATCCTCAGGAACTGAGTTCTGTGTTTGTGATTGTTAGGACCGGATTTCCAATAAAACATTTATCAAAAAACCGACCATTTTATCAGACCAGTAAAGAAGAATCCTCCTTACTGGCAGACAAATCCTTGATACGAAAATCCAGAAGTACTAAATATTATACAAGGTTGAGCTGAGGCTGCTCATCAATTTATTACAAGCATGACGATATTATACATAAAGGCGGATATGATACAAAGGGTATGATGGCATAACTACTAACTCGTAATAAAGGTGGTGGTGGATATGTCACAGTGAAGTGGGTGACATGACTCCAAAATCTTACAGCTCATCAGGCGTCGGATTGAGGCTCAATGAATTTATTTGGGTAGCGGAAGCGTATAAAATACAAGTGGCCAATCCAGGATTGCACGGGACTGACTGGGACTCCTCAAGGCGTCGGACTCGCTATCGAACTCTTCATCCATAAGATCGCCTTCGTCAACATCTGGCCAAATCAACAAGCCAGGTGAGTACTTTGAATGTACTCGCAAGACAGTTTGGACATAAGATAGAACAAATGCAAACATGATGCATATGAGCAGATTAGTAATGCACACTCAGATAATAAATTTGCACTGCATGATAACTAAAAGGAAGTCAGGCGGTAGTCCTCCCGAGATCCCAAAAAAATAGCTGAAGACCGATCGGGTGTCTGAAGCGACGCCTCGAAAGGTAAAAATAAACTAACATGCCGCAGTCGGGCCTCAGGGCGACACCACATAAAGGGCTTATATTGAAATGTAAATGACAGTGCGTGCCACAGTCGGACGTCTAAGCGACATCTCGAAAAGGGCTTATAATGAAAGTAAATAACAAGGACGCCACAATCGGACGTCTGAGCGACATCACATAAAGGGCTTATATCAAAAGTAAATAACAAGAATGCCACAGTCGGATGTCTGAGCGACATCACATAAAGGGCTTATATCCAAAGTAAATAACAAGAGTGCCACAGTCGGATGTCTGAGCGGCATCGCATAAAGGGCTTATATCCAAAGTAAATAACGAGAATGCCACAGTCGGATGTCTGAGCGACATCACATAAAGGGCTTATATTCCGTCATTCGAATTCAAGTAGCTCATCAAAGTAACATCATCCCAAGGAATACTTGGTACACAAATAATAAACTGGTTAGTCCATCCATAAGAATAACATTCCGCCGGGTTTACCATTCTCGGTTTCATGCTCACTCTCCGGAGACTGCCACTGAGACTGACACTGAGACTGACACAAAGACTGACACTGATGTGATGATCGAGGTCCTTGACCACGGATATGGTTACTTGACTAGTTTTGACTCTGCAGAGTTTGTACTCTTTACCCATAGCCAACGGATTTTAGTAGTCACAAAGGACTAGTTCCGTTTACGGTATTTTAGAAGAAACACATCTAACCAGTACACACCCATTCCACATTCCGTTGCCAGGAATCACCCTAGGCAACGTTCAAAAAAAACTTTAAGATGGGGAGGCCACGACCTCGAATAGCATGGGATCAAATTTATATCGCGCGCTCTAAGGGGTGCCCCCCTCTCGGTCCCAACCGGAAACACCCATGCCCCCTGACCGGATGACGGACTTTAATCCAGGGCCATGGAACCCTTATCACGGCCCCTCTATTTGGTGTGTACAAGGAAAGAGGTTTGCAACATACTAAACCGTATCATTTGCAGAAAACATGTGGTAGCAGGGAAGGGAACGAACGGGAACAAGACTTGATCCATGTTGGTACTGGTGTTACACGGTTGACATAAGACTGGCATGCTTCAACAATACCAGCTTACAACCTATCATGCCACCACATGATCAGGTTATCTCACCATCATAAGAACACATCAAACTTCGAAGCTCACTTGTCGCTTGCCTTGCATGCGATATAACAGTCACTAATGCTTATATAAACATGCCATGAGAAAACTGCTCAAGCAAACATGCAAAACACTCATCATATCAAAGGTTCAAACATGCTTGCCTGGTTCGGAGTAGTTGGAGTCTAGCTCGGCGAAGTTTGCGGTTCCGTCACCTCCTTCGGTATCTACGGTATAAAAAAATCGGATACTAACGTGAATACCGTGCAAATATTTTTCAAATAAATATGATAAAAAACTAGATAGAAAAATAAAGATGACAGAAAAAGAATCAACTCAAAATCATCTTTTTTTTAAAGTTATTAATGTTTTAGTACAGGGACTAATCTGTGATGAAATAGAAACTTTCCAGGGGTTAGTTTAGAAAAACAAAAAATGCTTCAGTTGGAATACGCCTTCCAGAGTAGAAAACACATACGGGCCGAAGGCGCCAACAGAAAACGATTTGAATAGAAGGGGAGAGGCTGACGAGGGGGTCCCACCCATCAGGTTTGGAAATCAAAACGGAGTCCACCGGCGCCCAAGGCTTGCGGTGGTCGCCGGCGTCGATCCACGGTGAGGTAGGGGGAGGGGATGGTACCTACGGACTCACAGAGCTCTCCCGCGTCTGTGGGTGGTGGAGTTGGTCGTCGGCGAGCACCACGTCGATGGCAGCCTCCACTCCGACGGACGGTGGTTCGGGCGGTGATGGATCTTGCCGAGGAGGGCTGCAAACGTCAAATTGGGGCTCGGGTTAGAAGAGTGGGTGCACTAGGAGGCTGCTAGCAAGGTTTGGGAGCCGGGGGTGCCCTCACCAGAGAGAACCTTGCCGGAGCCCGAAGCGGATCGGGGCGGCCGGAGTCGGGGAAGAAGGCTCTCCCGAGGCCCTCTGATGAGCGTGGCGAGGTTCTGAGGTGAGGAGGGGAGGTGCTGGGTCGAGAACGAGCTCGGGGCTCCCATTTATAGCCGGCCCGAGGCGGTTGCCGAGAACGGGATAACTCTGGCGAGCAATTACAGCGAGGCAATGGTCGGGCAGGAGGTTTAGGTGACTGGGCAACTGCGGATTGGTCCACTAGCTTCATCCAACGACTAACCTTGGTCAGATTTGATCTGCTCCCGTGGTTTCGACGGAACGGCCTCACGGGCTCGTCGGCGGCAGAGACCGCGCTCTGCGCCTCTCAGGCCACGGTGACTGTGCTGCAGCATGCACGGGGAAGAGGATGGCCACGCGGAGGCTTCTGGTGGTTTGGGAGGTGCTGGACGACACCCTATGGCAGGTGTCGGTGTCAAAACCGGCGGATCTCAGGTAGGGGGTCCCGAACTATGCATCTAGGCAGATGGTAACATGAGACAAGGGACACGATGTTTTTACCCAGGTTCGGGCCCTCTCGATGGAGGTAAAACCCTACTCCTGCTTGATTAATATTGATGATATGGGTAGTACAAGAGTTGATCTACCATGAGATCAGAGAGGCTAAACCCTAGAAGCTAGCCTATGGTGTGATTGTTGTTGTTCTGTCCTACGGACTAAACCCTCCGGTTTATATAGGCACCGGAGGGGGCTAGGGTTACACAGATTCGGTCACAAGGAAGGATATCTACATATCCGTATTGCCAAGCTTGCCTTCCACGCCACGGAGAGTCCCATCCGGACACGGGACAAAGTCTTCAATCTTGTATCTTCATAGTCCAATAGTCCGGCCAAAGGTTATAGTCCGGCTGTCCGGATACCCAATAATCCAGGACTCCCTCAGTAGCCCAAGAAGGGAAGGACCCTCCCTCCGGACTACTTCGCCACCGCCGCCGACAGCGAAGACGAGTGGCCACCCAGGGCCAAGCTCCTGGCGAGATCGTAAGTATTCGGACACCGAGTAACTCGTGGCACCGTTTAATTGCACAGCTTCTTCTAACGCCGGACACGGTTATGCAGTCCGTCCCGAGCCCGTATCGACGTATCCTCGTCGAGCGGTTCTTTGGACCCGTCGGCCATGAGCAGCGGAGGATCACTTCCGACCGCCTCCACCCCTCGCCCTACGGACAACGCCGAGGTGTTGTCTCAAAGGGCACCAAGCCGAGGGGAGGTACTCCTGGAGGCACCACAAGGCAACCTTCCGGACTGCAGGCGCAAAGGGAGCAAGGCTCCCAAAGGCTCCAAGTTCGGCCCCGGGCTGAACACCGCACCGGAACCTCCAGTGGTTCCGGACTCCGGCAGGCGGCCCCCCACTAAGAGGGTCAAGCCTACCGTGCCGGTGACCTCCGTCCAACCGGAGGCACCAGATAATTTGCTGGAGGTGCTTAACGGCGCATCCATCGACGAGGAGCACCGCACTATTATGAGTGCGGTGATCCAGAAGGTTCAGTCCGCCAAGAGCGGACTGACTGAACCCTGTGCCAGCCTTCTAACAGGCTTTGAGGTATGTATTTAAAATATATGAAAATATTACCGCATAGACAGTAGCCCCTGATGCTTTGTTCGGTGTTCACAAAGAAAAGCCGAATAGAGGATCTAAGAATATCCGCAGGAGTCTAACATAAGTATGTCGATATGCGTAAGCACGCTTCACTACTGACCTCTGCCGCACTGACTGCGGAGGTCGATGCGCTGAACCAGAACCTTGAGCAGTCCGAGAAAGAGCTCGGCCTTGCCAAGAAGCAGCTCGAGGAGAACCAAGGTAAGTAAAGCCTTGTCAATGTGTGTATATATAAAAAAGATGCAGTTGCCAAAATGATAGGATCGTTATTAATGTGCCATGGGCCACGACCGAGGTGGCGACCCTGAAGCAAGCACTGTCCGAGGCCGAAAACAAAGCGGCCACGGAGCGCACCGAGCGGGGGAAGCAAGAGGCACGGGTTGCTGAGGTGCAGCAAGAGCTCCAGGCTCTCGTGAAAAAGCATGAGAGTTTGGAGCTTGACTCGAAGATGCGAGAGTCCGAGCTTGCCTCGGCCCTTGAGAGCGCCAAGCATGCCAAGGCCGAAGCCCAAAAGGCCCTCCAGGAAATTGAGGCGATGAAGAAGATAGCGGCGGGTAAGGCATTCATTATGCAAAGCAAGCATGTGAAAGTAAATTACTTGTTACTTACCCGAGTCCGGAGCTCTCCAGGAGCGTTCGCAGATTTGCCACGCAGTGTGTTGGATGTCGCAAAGCACTATCGAGCCGAGGAGGGGAGCTCGACAGAGAAGGTGTTCTGGTCTCAGTATACTGAGGCCGAACACCCGGTGCCCTTAAGCGACCAGCTGAAGCAATTGGTCGAGCTCCACAAGGCGGCCGAACATGCCATGAAGGGTCTTGTAGTCCGGATGTGGCCTGGATAGGCCATGTCCGGGAGCTACTTCGGGCTGGTGAGGCGGCTTGTGGATTCCTGTCCTTAGCTTGAGGTCATCAAGTGCTCCGTCTGCATCGAGGGCGCCCGCAGGGCGCTTTCCCGTGTTAAAGTACACTGGGGCAAGATGGACGCTGAGAAGCTGGTGAAGGATGGGCCACCGCAGGCAAGGAGCATCGCCACCTGAAATGTACTATGAGGGCGTCCTGAAGGGTGCCCGCCTTGTGGCGGATGAATGTTCCAAAGATGTAATATTTGAGTAAACTCGCTCGTGTGATCCTGTACGCTGAAAACTTGTTCATATGCGCTATGCAATGCTTGTTTGAATTTACAATTTTACCTTCTGTGCGGCCGTTTATTAAATCTGAGAGATGGCCAGTCGTCAGCTTCTGCCCCCATGCCACGAGTGCTTGGGTGTTCGGGGTAAATTTGAGCACTCTTTTCCCATTCTTGGGTCCTTCGAGGGAGGTGCTCAGCGCAATGAACAAGGCAATCGGACTATAATGCTTTATCACTCTCACTTAGCCAGAAAAATCTATAATTTTAAATTTTGGCGAAGCCCCTAGTATTCGTAAGACCGAGTTCGGGGCGCTATACACACCTAAGCCGGACAAAGCCGACTCCTCGCCCTAAGCGGCATAAGTCTTTAGGTACTCGAAACCTCTCGAACATCGACCAGCTCTCACCTTATCATGACAGTCAGTTTTGGCTTTCTCTACTGAGGTGATTAGCCCAGCTGAACCGGGTCACAATCGTAGTAGTTCTCCTAGTGCTACCTTAGCCGATATAGCGAAACATAAGGTACCAAAACATGGGAGCCGGGCAAACCCAACTATTGACCCAAGACATGATTCGGAGCCGATGCATATAGTGCTATAAGTTCGGGGTGCCGCACTTTTGAAAGTGTTCGGACTTCTCACGCCGTATAATGGGGTACTTAAGCCCCTGGCGTATTGGCCGTACCAAAGTGTACGGGTGCTAAATATCATGAATGAACATATATATATATATATATATATATATATATATATATATATATATAAAGGAATGAATAGAGAATGCAGTAACAGTATGAAGCTATGCATTGTTTATTCGAAATGGTGCATTAAAACAGAACGATACAAGTAGTGTGATAAGCAAAAGATTGGACTATCTGACATGTCCCCTCCGGGGGTAAGCTACGTAATGGTATTTAAAGCAGGTATTTTGCTCGTTATAGAGACCACCTGGGAGTTCCATGATGCGACGTAGCTTTCCGCCCCTGGTTCTTGTATCGTGTGTTCGGCAATTATACTGCCGGACAGGGCTTCCGGAGAGTAAGGTCCTGAAAGTGAGAAAAAATAATAAAGTAGGAATCCCCTAGTGCGGTTGAGCCGCATTTTGGGGCGTCCCCCTATGCCCATGGTATTTTCAGAGCGTAATTATGTACATGTGGCACGGACTTCGCCGTTTGGCTGGGGCTGGGGTTGGGGCTGCATTGCTACGCTTGCTTTGAATGTGCCAGGCGGTCTAGTTGCAGATTACTCCGAGCGTGCTTGACGGCGTCCGGATGTTTGATCGCCGGACTGGAGAATTGCCTTGAGAGGCTGCTTTGTACTTCTGCTGCGAGGGCCGCAGTGTGCTCCTCCGTTCAGAGGGAGCGCTCTGTGTTTCCATTGACTGTGATGACCCCCGAGGTCCTGGCATCTTGAGCTTGAGGAATGCATAGTGCGGCACCGCATTAAATTTTGCGAATGCGGTTCACCCGAGCAGTGTATGATAGCCACTGCGGAAAGGGACTATATCGAAGATTAACTCCTCGCTTCGGAAATTATCCGGGGATCCGAAGACCACTTATAGTGTGACTCAGCCTGTGCAATGGGCCTCTACACCTGGTATGACGCCTTTGAAGGTCGTCTTTGTGGGTTTAATCCTTGAGGGATCTATGCCCATTTTGCGCACTGTGTCCTGATAAAGTATGTTTAGGCTGCTGCCGCCGTCCATAAGGACTCGAGTGAGGTGAAATCCGTCAATGATTGGGTCTAGAACCAATGCGGCAAATCCGCCGTTGCGCATACTAGTTGGATGGTCCCTGCGATCGAAAGTGATCAGACAGGAGGACCATGGGTTGAGCTTTGAGGCGACTGGCTCCAACGCGTATACATCCCTTAACGCACGCTTCTGCTCCCTCTTGGGGATGTGGGTTGCGTATATCATGTTCACCGTCCGCACTTGTGGGGGGAATCCCTTCTGTCCTCCGTTGTTCGGCGTTCAGGGCTCCTCCTCGTTGTCGCTATGTAGCCCCTTGTCTTTGTTTTCTGCATTTAACTTGTCGTCCTGCTTGAACACCCAACAATCCATGTTGGTGTGGTTGGCGGGCTTTTCGGGGGTGCCATGTATCTGACACGAGCGATCGAGTATACGGTCCAAACTGGACGGGCCCAGAGTACTTCTTTTGAATGGTTTTTTCTGCTGAACGGGCTTAGAGCCTCTGAATCCTGCATTAACTGTCGTATCCTCAGTATTGTCGCTGTTAATGCGGCGCTTGTGTTTGTTGCGACGTGACCTACCATTGCTATCCTTGGTATCTGAAGTACCAGGGCTCTTTGATATGTTATTGCTGTGAGCCAGCCAGCTGTCTTCTCCCGCGCAAAAGCGGGTCATGAGTGTCGTGAGGGCTGCTATAGATTTTGCCTTTTCCTGGCGAAGGTGCCGGGCAAGCCACTCGTCGCGGATGTTATGCTTGAAGGCTGCTAAGGCCTCTGCATCCGGACAGTCGACGATTTGATTTTTCTTGGTTAGGAACCGTGTCCAGAATTTCCTGGCCGATTCCTCTGGCTGTTGAATTATGTGGATCAAGTCATCGGCATCTGGTGGTCGCGCATAAGTGCCCTGGAAGTTGTCGAGGAATGCGGCTTCCAGATCTTCCCAACAACCAATGGATTCTGCTGGCAAGCTGTTAAGCCAATGCCGGGCTGTTCCTTTAAGCTTGAGTGGGAGGTATTTGATGGTGTGTAGATCGTTGCCACGGGCCATGTGGATATGAAGGAGATAGTCCTCAACCCATACCGTGGGATCTGTCGTACCATCGTATGATTCGATATTCACGGGTTTGAAACCCTCTGGGATTTGATGATCCATTACTTCATCTGTGAAGCATAGCGGGTGTGCGGCGCCTCTGTACTGGGCTATATCACGACGCAGCTCAAAGGAGTTTTGTCTGCTGTGTTTGGCCCGGCCGGATTTACTTTTACTGTATCCGGCATGACGGTTATCGTCTCGTGTGGTGGGGCGCCCGCGCGATCTGTAGATCGATCTTGCTTGCTTTGCTTTGTCCTCCAATATGTCTTGCAGATCTAGCGCATTTCCCCGTGCCTTGGTATTTTTGGAGTGACGCCAAGGTGCGGCTTGAGCTGTAGGCCGAGAGGCCTCTCTGTCGCGGCCACGAGGTGGCTGATCAGCCGCGTCATACACTGGAGATGTAGGTTTTAATGCTTCCTCCTCTAATTGGGGTAGCAACCTGCGCTTTGGGTAGCTCTTGGAGGGGCGTTCGAGTTCGTATTCCTCGGCCGCAAGGACTTCAGTCCATCTATCAGCTAGCAGGTCTTGATTAGCTCTAAGCTGCTGCTGCTTTTTCTTAAGGCTATTTGCCGTGGCCATAAGCCGGCGCTTGAAGCGCTCTTGCTCGACGGGATCCTCAGGCATGACAAATTCGTCGTCGTCGAGGCTTGCCTCGTCTTCGGAGGGAGGCATGTAATTATCATCCTCGACCTCTCTATCTGCCGCTCTCTCAGGAGGGCTGGCCTCTCCATCCTCCTGTGCTGAATCTTGTGTAACGCCCTGGATTCGATGCGCCAGGTGTATGCCAGTTTTTCGCCGTCGTTGCCATGTCATGTGCTTGCGTGTCTCTCTTTGCCATGTCATCATTTGCATTTCATATCATGTCATCATGTGCATCTCATTTTGCATACGTGTTCGTCTCATGCATCCGAGCATTTTCCCCGTTGTCCGTTTTGCAATCCGGCACTACTATGTCTCCCGGCGCACCCTTTTGCCTCTTTTCGTGTGCTGGTGTTAAACTTTCTTGGAATGGCCCGAGGTTTGTCAAGCGGCCTTGGTATAGCACCGGTAGACCGTCTGTCAAGTTTCGTGCCATTTGGAGGTCGTTTGGTACTCCAACGGCTAACCGGGTAACCGTAAAGCCTCCTTCTCTTTGCAGCCCAACACCCCTTCCAAAGTGGCCCAAAACCCACCTAACTCCCCTCCATGCTCTCGGTCGTTCGATCACGATCGCGTGGCCGAAAACCGTGCTCCATTTGGACTCTCCTAGCTCCCTCTACCTATATATATGTGTCCCTCCCCCGAAATTCGCGGATGAAACCCTAGACTTCTTCCCCTCGCGCCACCGGACATTTCTTCCCCGCCGCCCGGACATGTCCGCCGCTCTCAGCCGCCGCGCCATGTCTGGAGCTGCCACGTGGCGCCCACCACGCCGCCGCGCGCCCGCTCAGCCACGGGAGCCGCCCGGGCGATCCGGGCCGATGCCGCGCCTTCGCCCAGCACGCCGCCCGTCAAGCCCGCCTTGTGGATCCCGCCGCCACGCCACTCGGCGGCTCCCCGCCTCATACTGCGCGGCGTCGCCAGCAACTTGGCGAAGTGCGCTCACGCCGCCTCGCTCGTCGGCCTCCGCCGCGCCCGTGCTCCCACCGATGCCTCCCTCGCCGCCTTGGCCTCCCCACGCCGCCCGGCCCCTTGGCTTCGTCGAGCTTCATGGCCGCCTCGACTCCGGCCCTCCTCGCCCGGCCTTCCTCATGCCCGGATCTGGCGAGCCACCGCCCGGATCCGGCCGGCCCCGGCTCCCTCCGGCCTTCCCCGACCACGCCGACGTCTTCCCCGCGCTCCGGCTAGCCCCAGCCGCCGTCAACCTCGTCTCCGGCGAGATCCCGATCCGGCCGTTGACTTTCTTCGCGAGGCTATAATCCACTAAGTCCTTTCTGGGACATTTTCATGCCATGTTCATCATGCCGTATCTTTGCATCCGTAGCTCCGTTTCGCGCGTGTAATATGTAAAATTGTTCGTCTCGACGAGTACATCATTTCATTACATAGCATCATGTTCATTTGAGGTCATCTAGATGCATGAATCATCGTGGTAAGAGTGCTTCATAATGTTTTCTGCTGTATGTTATCAGAACATGCACTTTTGTCATTTTTGCCATGATTGATGTATGCATCCTATGAACTTGGGTCCTACATGTGTTTTGTAATATGTCATGCCATATTTACAGGGGTGTATGCCATGCATTTTTGTGATCTCTGTGGTGACTAGCACAAGCATGCAAACTAGGCTTCATGATGTTGCTGATTTCAGCCCCTGTTCTGCTGATATTTTTATGCCATGTAAACTTGATGCTACAAAGAGATCGATGCTTATTTTGAGATACTTCAGTAAGGATGTTTTGAACATATGGTTATTCTACATCCATCCATGCCCTTGGTTGCAATTATGGAGTGCCATAGCTTGATTCAATCGAGCTCTACTTTTGCTATAAAATGTTTCCTGGCAGGTTGTTTACATGTTATTCAATTTTGCCAAGGTTGTTGTAGTTGACCCGTGTATGCTATGATGTTGTTATTGCCATGTGTAGCTTCTATGTCATGTCTTATTACTGCGAGTTGCCTTTCCATGCCATGTATTGCTCTGTGGTGAGTGGTTCAATCTCACCAACATGCCTACTTATTGTTGTTCCTGCCATGTAGGAATCTGTAATATAACTTGCCATGTTTACATGGGTGCCATCATATTTTCTGATCCTTTTTGGCTCTTGGTCAGTAAAGTACTTTTGTTCTATGCAATTAGTAGATTCATGCCATGCCTTTGTTTGCCATGATAAGTTCCTGTAGCATGTTGTATGATAGCTCTAAACATTGCAACCTGATGTTATTTCCTGATAAGTCTGAACCTGTTATTATTTGCAATCTTGCCATGTGATTTTGAGCATGTTCTAGTGATTTCTGGAGATAGCTCAGTGCTCATGTTTTGTCATGCTTTACCTGTACATCATGTCCATGCCTTTTTTTTCATGTTTAGATCATGTAGCATGTTGTTTTGATGCTTGTAATATGCCTAGTTGCTGTTTTGGACAGCTTGTCCTTTAAACTTGTATACGGTGTATGTGTTGAACCGTTGCTCCGTTTTGAATGTGCTCTATATGAAACTTGCTTGATTTTGCATGTAGTTTCATATTATCATGTTGCATCCTTGTTTTGAGGTGTTTGCTTGATGTTTGCATGCTTTTGCACCAATGCCATGTTTATCTTGTTTTGCTCAGATCTTCTAGGCCGTAGCTCCGAATTTAATGAACTTTATATGTAACTTGACTAAAATTTCGTGTAGATAATCGTGGTGCATCTTAACTTGCTGTTTAACAACTTGAACATAAGGTTTATTCAGATCTGGACCAATTTCGAAATTTGCATATGAGGACTTACCGGAATTGTTATATGTTGTTCCCGGCCTCATTTAAACTTGCCTTGATGTGTTGCTCTTGTTTGCATCATCTCTTGCCATGAGTAGCTTCATGTAGTCTTGTCATGCATCATGCTTGTTTGTGCATCATGCCTTGTTCATGTGTGGTGTGTTTACCATTTTGTGTGCTTCTTCTTGTTAGTTCCTATTTCGTTGCGATCGTGAGGATTCGTTCGTCTACGCTTGGTTCGGCTTCATCCGTTCGTCTTCTTCATGGACTCGTTCTTCTTCCTAGCGGGATATCAGGCAAGATGAACGTCACCTTGGATCTCACTACTGTCATTGCTATGCTAGTTGCTTCGTTCTTTCGCTATGCTGCGCTACCCATCACTTGCTGCTCAAGCCTCCCAATTTGCCATGTCAGCCTCTAACCTTTTGTCACCCTTCCTAGCAAACCGTTGTTTGGCTATGTTACCGCTTTGCTCAGCCCCTCTTATAGCGTTGTTAGTTGCAGGTGAAGATGAAGTTTGTTCCTTGTTGGAACATGGAGATGTTGTTCCTTGTTGGAACATGTTGACTTGTTGGGATATCACAATATAATTATTTAATTAATGCATCCATATCATGCTTAGTCGCTGCTGCAACCTCACCACTTTACCTCTTCCTTACCCATTAAGCTTTGCTAGTCTTGATACCCATGGTAATGGGATTGCTGAGTCCTCGTGGCTCACAGATTACTACAACACCAGTTGCAGGTACATGTTGTGCGATGATCTTGACGCGAGAGCGATGTTTGCTTGTTTTGGAGTTCTTCTTCTGCTTCTTCGTTCAGGGGATAGGTTCCAGGTCGGCAGCCTGGGCTAGCAGGGTGGATGTCGGTTGAGCTTCTGTTTATGTTTCATCCGTAGTCGGATGTTGATCTTGTATATGATGTTGATGTATTCTTGTGGCATTTGTGCCTTATGTATGTATCCCCATCTATTATGTAATGTTGATGTAATGATATCCACATTGCAAAAGCGTTTCAATATGCGGGTCTATCGTTGGTGGGACCGTCGAGTTCCTTTTGGATAGGGTCGCATATTGGGCGTGACATCTTGCTGGAGGGGGTTGTCTTCGGCACTGTCCGAGGTGTTATTATCTCCTTTGCCGGTATCACCGTTTTTGCTTTGGCGAGACTTAGAGCGGCGCCGCTGACGCTGGCGCCTAGATTGCTTTTTGGAGGGGCATCCTCCGCTGTTCTGTCGCCATTGCCCTCTTTGGGTGTGTCCACCATATATATATGTCATATGATGAGGTGGCTGTCCAGTGCCCTGTGGGCGGTGGTTCCTGTTCGTCTCCTACATCGTCGTCCATACCGTCGATGTCTTCGGAGTCGAAGTCGAGCATGTCGGTCAAATCATCGACAGTGGCTACGAAGTGGGTGGTGGGTGGGTGTCGAATTTCTTCGTCATCCGCATCCCAATCCTGCCGGTCATAATCCGGCCAGGGCTCTCCTGACAAGGAGAGAGACCTGAGTGAATTCAGTATGTCGCCGAAGGGCGAGTGCTGAAAGATATCCGCGGTGGTGAACTCCATGATCGGCGCCCAATCGGGTTCGATTGGAAGGGGCGCGGTTGGTTCGGAGTCCGGAGGAGAGCCCGGCAACATGAAGTCACGGGCCTCGCGAAGGGTAAGGCTGGTGTTCGGTTCGATCACCGTTGAGGCTGCGGCCTCCGTGGCGGGGTCTAACTGCCCGCCGATGGATGGCGCCATTGGCTCCGAATTGGGAGCCGGAGCGGTTGCAGGTCCGGTCTCCTGAACACTGTTCGTCGGCAGAGCTAAACCATGCCCATCGTGACAGTGCGACGCACTCGGCCGGGGCTCGAATCCGTCGAAGATCAAGTAACCTGACCTGATGGCCAGGGGCGTAACTTTCAATCTGCTCCAGATGGCCAAGCGAATTGGCCCGCAGTGCAAAGCCGCCGAATACAAAAATCTGTCCGGGAAGAAAAGTCCCACCCTGGACTGCACTGCTATCGATGATCGAAGGAGCCATCAAGCCTAATGATGACGACACAGAGAAACTCTCAATGAAATTACCAATGTCGGTGTCAAAACCGGCGGATCTCGGGTAGGGGGTCCCGAACTGTGCGTCTAGGCGGATGGTAAGACAAGGGACACGATGTTTTTACCCAGGTTCGGGCCCTCTCGATGGAGGTAAAACCCTACTCCTGCTTGATTAATATTGATGATATGGGTAGTACAAGAGTTGATCTACCACGAGATCAGAGAGGCTAAACCCTCGAAGCTAGCCTATGGTATGATTGTTTTTGTTCTGTCCTACGGACTAAACCCTCCGGTTTATATAGGCACCAGAGGGGGCTAGGGTTACATAGAGTCAGTCACAAGGAAGGAGATCTACATATCTGTATTGCCAAGCTTGCCTTCCACGCCAAGGAGAGTCCCGTCCGGTCACGGGACGAAGTCTTCAATCTTGTATCTTCATAGTCCAACAGTCCGGCCAAAGGTTATAGTCCGGCTGTCCGGATACCCCCTAATCCAGGACTCCCTCAGCAGGGCTGGCTCCTGCTGACCACCACGGGCGGCTCTGCCACCGCGCAAGACGCCGGCGTTGGCGAGACACGTCGCCACCGACGCTTGCGCCCGTCCAAACGACCGTGCGGCGCACTGGATAAGAAGGGGGAGCAGGGAGCAAGGCGCCAACGTGTGCACTGGCGAGATTGACACTGCGGTTCTGAAGAAAACGACACTGTCTCTCAACTGAAACACTGAATTTTCTGAATTTGAACAGAAATAGTGCACACCAACTGTTCAATGAAATGATTTAGGCACGTGGGAAATTTTTCGGGAGATGGGACTTGGTGAAGTGGTCTCTTGATGCATCTAGAGGCTGCCTGATTTATCTCAGATTTTTAGGAAGAGAAAAAGAATGAATTTCACCAAAAATGGCAAATCTGGTCCAAACTTGCGGCAAGCATATTTTGAAAATTTTGAACTGTGGACCAGTAGATCTTGATGGATCTAGGTTGAGGGTACTAAGGACTAGCCAGTGGAGTTTATTTGGGATCAAGATTCAAAAGAAATTTGGTAGTTCCTTTGTAAACCACCATAGTCCAAATAAATGACCGAAAATGATTTTGAGGTTAAAATAAATAGAAGTAAAATTTAAAAGAAGTTGAAACTTGCTGGAATAGGATGCTTGGCTTGACCCAGAGTGGGGAGGTGGGTTTTGGAAGAAAATTATTCTACATAGGCCATGGCAAAAGGGAAATTTTTACATGGAAATAAATAATCCATAATTTTTATAGGAATGCTTTTTAATAGAAATGATTTGTAAAAACCCTCCAAAGTTATTTGTGTTGAGCCAACAAAAGATGAAAAACCCTTAAGACCAAAGATCAAGATTTGGAAGAACCCCTAAAAAATTACTTGTCACAAATGAAAGTTTTGGGAAGGAGAGTCCTTTAGAAAAAAATAAATAAATGACCTCCTTCCAATTAAATAAAGAATTTGATAAAAACCAAATCAAATTCTTTTGGAGTGTTACAGTGATCCATGAAAAGCTACTACCACACATTGGGATCCTTAATTGACTCTCTCGGCTTCTTAACCACCCTTGTCCTCTGTCCAGGAGTTGCAAGTAGTTTCTGGTGTTTGTAGCATGCTGGAGGCCGTGTGCAGCGCTGACCCGCGGGGTGGGCTGTGATGCGGTAGGCACGTGGCACGCTGTATCAGGCGCCCGTTTGGTGTCTCGGGAACCCTCCTCACATCGTTCGGGGCCGTATATGGAAACTTCGGCCTGTCTCCCTGCGGATGGAACCTGAATAGGCGATAAACCTGGACTAGAGACTTGAGTGTTTAGGTAGGCCGTGGCCGACACCCTCGCCAGGCTTCCGCTTGAAGGTTGCCGAGATACATGACATGTACATGGCGGTAAGTGGCGAGAGCGTCTGTGAAGAAGTACAACTGTGCAGGGTTAACATCAACTATTCGAATAGCCGTGTCCGCGGTCAAGGACTTCTGGGTTGCCTATAACAGTTCATAGACAAATGAAAGTGGATACTCTAAAACTCGCAAGATAAGCGTGAGTGCTATGGATGGCCTTCTCGTAGGGAGACGGGAGCGGATCCATAGTGGTGTATTGATATGGTGAATATGTGGACTCGTGTGCGCCACCTCAAAAGAGTTACTTGCAGTCATAGTTTTGGATAGCCACTGTGTCAAAGCTGGTTGCTGCAGTCAAACTCCACTACCTCCTTTGTTGATACTGATGCTTATGTAGCTAGTTCTGATATAAATCTTGTTGGGTACATTTGTACTCATGTTTGCCTATTTTATGTTTTGCAGAGAGACGCCAGTCTCGCTAGTAGTTCCGTGTGGACTTCGATGTTTAGCTTGATACCTCAGCTACGATCTTTTGCCCTCGGCATGATCTAGTAGATAGTTAGGCTTCTCAGCCTTTTCCATTTGTAGATGTCTGTACTCAGACATGTTAAGCGTCCGCATGTGCTTTGACTTGTATGCTCTGAATGTTGGGTCATGAGACCCATGTTTGGAATATTTCGCTCCTCGGAGCCTAATGAATAAATACTTGACTTGTAGAGTCATGCTGTGATGCCATGATGTATTTGCACATATCGAGCATATTGTGTGTATGATTGAAATGCTTGGTATGTGTGGGATCCGACATCCTAGTTGTCTATCCTTGGTAGCCTCTCTTATGGGGAAATGTAGTCTAGTGCTTCCACTGAGCCATGGTAGTCTGCTACAGCCCGGTTTACCGGAGTCCTGCTAGCCCAGTTACTACTGCTCCAGAACACTTAGACTGGCCGACATGTGATCCACTTCGTTCCTGTGTCTGTCCCTTCGGGGAAATGTCACACGGTGACTTCCGGAGTCCTGCTAGCCTGCTACAGCCCGAGTTCCCGGAGTCCTGTTAGCCCAGTTGCTACAGCCCGGATTCACACGCTGATGACCGACACGTTCGATGTTGGTTCATGTATGTCCCCGTAAGTTAGTGCCACTTTGGGTTCATGACTAGTCATGTCGGCCCGGCTTCTCTGTCATATGGATGCCAGCGACACAATCATATACGTGAGCCAAAAGGCGCAAACGGTCCCGAGCCATGGTAAGGCGACACCCGTGGGAATACCGTGCGTGAGGCCGCAAATTGATATGAGGTGTTACCGGCTAGATCGATGTGACTTGGAATCAGGCTCCTGACAGATGCGCTGCATCGCAGGCTTCTGAAGCGCCCAGCCGCGCGTCCAGCCGACGTCGGAGTTGGCCGGACGGGCTTCGCCGCCGCACTCCGGTTATCGCCGGAGTTAATCCGGTGACGTGGTAGATTAGTTAGGGCTAATGACGCAATTAGTTAACACCTAGTGACTCTCATAGTCAGGCCCCACTGCCTAATTAAACTTGGTTTAGTTCTTGCTTAGGATTAACTAACCACAGTGGCCCCACGCGCCAGTTTTGACCTTGCTGACATGGCCGTTGACAGGGCCCACCTGTCAGCGACACAAATGACACCGGGTCACTAACCAGTGGGCCCCACTGGTCAGGTTTGACCTGGACGACACCTGTTGACCTGCTGAGGTCAACATGAGGTAATGCTGATGCAGTATTGATTTTCTGGATTTAAAATAATTCAGAAAATTTCAGAAAATATCCAAAACTTCAAAAATTCATAGTAATTCAACCGTAACTCCAAATCAAACAAATTATATATGAAAAATGATCAGAAAAATCTAATCTATCCATCTGTACTGGTTTCATGCATGTTTAAATAACTGAACCCCTTGATGTTTCGATAAAAACATGATAATGCACTTTATAAGTTCTTAGTTTGAATTTGAATTTGAACCTTTGGTTCAAATCAACTCAAACCCTTCTGTTCTTAGCTGCATTAGCTCTTATCACAGCATATTGACATGTCATGATCATGCATCATATTGTTGCATTGCATTGATTGTGTTTCTTCTCTATTGCCGGTATTTGTTCCCCCTCTGTAGACGTGGTTCTGACGATGAGATCGATGACACTGATGAAGAGCTATATTATCTTCAGAAGTGCCAGGCAAGCAAAACCCCCTTGTTCATTCCAATACAATCCCACTCTCTCGCTCCTACTCTCTTTTACTGCATTAGGACAACAACGATTCAACTGTTATGTGCTGCGGTAGTTGAACACCTTTCCTCTGCATGACCTGTCATTGCCACAGTAAATAGATGAAACCCACTAGCATGAGTAGGAGTTGTTTGAGCCCTGATGTGCCTACTCATTCATGCTTGTTGTCATGCCTGCTACTGCTTAGAGTTGAGTCAGGTCTGATTCATCGGGGATGAATTGGAGGTGTGTGAACATGTTCTACTGTTGAGAGCTAAGTGTGTGAACACGATTTGGTAAAGGTAGCGGTGAGAGGCCATGTAGGAGTACATGGTGGGTTGTCTCATTGAAACTGTCCTCAGGAACTGAGTTCTGTGTTTGTGATCCATGAACAGCTACTACCATGCATTGGGCCCGAAACCAATGGAACCTCTCGGCTTCTTAACCACCCATGTCCTCTGTCCAAGAGTTGCAAGTAGTTTCTGGTGTTTGTAGTATGCTGGAGGCCATGCGCAACGCTAACCCGCGGGGTGGACTGTGATGTGGTAGGCATGTGGCACGGTGTACCGGGCGCCCGTTTGGTGTTACAGGAACCCTGCTCACATCGTTCGGGGCCGTATGTGGAAACTTCGGCCGGACTCCCTACAGATGGAACCTGAATAGGCGATAAACCTGGACTAGAGACTTGAGTGTTTAGGTAGGCCGTGGCCGACACCCTCGCTAGGCTTCCACTTGAAGGTTGCCGAGATACATGACGTGTACATGGCGGTAAGTGGTGAGAGCGTGTGTGAAGAAGTACACCCCTGTAGGGTTAACAACATCTATTCGAATAGCCATGTCCGCGGTAAAGGACTTCTGGGTTGCCTGTACAGTTCATAGACAAGTGAAAGTGGATACTCTAAAATGCGCAAGATAAGCGTGAGTGCTATGGATGGCGTTCTCATAGGGAGACGGAAGCGGATCCATCGTGGTGTATTGATTGGTGATTTTGTGGACTCGTGTGCGCCACCTCAAAATAGTCACTTGCAGCCGTAGCTCAGGATAGCCACCAATTCAAAGCTGGCTTGCTGCAGTTAAACTCCACCACCACCTTTGTTGATACCGATGCATATGTAGATAGGTCTGATGTAAGTCTTGCTGGGTACATTTGTACTCACGTTTCCTTAATTTATGTTTTTGCAGAGAGACTTCAGTCTCACTAGTAGTTCCGCGTGGACTTCGACGTTTAGGTTGTTACCTCAGCTACGATCTTGTGCCGTCGGCAGGATCTGGTAGATAGTCAGGCTTCTCAGCCTTTTTAATTTGTAGATGTCTGTACTCAGACATGTTAAGCTTCCGCTTGTGCTTTGACTTGTATGCTCTGAATGTTGGGTCATGAGACCCATGTTTGTAATATCTCGCTTCTCGGAGCCTATTGAATAAATACTTGAGTCGTAGAGTTATGCTGTGATGCCATGTTGTATTCACACATATCGAGCATATTGTGTGTATGATTGAAATGCTTGGTATGTGTAGGATCCGGTAACCTAGTTGTTAATCCTTGGTAGCCTCTCTTATGGGGAAATGTAGTCTTGTGCTTCCATGAGCCATAGTAGTCCGCTACAGCCCGGTTCACCGGAGTCCTGCTAGACCGGCACTACTACTCCGGAACACTTGACTGGCCGACATGTGATTCACTTCATTCCTGTGTCTGTCCCTTCGGGAAAATGTCACGCGGTGACATCCGGAGTCCTGCCTAGCCTGCTACAGTCCGGTTCATCGGAGTCCTATTAGCCCAGTGCTACAACCCGGATTCGCACGCTGCTGACCGACATGCTCGATGTTGATTCATGTATGCCTGTCCTCATAAGTTAGTGCCACTTTGGGTTCATGACTAGTCATGTCGGCCCGGGTTCTCTGTCATATGAATGCTAGCGACACTATCATATACATGAGCCAAAAGGCGCAAACGCTCCCGGGCCATGGTAAGGCGACACCTGTGGGAATACCGTGCGTGTGGCCGCAAAGTGATATGAGGTGTTATCGGCTAGATCGATGTGACTTGGAATCGGGGTCCTGACAGCTTTGGTATCAGAGCCTGACTTCCTGTAGGATTACCAAGCCAAACTGGTCGAAGTTATGTCTAGAAATGCTTTAGTTATGTAAGGGAATTGATTGTGGAAGGTGTCGGATTTCGGGTTCCGGCAGACCCTCAAGGTTCGAACTCTGGGGTGCACGCGGAGATCGCACCTCCAACCTACCTACGCCTCGTCGCCTCGCAAGGACCTAAATTACACAAAGAACAACACAAGGGACACGAGGTTTATACTGGTTCGGGCCACCATTGTGGTGTAATACCCTACTCCAGTGTGTGGTGTGGTGGATTGCCTCTGGGGCTGATGATGAACAATACAAGGGAGAACATCCTCGCGAGGGTCTGTTCTTGGCTGGTGCGATGAACTGCTAGGGGGAGTTCAGTCGATTCTCTCTCTGTCTCTCTCTCTCTCTCCCTCTCTCTTGCTTCTCTTTCGGATACATCCTCCGAGATGCCGAATCCGATCCCCCTACTCTGTGGGTGGCTAGTCCTATTTATAGGCAGAGGCCCTGGGCCTCTTCCCAAATATTGAGCGGGAAGGGCGCCAACAATTGGCCATTTTGAAGGGGAACATCTAGTACATTTATCCTGACTAAAGTCGGTCCTCTCCTGCCAAAGACTCTGACGGTGACGCCGGCTTGGGCTCCACGATGACCTCCTTCCTGCCGTTCTGCTGGTCTTGGTCTTGTTGCACCGAAATGGTTGCCTTTGCTTGATTCTCTCGCCTGCGCTTGCCCCCTTTGCACCTAAGGGGAAATGAGGACACTGCGCGGGCTGGCGCCCGCCTGGCGCCCTCGGTCGTCATGGCTTGCGTCATGGGCACCTCATGAGGTACCCCGCCTTGATCTCTCCGCCTCCTCACGAGCCAGCCTGACAAGGCCGTGCCTGAGGAAGCTTCCTTTCGTCCGCCCCGCGAGGCTTGGCCCCTCACGAGGGTCTTGAGCTTGTGTTGATGAAGATATGTCGTATTGGGCCACCACTTGAGCCACGCCGCAGGCCGCAGGCAGGCAAGTCTGGGTACCCCCGTTCCCAGAACGCTGACAGAAGAGACCGTAAGGCTCTTTTTACTCCTTATACATTATGCCTTCTGATCTGAGTCAGCCTCTTATTTTCTGCAGGGATTAAGAACTATGCTTTCTCATCTTCTATCAGGATCACGTGTTACTAATCTGTAGACTTATATGATTGTTGGTTTCAAGCCCGAGTTCAGTTCCTACTACTTATGTGTGTTGACAATTTATCTCAGAGCTTTGATATTGTGATGTTAAGTGGTTATGGCACCATTTTTGCAGGATGTCTCAAATCATTTTGAGCATTTACATCCGTTATGTTGTCCGAGTCATCCTAGGTTTCTAAATAGTCTGATGCATTTGCAAATCCCTTCTTTCTGTTCCCGATGTCCCTTTGTGCCAGTTCAACCACACTAATCGGTGAGTTTAGGTACTCTATTGCCTCGACATATATGTTGGAGCTATTATTATGACCCTAGGTGTCTTAGGAAGTCACCTAGTAATCTAGCAATGCTTTGTATTCCTAGTGTAATGGTTCTGGCCATTATTCTCGAAAGCATTGCGTGATGCCATTTAGTTAATAGGCATTCTATTTCTGGGTTCTTGAGCCTAAGATTCACTCTATTTACCTCGTGTTGATAGTGTTTGCTCGTTCCTTTATGATATTAGTAACCTTGCGATAGTCCTCGAGGTTCGTGGTATTTCTTTCTTCCAAATATCATGAACTACTTATGGTAGAAGTTCCTCGTTGAACCGAACGATCACAACCAGAGTGCTCTTGATGAATTCTCCATTCAAAATTTGGAATCTGCCAGCCCTTCCTCTTCTGCATGGGTTATCCGGAAGAAATATGTTGAGCTTTGTTTGACATACTAATGTATGCATCCACAACTCAGAAAGTGATATGTTCCTTTGAGTTGTCCCCCTTCAGTTATATTCTGACCTTCATCTATCAATTAATAGTCAAGGGTATGTGTGGGCGATCGTGTTTATCGATGCCTATTATCCTTGTGGTCCGTCAAGCCATTTTATTCCGGAATGACTAGGAGAAACAAACTCCAGTACCTCATCCATTTCTAGGATTGGGTCAAAGCAGTTGTATTCCGCAGATCAAAATGCAATCCAGCTTTGGTCTGTTCTGCCCTGAAGTATTACCCACTTTATGTCAAGAATGTCATGAGAATTGCACCTTCCCTTATGAATTCTTGATGTATTGATACTTCCCGCCATCATTATTCATTCCTCGGTCCTCGTGTTATTGTAACCGGAATGCCGACCAGTGAATTGTGATGTGTGAAATCAATACTCCGAACAACTCGTTGCTTGGTAGTTAATGAACAATACTCTCACTCCTAGCATGCTGGTTATTGAATCATCATCCCAAGATTGATCGTGCTACCTAGTCCTTATTTCTGGTGCACTCTTGGATCAGTGAGTTAGGATTTTGTCAAACCCTTGCTCTTTTGATCACATCGTCTTTCCTTGAAAAGCAAGATTGTTCTCGAGCTAAGTAACATATCGGTGGTTCCTGATTTTCCGAATATCTTCCCGGAAGTGTTACCAGGTTGTCACCTAACCGCTATGTTGAGTTCGTGATCAAGTTGGTTTCTTGTAAACCACTCCTTCTCCAAGAATCCGTGTTGGATACCCCTGAGCTAGTTGGTTAAGCTAAAAACTTGGAGAGTTGGAAGATAAAAGCTTACCTAATTTTGTTCGTTTCAAAGGGATATCATTGTGTTGTGTGTTAGTTGAAGAAAGATGATATCTTCATCGGTTGGTCCTTGTGATTGGTGGTTGAACCTATTGTCTTGCCCAAACCTTGATTTGAGTGCAGGCCATCGTCAATCAAATTAGAACCAACGATGTTCGTAATGTTGTCTTACTCTTGGTTGAACCCTCGAGCATACACCATTAAATATTTTGGTCTGACCAATGCTATCACCATGTTCACATGATGCTGGAAGTCCAGTGATATGGAAATTCTGATGAGTTGCTATTGATCCCATCAGCAGCATCTTGTCTCCTCCATGATTCATGTTGAAAATCTAAGTTAGCGTTGGAAACTTTTGAAAGCATTTTCTTCGTGCTAGCTCATGAATTTTATGTTTGCTGGAAGAAGTGACTTCCTCTAATTCACGTGCATATGATTCAAGTTGCCGCCGTGAATTTGAGAAACTATGTTTCGCTTCCTCTGGAATCATCCCAAATCAGTCATGCATACATGCGAAGTATTATGTGGTTTGGAGACTTGCAACCTTCATTCTATATGAATCCCTAGCACACCAAGCCACTGATTGATTTGTTCAAGGAAAAGAAGTTCTTAAGTGCTAATCCTTAAGGACCCAATGGTACATACGCAGGACTTAGCTCTCTGCAATGATGGTTCGCAATCAGAACTTGGTAGTGTTACGTTGTAAGACTACTATGTGGTCATGCTTTTCTTGGACAACGTGTTCACATGTATGTAGCAGAACCAGCTCATGTTTTGGAGCTTTCTAACGTAGTTCATCTCCCGAGAGTCTCGCAACGTTATCTTGTCGATTTGTGTTGCAACCCTTATTTTCAGACACGTGAGTCTGAAGTATCATGTTTCTAACCAGATCTGAATCTCAGGCAGATATGATGGTTGGAACATTCCCAACATTTGCATTTTGTTCCCAGCTTGCACCTCATTGTGCCAATTTTCCATGGGCTGCCCTTCTCAGCAGTTGCTGTCCGGGATCATCTTCAAAAGTGGACTTACCATGAGTCCCATCCATTTTCGATGATAAGCAAAAATGATCCATTAAGTTGTCTTCAACAAGGTAGTCCACATCATCCATTCTAGCCCGAGTGTGTCGTTCTCCCAACCCCGACAAACGATCGTTCGTAAATTACCTCAGGCTGGTGAGAAGATTTCCAATGATCTATGTATTAAAAGTAATTCCTATTTGCCACTTGAGGGAATAATCTACGAGTCACCCTCCCTAAGGTGCCCCGTTATGGAATCATGGCAATCCTTCCTCGCTACTTTGAAACCCTTGTCAAATTGTTTCTTCCGTCCCTCCTGATGCATGTTTTGCCTCTCAGCTCCAGAGATGTTTCTATGTCTCATTCCGTAAGTTGATCTTGTGATCATTGAGATGATCCTAAGTTGCTCAAGCCTCAAGAAGATCGATTCTTCTAAAATTCTCCCTTTCCTCTCGTTGTCGTGTTGGATGGAGTTCTCAGAGCAAGACGTCGAGACAAAGACTGTGACGAATCAACGTTCTTGCAAAGTGCAACCTGGATCGTGAAGATTGTGTTAGTTTGCGTTTCCCCTTCATCTTACCCTACGCTTGAATCTCGGGACGAGATTCTTGTTTAGTTTGGGTGAGTTGTCAGAGCCCTAGCTCAGCCCCTGTTGTCGTTGCTTGATCTTCCATGTCATCATGTCTAAATTCAAATGAAATTTGAATTTAGGAATTCTCAAAGCCTCAGAAACCTTTTAAAAAATGATCAACATTAAAATCTTCTCAAAGAAGCCCAAGAAAATGTTCTTGTTAAACCTTGAAAAATATTGGCAAGGATAAAATTCAAACCAATATTTTTGGAGGCTTTAAAATATTTATTTTGGGCCTTTGAATTAAATCACTAACATATTTGAGTTGGACTTATTTCTGTTATATAAGAGATAAAGTTCAAATAATTTTTGTAAGTTGCATGTGGCCTTGGACTAGTTTCCCGAGCTCACATAAAAATTTACAGAAAGTTCTAAATGATTTGATGCTTCAAATCAAATCTAACAAACTATAGAAAATAGAAAACATGAAAGAAATATTAGAGAGAGGAGAAAACCTTACCTGGCGCTTACCTCCTATGCAGCTCACCTGGCAGTCCAGCTACCTGGCGGCCCAGCCCACCCGCAGCAGCCAGTCACCCCCAACCTCCCGCCAGGAGGATGAGGGGCGCATGCTCACCGCGCGCTTCCATGCGTGAGGCCACCTCCTGCTTCAACCGATGCAGGAGAGGCTCCAAAAGCCGCCACGCGCTGCCCCGGTCCCTCTCGCCCGCCGCTCGTCCTCATTCCCTCCTCTGTCTCGCTCTCCTCCCCACAACCGAGCGCTGCTGTCGCCACCGACGCCGTCTGCCGCGCCCACCGCTGTCGCCTTCCCTCCCCGAGCTATCCAGAGCCTCCGCCACCTCTCGCTTCACCTCTGCACCAAAGGAAGGAAGCACGGAGGCCCCGAGCAGCCACCATCATCTTCATCCTCAAGCTTCGGCCCCGGCGCCCTTCTCCGTCGATTCACCGTCTCCGACACGTCCTCAAGCCCACTGACCTTCTCTACCGCATCCCTGTGAGCTCCTACACCTCCTCCCATGCTCACCCCCTCTGTTCCCGTCCTCTAACCACAGCCTTGACATGGCCGAGCACATGCCTCCGCCGCACGAGCTCGTTGTCGACGAGGCTTCGGTGACCAAATGGTCCCGTGCGTGCCTCCGTTGGGTTCGTGAGCTCTCATAGATCCCGTAGGTGCAAACCGTTGGTCCTCCCGCACGCCTTGGCGTCGATTCCATCGACACCCGAGCTCCGGCCGCCGCCCAGCTCGTCCCCGCCGCCGTTGCACGCCGTCCAAGCACACATCGCATCCACCATTAGATGCGCTGCATCGCAGGCTTTCGAATGCGCCCAGCTGCGCGTCCAGCCGACGACGGAATTGGCCGGACGGGCATCGCCGCCGCGCTCCGGTTATCGCCGGAGTTAATCCGGTGACGTGGTAGATTAGTTAGGGCTAATGACGCATGTAGTTAACACCTAGTAACTCTGACAGTCGGGCCCTGCTACCTAATTAAACTTGGTTTAGTTCCTGCTTAGGATTAACTAACCACAGTGGCCCCTCGCGCCAGTTTTGACCGTGCTGACATGGTCGTTGACTGGGCCCACCTGTCAGCGACACAAATGACACCGGGTCACTGACCAATGGGCCCCACTGGTGAGGTTTGACCTGGACGGCGCCTGTTGACCTGGTGATGTCAGCATGACGTAATACTGACGCAGTATTGATTTTCTGGATTTAAAATAATTCAGAAAACTTCAGAAAATATCTAAAACTTAAAAAATTCATAGTAATTCAACCGTAACTCCAAATCAAACAAATTATATATGAAAAATGATCAGAAAAATATAATCTATCCATATGTACTGGTTTCATGCATGTTTAAACAACTTAACCATGATGTTTAGATCAAAACATGATAATTGACTTTATAAGTTCTTAGTTTGAATTTGAATTTGAACATTTAGTTCAAATCAACTCAAACCCTTCTGTTCTTAGCTGCATTAGCTCAAATCACAGCATATTAACATGTCATGATCATGCATCATATTGTTTGCATTGCATTGATTGTGTTTCTTCTCTATTGCCAATATTTGTTCCCCCTCAGTAGACGTGGTTCCGACGATGAGATTGATGACACCGATGAAGAGCTATATTATCTTCAGAAGTGCCAGGCAAGAAAAATCCCCTTGTTCATTCCGATACAATCCCACTCCCTCGCTCCTGCTCTCTTTTACTGCATTAGGACAACAACGATTCATCTGTTATGTGTTGCGGTAGTTGAACCCCTTTCCTCTGCATGACCTGTCATTCCCACAGTAAATAGATGAAACCCACTAGCATGAGTAGGAGTTGTTTGAGCCTTGATGTGCCTACTCATTCATGCTTGTTGTCATGCCTACTACTGCTTAGAGTTGAGTCAGGTCTGATTCATCAGGAATGAATTGGAGGTGTGTGAACATGTTGTACTGTTGAGAACTAAGTGTGTGAACACGATTTGGTAAAGGTAGCGGTGAGAGGCCATGTAGGAGTACATGGTGGGTTGTCTCATTGAAACCGTCCTCAGGAAGTGAGTTCTGTGTTTGTGATCCATGAACAACTACTTCCAAGCATTGGGCCCGAAACCAATGGACCCTCTCGGCTTCTTAACCACCCTTGTCCTCTGTCCAGGAGTTGCAAGTAGTTTCTGGTGTTTGTAGTATCTTTGAGGCCGTCTTGGCCGCTGACCCGCAGGGTGGGCTGTGATGCGGTAGGCACGTGGCACGGTGTACCGGGTGCCCGTTTGGTGTCTCGGGAACCCTACTCACATCATTCGGGGCCGTATGTGGAAACTTCGGCCGGACTCCCTGCGGATGGAACCTGAATAGGCGATAAACCTGGACTAGAGACTTGAGTGTTTAGTTAGGCCGTGGCTGACACCCTCGCCAGGCTTCCGCTTGAAGGTTGCCGAGATACATGACGTGTACATGGCGGTAAGTGGCGACAGCGTGTGTGAAGAAGTACACCCTTGCAGGGTTAACATCATCTATTCGAATAGCCGTGTCCGCGGTAAAGGACTTCTGGGTTGCCTGTACAGTTCAAAGACAACTGAAAGTGGATACTCTGAAATGTGCAAGATAAGCATGAGTGCTATGGATGGCGTTCTCGTAGGGAGATGGAAGAGGATCCATAGTGGTGTATTGATTGGCGAATTTGTGGACTCGTGTGCGCCACCTCAAAAGAGTCACTTGCAGTCGTAGTTCAAGATAGCCACTGAGTCAAAGCTGGCTTGCTGCAGTTAAACTCCACCACCCCTTTGTTGAAACCGATGCATATGTAGATAGTTCTGATGTAAGTCTTGCTGGGTACATTTGTACTCACATTTGCTTAATTTATGTTTTTGCAGAGAGACTTCAGTCTCACTAGTAGTCCCGCGAGGACTTCGACATTTAGGTTGTTACCTCAGCTACGATCTTGTGCCCTCGGCAGGATCTGGTAGATAGTCAGGCTTCTCAGCCTTTTTCATTTGTAGATGTCTATACTCAGACATGTTAAGCTTCCGCTTGTGCTTTGACTTGTATGCTCTGAATGTTGGATCATGAGACCCATGTTTGTAATATCTCTCTCCTCAGAGCCTATTGAATTAATACTTGTGTCGTTGAGTTATGTTGTGATGCCATGTTGTATTTACACATATCGAGCATATTGTGTGTATTATTGAAATGCTTGGTGAGGGAGTCCTGGATTAGGGGGTGTCCGGATAGCCGAACTATCACCGTTGGCCGGACTCCTAGACTATGAAGATACAAGATGGAAGACTTCGTCCCTTGTCCGGATAGGACTTTCCTTGGCGTGGAAGGCAAGTTTGATGATACGGATATGTAGATCTCCTACCATTGTAACTGACTCTGTGTAACCCTAACCCTATTCGGTGTTTATATAAACCGAAGGGTTTTAGTCCGTAGGACGAACAACAATCATACCATAGGCTAGCTTCTAGGGTTTAGCCTCTCTGATCTCGTGGTAGATCTACTCTTGTACTACCCATATCATCAATATTAATCAAGCAGGAGTAGGGTATTACCTCCATCGAGAGGGCCCGAACACAGGTAATAACATCGTGCCCCTAGTCTCCTGTTACCATCCGCCTAGACGCATTCGGGACCCCCTACCGAGATCCGCCGGTTTTGACACCGACATTGGTGCTTTCATTGAGAGTTCCTCCGTATGCGTCGCCGTCAGGAAGGATGCCTCGTCCCGTCTTTAAATACGATACTATCGCCAAAGGATCCTTGGCCACTGGTCAGACTCTTCGGTTAGGTGGTTTTCTTCTGACCGCTAGTTCAGCCACCGCGCCGACGATGACTTCTTGGGTCATCGAAACCAATCTTCACGTTAACTCGGAACTTGCCGAGCAGTTAGATCCGATCGAGCTCTCCTCCATAAACGAGCTCTTGGATCGCGCCATCGCCATACAGTCGCCACAGACTACGACCAGATCGGGCCTAAAACCGATCTGAGAGAGATCAACTCTCCCCAGGCTTCCCATCATGTTGCTGTGTTAGAGGAGCAATACGGCGATTCTTCTTCTACCTTAAGGACTAGCTATGTCCGGATTCCTTATCCCTCCATGCCGGATTCCCGCAGAGGGACGGATGTCGATCAAGCCCTGAATTTAAAGTCAGGCGGCGGGTTGGATTCATTGGATAGCATTCAAAAATCCAAATTTCCAAGTTCGGAAACTTCTCGGCCCCTGTGTCTTAAATTGGACGGGGTTCCGGATCTAGTTCCACCCGCCCACCCAAACATTAGCGATCTATCCCGAATTCGGCAAGAGCCCGCTGAAAGAGTACATCATTACTGGGCTAGATTCCTCCTAGTCATGGACAGGATAAAGAACTGTCGAGAGGAGGACGCAATCTCACTTTTCTGCAATAATTGCACGGACAAGGGAATCCTAAACGCCATAAGTCGTCGCGAAATTACACGCTTTGCTGACTTGGTGACCATAGTACAACAGTAATCTTGTGCGATGGAGAGTGCTTGGAAAACCGAAAGTAAATTTTGGGATAATCCGGCCCCGAATAGAGCCCTAGTCCGAAATAAAAGGGTGCATCATCACCAAGCACCTGGGTTATACATCAAGAAACAAAAACCCCCTAAAGGGCACGGAACCGTACTGGAGGGTTGGCTAAACGGACCCTGCAAAGACGGCCTCCATTGGGGCATAATTAAACCCTGATGTAGATGCCGCACTACGAGAATTTCTACGAGAAAACTGGGACATTTTGCACGACACCCTTCGGACATGCCAGAGTATCCCACGCCCGGCTGGCGAGCACAGCCTAAATACCCTAAAAGGATTCAAGCCAGTCAAACAGGCTCTTCGACGCTTTTCCGAACCCAAGAGACATGCCATGGGAGAGGAGCTAGCCAAACTTCTGGAAGCCCGATTCATCAGAGATATAAAACATCCGGACTGGCTAGCAAATCTGGTAATGGTACCAAAGAAGGATAAATCCTGGCGCCTATGTGTTGATTTCAAAGACCTTAATAAGGCTTGCCCAAAGGATCCCTTCCCCCTCGCATTGATCAAATTATCGACGCTACAGCAGGACACGACTCATTGTGCTTCCTCGACGCGTACTCCGGCTACCACTAAATCAAGATGGCGGAGCCAGACCAAGCCGCAACAGCATTCATCACTCCATACGGCCCATTCTGCTTCAACGCAATGCCCTTCGAGCTCAAAAACGCCGGCGCAACATATCAGCGCATGATTCAGACATGTCTGGCAAACCATATCGGCAAAACAGTGGAAGCATATGTAGATGACGTGGTCGTCAAATCCAAGCATGTCGAAACTCTAGTAGACGACTTGAGGCTCACATTCGACAATCTCCGAAAATATGACATTAAGCTCAATCCGGAAAAATGCGTCTTGGCGTTCGGCGGAAAGCTCTTGGGCTTCATTGTGTCCGTAGAGGAATTGAAGCAAACCCAGCCAAGATCCGATCTCTCTGTCACAATTAGATATTCCAAAAGACCTCAAACAAATACAAAAATTGATCGATGCGTGGCGGCTCTAAGCCGCTTTATTTCCCATTTGGGAGAAAAGGTGTTACCCTTTACCGCCTCCTCCGGCGCATCGAACACTTCGAGTGGGCCGGATGCCGCCAGCTAGACTCGAAGAAATAAAAGCCATATTGGCAACAAATCCGGTCCTGGTCGCGCCCAACATGGGCGAACCAATGCTATTATATATCGCCGCAACACATCAAGTTGTCAGCGCGGTGCTCGTCGTCGAACGAGAAACGGACGGACACTAGTTCCCTCTCCAAAAACCGGTTTACTATGTCTCCACTGTCCTAACTCCATTCAAGTCCCGATACCCACATTATCAAAAGATAGCATACGGGGTGTTCATGGCATCCCGGAAGCTGCGACACTACTTTCAAGAGTGTTCGATAATGATAGCCTCCGAAGTACCTCTCAACGACATTATAAACAACCGCGACGCGACGGGACGGATTGCTAAATGGGCCATAGAGCTTCTTCCATTCGATATAACCTATAAGCCATGACGAGCTATTAAGTCGCAGGTTTTGGCCGACTTCGTGGCCGAATGGACCGAAGCCAAACTCCCTAAAGAGTACGGCGAATACTCCAATTGGATCATGCACTTAGACGGCTCCAAAATGTTTGCCGGCCTGGGGGCTGGCGTCGTCCTGACGTCCCCAACCGAGGACATAGTCCAATACGTCCTTCAGATAATGTATACGGACTCCAACAACGCAGCCGAATACGAGGCCCTTCTGCACGGCCTCCGGATGGCGATCTCCATGGGCATTAAACGCCTAGAGGTGCGCGAGGATTCAACCTCGCGATATCTCAAATAAACGGAGACTTTGATGCCAAAGATCCGAAAATGGCAGCGTACCGCAATGCGGTCCTAAAAATGTCAGCACGGTTCGAAGGGCTCGAATTTCATCATATAGCCCGGGATAAAAACCAGGCGGCGGACGTATTGGCACGCATCGGCGCAAAACGCGATGCCGTCCCGCCCAACATCTTCCTGGAACGGCTGTTCAAGCCATCCGTACTATGGGAAGGGGAGTCCATAAATAACAATCCGGACCCAACCGCCTTTCGACACCGAACACTCGACACAATCGGAGGCTCGCCAACGAGATAACACCCTCCACCCACGAAATAATGGCGGTTATCGCCCGTGGACGGAACCATTCCTAGCCTACCTAACTAGGCGGGAACTCCCGAAGACCAAAATGAGGCTCGCTGCATAGTACGGCGATACAAAGCCTATAAAGTCCATGAGGGAGAGCTCTATAAGAAAAGCACAACAGGAGTCCTTCAAAGGTGTATCTCCGAAGAGGAAGGGCGAAACCTCCTGGCTGAAATTCATGCCGGACTGGGTGGGCACCACGCCGCAGCCAGGGCCCTTGTAGACAAGGCCTTCCGTATAGGATTTTATTGGCCAACGGCCCGGGCAGATCTTGCGCAGGATTTAGTCCAATGATGCGTCGGTTGCCAGCTTTTTGCTAACTAAAGCCACATGCCACCCACCGCCTCAAAACTATACCCATCACCTGGCCGTTCATGATGCAGGGGCTTGACATGGTTGGACCCCTTAAGGGAGGAACCCACAAGCAAAAATACCTATTGGTCATGGTGGATAAATTCACCAAATGGATAGAGGCCAAGCTGTTAAAACGGCGAATCTAGGGCGGTGATAGACTTTATATCGTGGGTAGTGCACCATTACGACGTCCCCACGATTATCATCGCGATAACGGCACCAAATTCACGGCCGATGAGGTCAAATTATGGTGCAAAAACATGGGCATCAAGCTCGATTACGCCTCAGTTTATCACCCTCAAACCAACGGTCAAGTCGAACAAGCAAACGGTCTAATCATGAGCGGCATTAAACCCAGACTAGTGCGGTCCCTCAAGGAATCTAATACGCACTGGGTTGAGGAGCTCGACTCCGTACTCTGGGGGCTGCGGACCACGCCGAATCGTACTACCGGATTCACACCATTTTTTATGGTGTACGGCGCAGAGGCAGTCTTGCCCTGCGACATAATGCATGACTCACCTCGCGTGTGCATGTATGAAGAAAGAGAAGCCGAGCTCGATCGGCAGGACAGTTTGGACGCATTGGAGGAGGAGCGCGACGTGGCAAAAGCTCGTTCCGCATTTTATCAACAAAGAAGCTCGAAGATATCAAAGCGAGGAAATGCGGGCCAAAGCTTACAACGTTGGCGAACTAGTTCTACGCCCGCCAAACAACAAAAAGGACAAACTCAAGCCCAAATGGGAAGGTCCCTTCATCATCGACCAGGTCCCGACCGGGCGGAGCATACCGCTAAAACGCATCGGATAACCGACTCGAGCCGAACCCATGGAACGCAGCCCGTCTACGAAGATTCTACGCCTAAGCGCCGGACTCCGAGTGCGTCTCCTTCCTCCGTCCACATTTTCTATTTTTGTTGTCTTTTATTTCTCTCCTTCATCCTCCTTCTTCTGGAAGCCTTTAGAGGCTCGTTTGCACATTGTTCGCACACACTTGACACGCTATCCGCGCTCATTATACCTGGGGGCTTCTTTAACAGAATCTTATTTATACGGGCTTTATGCCCAACACATGTGTCACACTTCCGCATGTACCTTTTATTCACCATTATATGCATCGATATGACTTAAGTTTTGGCCAAGCTGGGTTGCCTGGCTCCTGTGCTTACCCCTACGTTCCCGATTGTTCGTCTAGGTGGTAAAGGGAGAACCTCTGCGATTGTTACCGCCAGGTCAGCCGGACGTGTAACTCAGACTGGGTGAAGCCGAAAGCTAGCGTTCTTAAGGGAATATTCGGCCGGTGAACTAAAAGATGATTTTTTATTTTTCATTTATCTGCCCCGGATGCTTTTACGCTTTTTTCGCAGTCCGGACATGCACTTTAGGGCATGCCTCCCAGGGAAAGGAACCCCTAACGGAACTATTCTCCCTGGAAGATGTTTCTTACTAACCATGTAATATAACATAACTAGTTGGGCACTTGTCACTCATGACCCCTACGCCTGGTCTCCACGCATACCCCGGTTTTTACATAACCGCGAGGGTATTCAGACACACTCCGGACTATTGGGTCCCGAGGTTGAAGCGAAAAGGTCCGCTACGACAAACGATCTACAATCCGGCTAGAAGGCATTTTACATGTCATTTTAAATTACATAGTCAAATTGACTGATTGTATTCCTCTTCAATGCTTGTCTAATAGGCTGTCTAGTTTACAGTCCTGCTGGGAATACTTTGCGGCCAACTTTACTTGGCCGTACACTAAGCTCACAGGGATCTCCTTCCCGTCGGGCCCCACAGGTCCGACCTCGGCCATGTGGTTTGGGTCCGCCGTGTACCGCGTCTTCACCATGGCCCAGGCCTCCTGGCGCCTTGACGACAAAGCTGATATCTTCCATAGTTGGAAGCGCGCCGTGCTCCTCAAGCTTATCTCGCAAGCTCTCCAAGGCCTTCGGGTAGGGAGATAGATGGCAACAAGGCCTGGACGACGCCTTTCATCACCTGCCGAACTTCGTTCGATGCAGTTGCAATAACTTCGAAGAAGGTCGCCCGTAGAACTGGCATTTCCTCTCCAGGACGACCCGTGAGCATACCTACAGACATAACTCTATTAATTGACTTCCTCGCCGAACTCTTTTTCAAAAGTTCGCTCAAGCACTTACTGTAAATGCCACGACGAAGTCGCCGATTCTCCTTGGAGTCAGACAGCCGGGCACGAACATCCTTTAGTTCCTCACCCAGCTGGGTGTTGGCATCTTGGAGATTATTTTTCTCTTGCCTCACCCTTGTAAGCACATTCTCGCTGGCCTTCAACCGGCGCAAAAGCTATTGCTTGTCCGGATCTAGTCCGGTGCCATCTGCAATATTATTGTCAGATTTACACACACGCCGCACTTCACAAACTATTTATCTTTTGAAGCATATATTACCAGAGGGGGTCTCTGTGGTTCCCCCTGTAGCAGCTAGTGCGGCCTCAAGTTGGGCCTTGCATTCTTCAAGCTCCTGAGACAGTCGGGTATTCTTTTTTGTAAGATCCTGCATAACAAATGATCCTTAAATCAGTTATTCTAACTATTTTAAGTCTCGGGGGCTACTGGCATATATAAATGTCAAGTTTCCTCACCCGTATGTCCTTTACATACTGCTCCGTGGCTCTGACTAGACCATCTTGAGCGGCACGGAGGTGCGCATCTCCTGAATTGATCGCATTCAAGGCCTCTTGGGAGAAACATGCGTCACGAAGAACTGTCCGGCGGCGCCTGTGATTCATGGCGCTCTCCACCTCGGAGTTGGTGGCGGACAATCTGTCGGCATCCTCTGTCGGAGGAGCATCCGACGCACGCCTCGTGCTCGCCTCTGCTTCTGGACCCGGCTTTGGAGCCTGGCTGGCGGAGGTTCGATTGGCAACCTCTCCAGACTCAGTCCGGCGAGCGCTCTTTTTCCTGAAAAGAGCACCAGCGTTAGTACGCCTTCCAGGAATCAATCCTGGGAATATGGTGACGCGCTATACCGTTGCGGCGGAGTTTCGATCCGGACCGCACTTCTTTTTAGCCTGCGGGGCCGTACTGCCCCTTGTTGGCTAGCCGCCGCGGGCTCGGCCTCCTGCCTCGAAGGCACCCCCTGCGAAACACCATCAAATACGTGGTGATTAGAAGGAAAGCACGGGTGGGTCATGGTATCCGGACTTGGTCCACGGTTACAGGATGCCAGAAATAATCCGGGGTAGTCGGCCGTAATGGCAACCAAAGCATTGTCGATGCTAAGTTGGTGGAACACCCCGTCGATCAGCTCCACCTTTATATCAGGGTCCTCTTCGGAGGCCGGATCGAGGGACCATTCCGGATCCTTGGGTTGTGGGGGCGGGCTGTGTATCTTCTCCACGGCCCGGCGCAGTTCCTGCGTAGAAACCATGAAATGAGATATTTAACCATGGGAACATGGATCGGACAGGCCACAAAGATATTTGCTTACCCAACTTCGAGGATTATTCGAAGAAAATCTGCTCAGTGGACTGACGCGGAGAAAATCCTCCTCTTCCCCTTTGTACACAGCGGACAAGGTCTTCACCAGTTCGGTGACCGATCCCGGCCCTTTGCGGCCATGGTGGGTGGCATCATCCTCCCCGTTGAAGTCCCACATGGGGTAGCCCCTATATTGGAGCGGCTGCACTCCCCTCATAATGCAGATTGCCATGACTCCAATCATGGTCAATCCGGCATGAGCCAATAATCTTATTCGGCTCATCAAGTAAAGGACGTCCCGGTCATTTTCCCTCTGGGGCTCCGCGGGCGCCAGCTTAGGCGCTTCTTCAGAGGAGCGTTGCTAAACTCCGGAAGGCCGATCCGAACAGGATCCGGCAGCGGGACGTCCTCCATGTAAAACCATTCCGAGGGCCAGTCCTCGGACGCCTTCTTTGGGGTTCCGGATAAGTATCCGGTCCCGGCGATGCGCCATAGTTCGGCTCTGCCCACTTGATATATTGACCCTTCGTGAGAACGAGGCACAAGGCAGAACAATCTCTTCCACAGAGAAAAATGGGCCTCAACACCCAGAAACAGCTCGCAAAGGGCCACAAAGCCCGCTATATGCAAGATGGAGGTAGGCGTAAGGTTGTGCAGCTGGAGGCCGTAGAACTCCAGAAGCCCCCGGAGAAACGGATGGATTGGAAATCCGAGTCCTCTCATTAGGTAAGAGACGAAGCATACCCGCTCTCCCTTGGAGGGACCGGGGACGCTCTCCGCCTGCTTCCCGCCCTTATAAGTGGCGAGTCCGAAATGCACCGGAACCATGAAGGCCGGCGGAAGGAATCCCTTGGTTCGGAGCACCACCAATTATTTGTCTTGGGATCGAGCATCTCCCCCAATCTCCGGGCTGAGGGCTGGGAGCGCGAGAGGAGGAGCCGCGTCGACTGTCCATGGTGGAGTGGGCTTTTTGTCAAAGGCGCTCTGATGAAGGCTCGCGAAGGGAGGATGGTGTGATCCAGATCTGGATCCCCGCCTCTTTTATAGACGGCTCATTTGCACAACAAGGGGGGTAAATGTAAAGATACCCTGACTTTTCACATTCGCTCGACACATGGAAGATGGCCATTATTGGGCGTGGAAGCCGAGAAGCGCGATATTCACAAGAAAGCCGGACACTATTCAACACAGGATTCGGAGGGGAACCCGCCTTGCAATGCCGAAGACAATCAACACGCTGGACTTATCATCATTGAAGCCTGGTTCGGGGGCTACTGAGGGAGTCCTGGATTATGGGGTGTCCGGATAGCCGAACTATCACCGTTGGCCGGACTCCTAGACTATGAAGTTACAAGATTGAAGACTTCGTCCCTTGTCCGGATAGGACTTTCCTTGGCGTGGAAGGCAAGCTTGGCGTCTGGATATGTAGATCTCCTACCATTGTAACCGACTCTGTGTAACCCTAACCCTATTCGGTGTCTATATAAACCGAAGGGTTTTAGTCCGTAGGACGAACAACAATCATACCATAGGCTATCTTCTAGGGTATAGCCTCTCTGATCTCGTGGTAGATCTCCTCTTGTACTACCCATATCATCAATATTAATCAAGCAGGAGTAGGGTATTACCTCCATCGAGAGGGCCCGAACCTGGGTAAAAACATCGTGTCCCTTGTCTCCTATTACCATCTGCCTAGACGCACAGTTTGGGACCCCCTACCCGTGATCCGCCGGTTTTGACACCGACACTTGGTATATGTGGGATCCGACAACCTAGCTGTTTATCCTTGGTAGGCCCTTTTATGGGGAAATGTAGTCTTGTGCTTCCATGAGCCATAGTAGTCCGCTAAAGCCCGGTTCACCGGAGTCCTGCTAGCCCAGCACTACTACTCCGGAACACTTGACTGGCCGGCATGTGATTCACTTCGTTCCTGTGTGTGTCCCTTCGGGGAAATGTCACGCAGTGACATCCGGAGTCCTGCCTAGCCTGCTACAGCCTGGTTCATCGGAGTCCTGTTAGCCCAGTGCTACAGCCCGGATTCGCACGCTGCTGACCAACATGCTCGATGTTGATTCATGTATGCCTGTCCCCATAAGTTAATGCCACTTTGGGTTCACGACTAGTCATGTCGGCCCGGGTTCTCTGTCATATGGATGCTAGCCACACTATCATATACGTGAGCCAAAAGGCGCAAACGGTCCCGGGCCATGGTAAGGCGACACCCGTGGGAATACCGTGCGTGAGGCCACAAAGTGATATGAGGTGTTACCGGCTAGATCGATGTGACTTAGAATCGGGGTCCTCACAAGGAACCCTTAACGGAACTATTCTCCCTGGAAGATGTTTCTTACAATCTTAATGTAATATAACATAACTAGCCGCATACAACTTGTCTGTTCAAGGAACTATGACCCCTACACTTAGTTTTCCACGCATACCCCGGTCTATTTGGTCGTGATAGTATTTGGAAACATTCCGCACCTTCGGGTCCGGAGGTTGAAGCGAAAAGTTCTGCCATGACAAATGATATACAATTTAGCTAGAAATTTCACATGGTGAGGAAAGTACATAGTCACTTAGACTCAAACAATTCTGCCTCTATACCATCTAACAGTCAGTCTAATTTACAATACTGTTGGGAATATTTGGCGGCCAACTCTACTTGGTCATATACTAAACTAACAGGAATTTCTTCCCCATTCGACCCTACCGGTCCGACTCGCGCCATGTGATTAGGATCAAGCTTGGTATACCGAGTTTTCGCCATGGCCCAAGCCTCTCGCGCACCCTCTCGGAAGGCCAATATCTTCCATAGCCGGATACGTCGCCGCGCTCCTTTAAACAGCTCTACAAGCTCCTCCATACTTCCTGGAGAAGACACGGACGGCCATAAAGCCTTGGAAACACTCCTCATGGCCAGCCGAGCATGCTCGTGCACTTGCGACAATCTTTGCGGCAGATCACTTGTTGATCCGGACACCTCCTCTTCGGGACGGCCCGTCAATATACCTGCATGCATAACTACATCAGTTCCACTCATCTCCAAACTACCAAAAAAACCAAGTTCGGAAGCATACTGAACAGGCCACCCCGCAGCTTCTTGTTCTTCTTTACGGAGTCGGCTAGCTGGCCGCACACCTCTTTCACTCTTCACCCAACTTCGTGTTGGAATCCAGTAGCTTGTTTCTCTCGTCCCTGATGCGGGTTAACACACGCTCGCCTGTGGTGTGTTTCCCCTTTGCCTCTCTTTCTCACTCTTGGGCGATCTTCAACTTCTCCTCAAGTTGATCAGGTGACCCTTTTATGCGATCAGCGGCAGTATTAGCACAGTTGGTATACAATTATTGTTCCTCGATGGAGGGGAACGTTACCTGAGGACGGCTTCTAGAAGTTCCCCAGTTCGGCGGTAGCAACATTTAGCTGCGCCCGACACTGCTTCAGCTCTTGAGCTAGCAGGTCATTCTTCTCCGTAAGGACCTGGTCGTACAACGATCCTCAAATCAGTTGTGCCAACCGCTTTCAGTCTCGGGGGCTACGGGAATATGATCATCCTTTTTGGACAGAGAAAACTCACCTGTACATCCGTTAAATATTGCTTCGTGGTTCTTCTAAGCCCATCTCGAGCAGCTCGGATGTATGCGTCGCCCAAGTTAAAGGCATTGAATGCCTCCTCCAAGTACTTGGGGTCCCGTAAGACCGCCCTGCAGCGCCGATGATTCATGGCGCTCTCTACCTTCGAGTTGGTAATGGACATATTTTCCAAACCCTCGACCGCTGAACAGTCCGGCATTGCTCCCACGCTGGCTCCCGTCTCCCCAACTGGATCGAAATCCTGGTTGACGGAAGCATGACCGGTCGGGCCCCCGGACATAGTTCGGCGAACCTTTTTACTGTAATGAAACAAACGTGCAGGTCACAGTTGGATACAGCCGCTGATAAAGCATATTTACCCATACCTCCTCGAGGAAAGCCTGGTTGTGTCTTCACCAGCTTTCCTCTTCGAAGGCCTGCCCTGCGCAGGAATGGATTTCTTCGGAACCGTTGAGCGCCTCCCCTACAGAGCACGAAACAGTGCGGTGGGTGAGGCCGAATAAATGCACTCCCTTAAAGAAGGTACCTCTTAATTACTTACCTGGGAAGCAGGAAGAAGGCCAGGATAGTCGGCGATGATGGCCACTTCTGTGCCATCATAGCTCATCTGGTAAAACACTCCCTCGGCGAGCACCACAAATATATCCGGATCCTCTTCAAATCCAGGATCAAGCTCCCGGTCGTGGTTCTCCAGCTGTGGGGCGGGACTATGAAGTCCTTCGGTGACCTTTCGCCAGTGCTTCCATACCAGACAGGATTCGAAATTTAGCAAAAAGAATCCGGCAAGGGAAGGAATGGAACAGAGGGCCGGAAGCTTACCCAACTGGGAGGATCATACATAGAATACCCATCTCTGCGCTTAATGTGAAGAAATTCCTCTTCCTCCCCTTTAAACATCCCAGCCAGTATCTTGGCCAGAGCGGCGGGAGTGTCCGGGCCTTTCCGGCCGCATCGGGAGGCGTCATCCTCTCCATTGTAGTGCCACATTGGTAGCCCTCTGTATTGTAGCGGCTGAACCCCACGCACTATGGATGTCATCATTACCTCGATTATTGTGAGTCTGGACTGAGCGAGCATCCTTATCTTACTCATGAGCTGACGAACTTCCGCAATGTCATCCTCTTCGCGACTCCGGGGACGCCAACTGTGGCGTTTCTTCAGCGGAACAGTCGCAAACTCGGGAAGACCCTTTCGAACTGGGTCAGGAAGCGCGACGTCCTCAATATAGAACCATTCAGAAGGCCATTCGTCAGACGCCTTCCTTGGTCTGCCGGACAGATATCCGGTATCGGCAATAGGCCACACTTCGGCTCCACCCGCTTCAAATATTGACCCCTCATTTTTACGCGGGACAAGGAAGAACAACTTCCTCCACAGCTCAAAATAGGCCTCGACGCCCAGAAATAATTCGCCTAAAGAGACATAACCCACGATATGCAAAATGGAGGCAGGGGTGAAGTTGTGTAGCTGGACGCCATAATATTCCAGAAGCCCTCGGAGGAACGGATGGATGGGAAATCCGACGCCCGTTAGCAGGAAGGGGACGAAGCACACTCGCTCTGCCCCAGATGGGTTGTGGAAATCCTCCGCTTGAGTCTCGCCATTAAAAGAGGCCAGTCCTGCTCGAACAAGAACCAGATCCGCGGGAGGAAGAAATCCCTGCGTTTGCAACTTCGTCAGTTGGCTGTGGGACACAAAGCACTTCACCCACCCACCTTTCTCTGGGCCGGAGCGGGAGGAGGATCTGGGAAAGCTAGTCATGTTGGAATGGTTTCTCCTAGCAGTCTCCGGGGATTTCCTCGGCGTAGTGTCGAAGGGATCTAAGATTGTCGGGACCGGATTCTTGGGATATTAATTCCCAGAAAATGGCTCTTGTGCTCACCAGCCCCAGGATTACTGTTAGCTGATGAGGCACCAACTTGACATAGAAATTCCAAGCAAAATACAAAATATGTAGTACAAGACCATTCTGGCCTGTGAGTACAACAAATGGTTTCTAGTGGTTGATGGCGGAAGCGGTTTGTGGATCATCGGCGTCTATGGGACCCTATTTCCCACAGGAACAGCTGACTAGGTTAACTCCTATCTTTGCGAGGCTTCTATCACCTTGGTTTAGGTTCCGGGGCTGTCTTCGCAACGCTCCTCTCCATGCAAGGGATCTGGCCAAGACAATAGCCAGGGACAAGCCAGTGAGTACTTGGAATGTACTCGCAAACATTATGAACACGGGTATAATATAACAAATGATAAATACGCTCTGAAATATTCTATGATCACAACGTTAGTCATAGAAAAAAAATCTCTAATGCGTGCAAGCAGGTTATTTATATACAAGAATAAGCAATACAGAGTAGTAATAAAAATGCACCGATCGGGTGTCTGAAGCGACGCCTCGAAAGGATAGCAAATAACGAGCTCATGCCACGATCGAGGCGTCGAGCGACACCACATAAAGGGCTTATAAAGTAATTAAATAACAAGCATGCCCACGATCGGAGCGTCGAGCGACACCACATAAAGGGCTTATAAGGTAAATAAATAACAAGCATGCCACAGTCGGGCGTCTGAGCGACGCCACATAAATGGCTAATAAGGTAAATAAATAACAAGCATGCCACAGTCGGGCCTCTGAGCGACAACATAAAGGGCTTATAAGGTAAATAAATAACAAGCATGCCACAGTCGGGCGTCTGAGCGACACCACATAAAGGACTTATAAGGTAAATAAATAAGAAGCATGCCACAGTTGGGCGTCTGAGCGACACCACAAAAAGGGCTTATAAATAAATCACAGTGAATATCCAGGAGGTAGAACCATCCCAGGGATACTCGATAATTCAAATAATACAACGGGTTAGTCCATGATAAATAATAATCATGATCATCACAAGTCACAAGTCATGATCCAGGTCCTGGTTTAATAGTTTCTCCTCCGAAGACCGACACTGAGACCGACACTTGACCCATCCCAGACTGTAGTCCTTAACCATGGACACGGCTATTCGAATAGATGTTTAATCTCTGCAGAGGGTGTACCCTTACCCACGAGTAACAGATTCCTTTAGTCCATCGGGACTAATTCCGTCTACGGTCTTTCAATTGAAAACACACCTGACCTGCACACACCAGCTTAACTTACCGGTGTCTGGAATCACCCACGACACGTGTCAAGCAAAAAGTCTAAGTGGGGATGCTACAACCTCGCGTAGCATGGGATCAAACTTATATCGCGCGCTCTAAGGGGTGGCCTCCCCTCTTGGAGTCAACCGGAAACGCCCATGCCCCCGGACCAGGTGGCCTGCCTACCGGTTACAACCGGTGCCTTCCACCATGGCCTCTCTGTACGGTGTGTGCTAAAAAGGGGTTGACGACTTACTGAACCGTACCCTACTTGTTGTAGGGACAAGTGGTAGTACGAAACAAGTATGGGGGTTACCGGAACAAGACTCGATCTATGGTCGACTCAGGAGGTTTAAGTATTCCCTGCATAATTAGTATAGAAATATATATCTCAACAGACAGAAACACCACTGGACGTACGTCACCATGCCGTACCGGACACAATCGTCTCGACGGAGGACTAGGGACGAACCCGTGTCTACCCAAGACGGAGACTTCCTCGGATCCCTTCCGGTATGCATGAAAGGCATTCGATGGTAATTATTATCACAAACATATCTAACTCTAATAGAATGTGTCGACGTTCTGGGAACGGGGGTCCCCAGACTTGCCTACCTGCGGCCTGCGGCGTGGCTCAAAGGAGGCCCAGGACGGCCCATCTTCATCAACGCAAGCTCAAGACCCTCGCGAGGGGCCAAGCCTCACGGGGCGGACGACCAGGAGCTTCCTTAGGCATGGCCTCGTCAGGCTGGCTCATGAGGAGACGAAGAGTTCAAGGCAGGGTACCTCGCGAGGTGCCCATGACGCAAGCCATGACGACCAAGGGCGCCAGTCGGGCACCAGCCCGCGCAGCGTCCTCCTTTCCTCTTTGGTGCAAAGGGAGCAAGCGCAGGCGAGAGCATCAAGCAAAGGCATCCGTTTCGGTGCAATAAGACCAAGACCAGCCCCAACAGCTAGAATGGAGTCATCATGGAGCCCAAGCAGGCGTCATCACCAGAGCCTTTGGCAGGCGAGGACCAACTTTAGTCAGGATAAGTGTACCCGTTGTTCCCCTTCAAAATGGCCAATTGTTGGCGCCCTTCCCGCTCAATATTTGGGAAGAGGCCCAGGGCCTGCGCCTATAAATAGGAGTAGCCACACTCAGAACGGGGGATCGGAAAAATGGAGTGATCGAAACAATCAGCATCCAGAGAAAGACAGAGACCCGATCCTCAAGCTAGAGCGACGGGACACCACCTAGCAGTTCATCGCACCCACCAAGAACAGACCCTCGCGAGGCTGTTCTTCCCTGTACTGTTCCTCATCAGCCCAAGAGGCAATCCACCACACCACAAACTAGAGTAGGGTATTACACCACAACGGTGGCCCGAACTAGTATAAATCTTGTGTCTCTTGTGCTGTTACATTTTAGTAGTTTAGGTCCCTGCGATTGGCGAGGTGCGAGACGGTGGAGGGTTGGATCTCCGCGCGCACCCTAGAGTTCGAACCTCAGGGATCTGCCGGAACCCGAAATCCGACATTTGGCGCGCCAGGTAGGGGTGCGCCGGAATCTGCCTTTCGTCACCTCGTTCTTCCCCGACCACCGCAACCATGTCTGACGCCCGTCGGGCCCGAGCCGAGCGCCGAGCCGCCCTCGCCTCCCATGTCGCCCAGACGGCTCCCATCGGCGGGCGCCCTCGTCATTCCCCGTCACCTGCTGTCAACGCCGCCACCGGCCCGGTGGGGAACGAGCAGCAAGCTTCATCCCAGCACCCGTCCATGAGGCGGGACAGCCGCATCGCCACTCCTTTGCTCACCCCCGCTGGTTCTTCGTCACGCGCGCCACGCGCGGCCATGGAGGCCCGAGCTGCACTCATCGCGGCTAACGAGCTCCTGCGCTACCGCCGTGTCGACGACGTCTACGAAGAATGGCTCGACCGAGTCGCCGAGCTCGTCCGCGCTGCAGGGGGCGACCCCGCGCCGTCCGTCTCACTGCACCGCACCCCGCCCCACGCGGGCGATGAAGCTCCCGGGGCGCCTCAGCCGCCTCCTCCTCAAGACGGCGCCCGGGCCCCATGGTGCGCGGCCCCTGGGCGGAACCCGTTCCGCCAGGCGCCGGCGCGGCAAGAGCAGAGCTGCCAAGAAGTTCCTCGCCCGCAGGAAGCTGCCCGGCGCCCACGCCTCCGGCACGTCAAGACCCTGCGCTGCCCCCAGCCGCGGCGCAGGGAGGCCCACAAGACCAAGCTCTCTGCCGTCCGAGGCCCCCCGCGGCCACGGCGGGCTGCCGCGCCTTCACCTCCGAGCTGCGCAGCGTCGCGTGGCCCGCCAAGTTCAAGCCAGACCTGCCTCCTCGCTACGACGGCATAGCTGACTCTACGGAGTTTCTCCAGCTCTACGAGCTGGGCATCGAGGCTACCAACGGGGATGAAAAAGTCATGATGAATTGGTTTCCCATGGCGCTCAAGGACGGGGCCCGCACCTGGCTCCTGAATCTGGCCCCAGGCAACATCTCTTCATGGACCGAGATGTGTGCCCGCTTCATCGCCAACTTCCAGGGCACTCGCGACCGGCCACCCACCGTAAGCGACATGCGCCGAATCAAGCAGCAGCCAGGGGAAACCCTGTAAAAGTACATCCAGCGCTTCAACAACGCGTGCCTCAAGATCCCCAGGGTAACGGAGGAGGCCATCATCTCTGCATTCTCAGACGGCGTGGGCGACGTCAAGATGAAGGAGGAGCTGGCGATGCATGAAGATCTGTGCACCTCCCTAGAGCGGTTCAACTTGGCGACCAAGTGCGCCAGGGCTGAGGAGGGGCGCCTCTCCCTCCTCGAGCTGCCTGCCGCGGATCTCGAAGAGAAGAAGTCCAAGGCCAAGGGCGTGAAGCGCAAAGGGGCTGCCGTGCTCGCCAGCGAACCAGACACCAAGCGAGCAGAGATCAGCCCGAGTCCTCCAAGGGCAGCCGGTACTGTGTGTACCACGACCTCCACACTCACAACACCAATGAATGTCAAGAGCTCCGGGCCGTGCGCGTAGGAAGGATCGACAGACGCCCCGAGCGCAGCGACCGAGGCTATGGCCGAGGAGGAGAAAGGAATGCAGGACGCTGGGAAGACCGCAGCCCGCGCCAAGGGTAGCGCGACCAACCTCGCGAGGACCGCTGGCAAGACCCACCTCGCGAGGGAGGCTGGAGGGATCAGCCTTGCGAGGATCGCCCGCAGGGGAACGCAGGCCTCCCTCCGCTGCCGCCACCGCCAAGGAGAATCGATGACCGTCATCAGGACGAGGGGGCTGGGGGCTTCCTGGAAGCGCGTGCGATCGCCTGCATCCTGGGCGGAGCTCAAGCCCCAGCCTCTCAGCGCATCTTCAAGCAGTTCGCCCGTGAAGTGAATGCAGTCCTCCCCAAGCTCGAGGCCACGCGCCCTCTCAGGTGGTCGGCATGCGCCATCACGTTCAGCTCAGCGGATCAGCTCAAGTGCGCAGCCACAGCCGGAGTTCTCCCGATGCTTTGTTCCCCAATCATCAGCAATGTGCTAGTCACCAAGACCCTCATCGATGGCGGAGCAGGGCTCAACGTCCTGTCCGTGGAAACATTCAACAATCTTCAAGTGCCTTACAGTCAGCTTCAGCCAACCAAGCCTTTCTCCGGAGTCACCGACGGCTCCACGGTCCCGATCGGGCAGGTCCGCCTTCCTGTCACCTTCGGGGCTCGCGACAACTACCACACCGAGCTCATCGACTTCGACATTGCCCACATTCGCCTGCCGTACAATGCCATCCTCAGGTACCCAGCGTTGGCCAAATTCATGGTCGTAACCCACCATGGCTACAACGTCCTCAAGATGCCAGGGAGCGGCGGAGTCATCTCGGTGCCCTGTGAAGAGAGAGACGCAGTGTGCTCCCTGGAGCGAGCTTTTTAGGCCGCATCGCTGGAAGACCCAGACCACAGCAGCAGGAGGCCTCCCGAGGCCGCACCCAAGAAGCAGAAGACATCGACCGGCCTGGCTCTTCAAGAGACAGGCCCCTCAGGGTCTACATCGGGCCAGGGGGAGCCTCCTTCCATCGCATAGGAAAGCGCGCCCGGCGCCCTCCTCAGGCAGGGCTCGTGGGCTCTCCCCTGGAGGGCCGCCGACCTCGCCAAGGTCTCGAGGGAGGCGCTTGGGCACCACATGGAGTCGTGTTTTGAAGCACGTTTCCCGCAAGCAGGAGCAAGACCAGGAGGGAAGAACCCTCAAGAGTTCATCAGCAAGGCCATTCAGGAGCTACAGGGTCAAGGGTCATGAGGGGCAGCCGCCGCCTGCCTGCTGTGGCCCCCCATCCAGGCGAGGATGGTGGGCTGCGCGTCTGCATCGACATACCAAGGCTCAACCGAGCCGCATCTCAAGAGCGCCTCTGGCCCTCGCGAGTGGGACGTTGCGAGGGTCCGCCCCACAGCTACGTACACATGCCTTATGGCCTGCCAAATGCGGCTGTTGTGCAACCGCGTCTCATGAGGACCATCCTGGAGGCTCAAGAGGTCAGGCACGCCGCAGCCCTGACGGAGATGGAGATGGCTCGCGATGAGCCACCAGTGCCTCCGGAGCCTCCCGAGGCCCCTGCGCCTGGGGGCTCGTGAGGATCGGCTCCCGCAGCCCACCGAATCTGCTACACCAACACCCCTTCATCCCCAACATCACCAGGTGACATATTTAAGTTTTATTTCCGGCTGGGAGCGCCTTCAGGGCCGCATTATTCCCAGGCCGCGTGGGTCCGTCCCTGCGGCATGTATCCCTTTTATTTTTTGTCGTTAGCCTATTCTGTTGGGGGCGCCCTCGGGATGCATCATCCCCAAGCCGCTCGGGCCAGTCCCATCGGCATGTATCCTTCCTACTTTTTCCTTGGGATTATGCTCTCGCTCCACCATGCTTGTTATTCGGTGCCTTTTCCTGGTGGCGGAATCTTGCGCGTTAAAGGGGGGGGGGTGCCTGAGCATCGCGACTCAGGGCTCCTACCGGCTCTCCGGCCCTCACCCTCTGGTCTTGTCCATGGCATCGCGACACAGCTTTCCAGACGGCTGAGACCAGCCCGAGAGCCGGGACCCGAGGACGTAGAGTTTCGTCATCTAACCCAGCTTGCACGTTAAAGGGGGGGGTGCCTAAGCATCGTGACTCAGGGCTCCTACTAGCCCTCCGGCCCTCACCCTCTGGTCTTGTCCATGGCATCGCGACCTGGCTTGCCAGCGACGGCTGATACCAGCCCGAGAGCCGGGACCCAAGGACGTAGAGTTGCGTCATCTAACACGGCTTATGCGTTAAAGGGGGTGCACGAGCATCGCGACTCAGGGATCCCTGGGCTCTCCGCCCTCACCCTCTGGTCTTGTCCATGGCATCGCGACATGGCTTGCCGACGGCCGAGACCAGCCCGAGCCGGGACCAAAGACGTGAAAGCACCGGCATCTGGCCAAATTTGCAGGAACACACTCGAAGATAAGGCCCAGAGCCAGGCGCAACCCGCCTTGAGGTAGGGCCTCATGAGTCTCGAGCTGGCTCACGGGTGCCCCAACGCACCTCGCGAGGCCTCTCGCGCCTCTCCAAAGCAACTAACAGCAGGACTAACGATCGCCACGGTGAGCTCTTGTCCCTTTTGTGGTGAACCTGCAGGGTCCCTCCAAGGAGCACGGAACGACCTCGCCACGCAATCTCTAGCCGGCCAAGGCACGGACCTAGCACCGCACCAGGAAGCATTGTCCTGGCCCTCGAGATAAGTCACCCTCCGGACACACTAGTCATCGCAACACCATCCCCATACTCAATGCGACCCCGTCTTAGCAACGTCGCTCTCATTTCTCACCGAATGATGGCTGCTTGAGCGCCAAGGGGGACCCCCTGAGCATCGCGACTCAGAGGCTCTTACCGGACCTCGGGCCGCTCACCACCTGGCCTTGACCACGACATCACGACCTGGCATACCAGCGACGGCTGAAGCCGCCTTGGGACTGGGACCTGACGGCGTAGAGCACCAAGCCCTCACGAGGTCTGAAAGGAAGAAACTGAGCTAGAACGGAATGAGCATCCCGCACTGTCTCACAATAAGGATCATATTGACAAACGAAGCTACAAACATCTTACAAGCCCCTACGGGGTACATTCTTGGCTCCTCGCAGGAACAAAAGACGCGAATCCTAAGGAGTCCTATCTACAGGGACCACCACGGCAGACGCCATCATCAACAATGGGCCACCCGGTCCAGAGCCAACCCCATCCAGATCAGGGGCGGCGACGACCTGACGTGCCCGCCCTGCTCCGGGAGCGGTGTAGGCTCGGGGGCTTGTAGCTGTCGTCGCTCGTCTCCGGCGTCGCGAAGAGCTCAGCGGAATCGCTGGATCCTCCGGCGCCTTCGTCGCCTGAGGAGCTGTCAAGGGAGCCGGCGGTCGGCCTCTGTCTCACCACAAAGCGGGACCCGACCACCTCTCCCGGGGCAGCACTCCAGCCGGCGACCCTCCGCGTCGAAGACCTTGAAGGACACCACCTAAGCACCATCGTACTCCAGGTGGATCATGAGGGCGCCCCTCGTCCTGCAGACGCGGACGACCTCGTCCCAGCCTCGAGTCATGAAGACCTCGCCCGGGTGCCGCAGCCGGCGTGCTGCTGCCAGAGTCCCAGGGGTTCCCCCTGCCGGACGACGGAGGCGAAGAAAGAAGGAAGAAGAATCCAAGACTTAGGAAGCGCGGCGACGCGAAGCACGAACTCCCGGCAGGAGCCCTCGGCGTGGACTCCAGGAGGGAAGACGCACACCTTCGTGACCCGCCGGCGTCGTCGGCGGCGCCGCTCGTGGCGCCCGGCGTCACCTCCTTCAGGGCCACCAATCTGCGCATACAAGGGAAGAGGAAACCCTGGTGGCGGTTTCACGCACCAGGGCAAGGGCGCCTGCTCGCGCACGCTCCTGCCCTGACACCAGAGAGCAAGCCGCTTCTTTGGGGGGAGCGGGTCAGGATCCTCTTGAGGAGCCTTTCCCTTCTCTTCCCTGGAGAACCGGCGAATCGGAGCCATGACAACCAGGCGAAACGAGGAGGAGGAGAAGCAGAAGGATAGACTGGAAGGGCGCGCGCCGTTCCGTACTTATAGCCGGCGGAGGCCAACCGTCGGCCTCCACGATCACCGATCATCATGACCAACTCTGCATGCAGGGACTTGTCGAATCCGGGTGGTTACCGAGGCATCATGGGGAAGCAGTGCGCACGCGTCCAATAAACCGCCACGCGTCGCCCAAGGCCGCAGGCTATTAGGGCCCGTGACGCTTTGCACTTGCCCTTTCGCCTCTCTGCTCGGCCAAGTTCGGGCGCGCCGTGGGCCGTCGGCGTTCTGGGAATGGGGGTCCCCATACTTGCCTGCCTGCGGCCTGCGGCGTGGCTCAAAGGAGGCCCAGGACGGCCCATCTTCATCAATGCAAGCTCAAGACCCTCGCGAGGGGCCAAGCCTCATGGGGCGGACGACCAGGAGCTTCCTCAGGCACGGCCTCGTCAGGCTGGCTCATGAGGAGACGGAGAGTTCAAGGCAGGGTACCTCGCGAGGTGCCCATGACGCAAGCCATGATTTGACCAAGGGCGCCGATCAGGGCGCCACCAGCTGGCGTCCTCCTTTCCTCTTTGGTGCAAAGGGAGCAAGCGCAGCGATAGCATCAAGCAAAGGCATCCGCTTTGGTGCAACAAGACCAAGACCAGCCCCAACGGCTGGAAGGGAGTCATCGTGGAGCCCAAGCAGGCGTCATCACGAGCCTTTGGCAGGCGAGGACCAACTTTAGTCAGGATAAGTGTACCCGCTGTTCCCCTTCAAAATGGCCAATTGTTGGCGCCCTTCCCGCTCAATATTTGGGAAGAGGCCCAGGGCCTTCGCCTATAAATAGGAGTAGCCACACTCTGAGCGGGGGATCAGAAAAACGGAGGGATCGAAACGATCAGCATCCAGAGAAAGACAGAGACCCGATCCTCAAGCTAGAGCGACAGGACACCACCTAGCAGTTCATCACACCCACCAAGAACAGACCCTCGCAAGGCTATTCTTCCCTGTACTGTTCCTCATCAGCCCAAGAGGCAATCCACCACACCACAAACTAGAGTAGGGTATTACACCACAACGGTGGCCCGAACTAGTATAAATCTTGTGTCTCTTGTGCTGTTCTGTTTAGTAGTTTAGGTCCCTGCGATTCGGCGAGGTACGAGACGGTGGAGGGTTGGATCTCCGTGCGCACCCTAGAGTTTGAACCTCAAGGGTCTGCCGGAACCCGAAATCCGACAGCATGCACTCATCAACATGCACTCATGAGTAGCAACGTTTTATCACATGAAATAACAGATACTCCGTGTCGAGGTGGTGTTGCAACCGTGTAAATAACACATACAATATTATGCCAGGGTTCAGAATGCTTGCCTTCAAATTGTGGGGAGGCAGGGTGCACTCCAAAACTTTTGAAAGTTTTCTCCTCTCTCCAAAAATCCTATTTAAAAATATTTTTGGATCAATACATAGTTTCAAAAACAGTACCAAAAATTTGTCTGGAATTTTTTCAAATAAATCTGAAAATAAACTAGGCAGTATTTGAGAGAGGTAGGAAGAAGAATCAATTCATTTGGGGTTATATTTAAAAAGTTATAGCCAGTCAAAGTTTTGGCCAAAATCTGTTTTTAAAATAAAACTGAAAAAGGAAAAACGTTTCGAAAACTGACCACGTCGAAGGTGTATTCCGAGTTTACGTCTCCACTTATCCAGTGTGCACCGTGCGTGGGTCACTAACAGTGGGTCCAGCGGGCCCACTGGTCAGGTTTGACTAGTCCCCCGCCCTCTTCCTCCTCTGTCCGAGCTGAGGCGGGGCTCCGGCGATCGGCCTTGGCGAGCAGACTCCTCGCGGGGCTCACGAGGCGAGGGATGGATCCGCCACACCAGGGCGGTCCTCCCGGTGGTCGAGAAGGTGGCGGGGACAAAGGGAGTCGCCAGCGGCGAGCCTTGCGGCGGACGGCAGCTTCAGGAGGTTTGGGGGTTTGGGTTATGGTGCTTCCCGATCGACGCTGAGAGGGTGGGCGGCTCCGCAAGACGAAAGGGAGTCGGGCGGTGGTGTTAGGAGGGCCGGGCAGGCTCTGATTGCAACGTGATGGACTTGGACGTGGCAGCGGCCGAGTCGACCGAAGATGGGGAAGACGACCTCCCCTGGTCGATTTCGAGCTAGGGGAGCACTAGGAGGATGGATTGAGGATGCCTGAGGGTTCGGAGAGGCTCGGGGCTCTCCATTTATAGGCGAGCCATGGCGGTTCCGCGGTGGCCGGGGATAAGATCACCGGCGACCACCATTCTGTAGCAGCAGGGGGACATGGCGGCGACGAGCGCTTGCGGAGAAGCTTGCAGATGAGCTTGGGCTGCTCAAGGGAGCAGCTGGCGAGCGCTGGTGGCTCGGGCGGCGCCGACCAAGGAAAAGGCTGTCGGGAGGCGGTGGCGGCTTGCGGAGGCGGTGCTGTAGGGCACCAAGAAGGGGGGGCCAGGCGGCTTTGCGGCGAGGGAGGAGTCAGGGCGCTGGCCGCGAGTGGGGAGGGGCCAGAACAGGCGCGGGGGAGGCGGCAACGCGACACGGCGACCCGTGCGCTTGCACGTGCAAAACGCATGCTCTGGCCGCGCCCAGAGCATGCACGCCAGGCGTTCGGCGAAATGCCAGTGTGGGTGAAGCTAGCAGTTAGCAGTGCTAGGTCATAAGCATCTAGGTGCTTAGTGGACAAGGTTTTTGGGTCACTGGATCAAGCTCACAGTGTAAACTAAAACTTATGCCAAATCTGACTATGCACACGAGGTGTTTGACAGAATGCCACATGCACCTAGGCATTTCTTGGGGTGGCCAAACTCTCCAGGCTGGTGTCTCTTTAGATGCAGGTGAGGGTGGCAAGGTCATTTGGGCAAAACCATAAACTTGCTAATGCACGTTTTGCAAATCTTCAGTCTTTGACAGAAAGAAAAAGGCATGATTGCATGCACTTAAAATCCTCCAATGGGTCCACTCTCCTGGACTTAGGGGTTTGGCAGGGTGGTCTATAAGCAGGAGAAATAATCATGGGTAAAGGAGCAAGTTAGAATATGGTTGCAGCACAAATCATCAAGTTGGACCAGAATGAAAAAGAGGATGATTCACTCAAATTTTTCAAAGAACAATACTGGGTTTTTGCAAAAAGTTGAATAATATACTCTTACTGACATCCCATAATTTTGGTGAAAGTTTTAAAGAAACATTTAATTAGGTTGTAGTGCAAAATTGCCCACCGGACCAGATTTGAAAACTTGGTGTAGAGCTCAAAATATCCAATGAATGAAATATATTTTTGCATAAAAGTGATTTAAAGACATCACATGACATCCCCAAACTTTGGTGGAATTTTTGAATGACTTTATAAAAGGGTTGCAGTGCAAATGGGACCCTAAACTTATGAAAAACCATTATAGAGAGATAAAGCTCAGGGATAAATAATTATATAAATAATCCTACTGATAAAAGAATTGTTTTATTTGAGAGGGCAAATGAGTCCAATAATGACTGAAAAGTTTTCACTTGGGGCAAAAACTCCATAATAATAAAGAAAAGAATGGTTCTGAAATCAAAAGCAAATCCAGAAACTAAAAGTTTAAGTTTCCTGGCAAATTTTTAATAAACAAAACATGGTTAAATTTTTGGAGGGTCACAACACTAGCCCCCTTAGGGAAAAATCTCGTCCTCAAGATTTGTTAAGAGCTGTTTTGAAAAACATTACTCTTACCATTTACAGAAATAACCACTTTACTTAAGCGGTAAAATGCGGCTACAGTAAGAGGGCAAAAGGTGGTGTAAAACTACAGTGTGGGACACTGGCGCTGCGTGGAAAAATTTACGGTGGAGAGGTTTCTACGCTGGTTACCGTAAATTTTGAATAAAATCTAAATTTTGAAAATACGCTGGTCGCACCCGAGAGCACAGTGCTCCCTCTGGCTGACAGGTGGACCTGGGGCCCACTGTCAGTCTCTCCTTCTTCTTCTGGCTCTCTCTTCTTCCTCTCTCCCGTGCACTTTCTCGCGCTGTCTCCACCGGCGACGTCTAGCGCGTAGGGCATCTAGGCCGTACTGCGGTAGTGTGCGGTGTGCTAGCTGCCGGCACAGCGTGCACTCACCTCGTGGGCCAGTGCACTGTCAGCACTGCCCGCGGATTCGCCTCCGAACACCGGCGATCTGGTGACGAGCGGCGCTGGTGGACTTCGCCCACCGTACACCGATCTCGAGCTATAAAATGGCTGAGGTGCTCCTGTCTTCTCCTTCACACCTGGCCTCGCTTCTCCTTTCTTCTCCTCCATTTCTGCTTACAAAAGCTCGAGACGAGGCTATAATGGCGGAGGTGGCGTCGGACTGGTACATGATCCTGGTGTGCGGAGGGCTGGCGGCAGTGCCGGGGCTCTCCGTGCTCTTGTGCGCGATGATCCTTGATGATCGTCGCGATGCTGCCGCTCGGGTGTTGGCTCTCCGCGGTGGCGGTGATCACGAGGACTAGGTGTGACGCCGAGTGCTAACTGTTGTTGGTGTGTCGGAGGTAACTTGTACCCGGATGATTATCCACTAATCTCTCCTTTGGATACTGTGGTGCGTTTAGGGAGGTGGTCGGTGAGATGCAACACGGTTACGTGTTTTTGCAAGCAGTGTATGTGTTCGAGTGGTTGTGGGTCTGCTGCCGTGGTACTGCGTGAATAAAAATCCCATGTCGTGAGAAGATATACGATGCAGCAACTCAGGGAAAAGAAAACTCACTCCAGGATTTTTCGCGAGAGAAAACAGTAAATTTTAGAGTTAAACCACAACAAAAACTACTCAAATTAATAGAAACTAAATAATTCACTCGGCGCACAAACTCGGGGTACCACGCATAAGTTACAACATATAAATGTTGCAATAATAATCACGGCAGTGACGTCTATAATGCAAACGGTAACTAGACGGGGTCCCGAGAAAACGTCTCTAGTACTGGGACACACTCCTCTTCTATCGGGGAAAGTGGATTGACTAGCCGATGAATGTGTCTCTCCTGGTCGGGCCTCGGTGGTCTGCCGATGGCGATCTGAAGATTTAAATCAGCGAGACTCTAGAGATAACCCATTACCCGCTGGGTCAACCATTCTTGAGCGATGACATACTGGACCAGGTTGGCCAGTACTGGGTCTCTCTCAATTCATCCACCGGGAAAAGACGTTACTTCTCCGGGTGCTGCATGGCTCGGAAAGTAATAATACCCTCTTTCACTGGCATAGGGTACCGCGAATCAAAGTCGGACAAGCGCTTCGTGTGCAGCCGCTTCTATGGCCATTTGTGGAACTGTCATAGATTTTCCCACGAAGGGGACCTCCGTTGGGTCTTGGTTTGAGTTTACGGGAGGGATGTGTACTACTGCCCAATATTTCGAGGTGGATGGGGTGATCCTCGATTTGAGCAGCTCGTACTGGGGTGGCTTGGTAGAACCCATGGTACTGCAGGTAAAGTCCCACAATATTTTGACAAAGCTACCCGGGGTTGCATCTGGGGTTCTCAGATAAATGCTAGGGCTCGGCATGGCAAGAGATGGTTGTGAGGGTGGTGCACAAGGTGAGGGGTGCTTGGCAAGGTCACGAGGTGGCCTTTTTATATAGCATCCGGGCTGGGTTATTTACCGCGGTGAGGGGCACTAGTTTGTCGGTTCTGCTCTCATGGGGTCGGGGTCAAAGCCACAGATACACATATCTCACAAAAGTGATGTGGTACTGTGGGTGTCGTCGGGGTGGTTTTGGTAGCTGTGCCCGAAAAAACAACAACTGCAGGCTGACATATGTATGCAAGGTTACTATTTAAAACAGAGGCACAACAACAGGCTGCGATTATTTACAAGGTCGCACGATTATAAGGTGTGGATACACTGAGACTCGGTACTACTCGAGTGATTCAGTCTACCTCGTTTATATCTAAACAGCCTGCCTTGAGGACGTCGAGGCTTCTACATGGGTCTCACCGTCGGGATTAGCTGGGGGTGGTTGAGGAACTGCAGGGTCGGGGTAGCGATGATGACCATCTCGGGGATTGTTGGCCATAATCCCGTTGGAGCGTGTTCCCAAAAGGCGACGAAGCACTTCTGGGGTCATCAAAGCACCTTGGTCGATGGCTGGGGCAGACCTCAGGGACTCGATCGGGTGTCCGAACAACATGACTGGGTTGTCGGCGTCGGGCTCGTCCTCTCCTCTCGCCTGGCCTCGAGGAACCAGCTCTCCACGAGCTGCGATTAGATCAATGGTGATTTGATCGAACAGTTCCTCTAGTGCACCTACATATCGCACTACGTGCAACAATGCAGGATCCGTCTCGTGATCTCCGTTGGCCACTTGGGGTGGTTTACCATACCCTTCACGTCGGGGGTAGTAGTAGAACGAGCGACAGTTAACTCTGGGCGACAAGTGCCGGAGTTGAACTATAGACTCTCGAGCAGCTAGTTGGATGGCTTGTGGCTCAAAGGAAGTTGTCCTTCCGGTGAACCTTTAGGGGCGTTCTGGCGACAGACCCCTACCGTAAATGTGCAGAGTGGCCCAGAATTGACGGCTCTCACCGCTCATGGGTCCTTGGTACACCACGTATTCTGGGGGCTCTTCTAATGCATAGGCACGACGGGTGAGGTTTGCGAGTATGGTCACAAAACCTCCAAGGTTGGTTGCTGTGGTCTCATTGTGCACTATGGGGCCAGGCATTATGGCTCGGTTTGGGGTAGAGGCTGTGCGGTGCTGGGTTGAGGCTAGCGTGCCCTTTTTATAGAAAAAGGGGACGGAGTCTTCTTTCGCACGCTTGCGAATGGGACATGTAAGGCGTCGTTCACTGGCGTGTGATCGACATGCTTGGTTGATAGGTTGGGCACCGACTGTCAAAAGGTGTCCGGCTCACTGTGTGGCTATCTTACACGGAAAGCTTGGCCGGGGTTAGGTTAAGGTCTGGTGGGTTGGTTAATCTAGGTTTTTTGACCTGGCTAAGATAGGATTAGCCAATGGTCAGCCTGGCTCTGATACCAAGTCTGTCGGGACCGGATTCTTGGGATATTAATTCCCAGAAAATGGCCCTTGTGCTCACCAGCCCCAGGATTACTATTAGCTGATGAGGCACCAACTTGATACAGAAATTCCAAGCAAAATACAAAATATGTAGTACAAGACCATTCTGGCCTGTGAGTACAACAAATGGTTTCTAGTGGTTGATGGCGGAAGCGGTTTGTGGATCATCGGCGTCTATGGGACCCCATTTCCCACAGGAACAGCTGACCAGGTTAACTCCTATCTTCGCGAGGCTGCTATCACCATGGTTTAGGTTTCGGGGCTGTCTTCGCAACGCTCCTCTCCATGCAAGGGATCTGGCCAAGACAATAGCCAGGGACAAGCCAGTGAGTACTTGGAATGTACTCGCAAACATTATGAACACGGGTATAATATAACAAACGATAAATACGCTCTGAAATATTCTATGATCACAACGTTAGTCATAGAAATAAAATCTCTAATGCATGCAAGCAGGTTATTTATATACAAGAATAAGCAATCACGGAGTAGTAATAAAAATGCACCCATCGGGTGTCTGAAGCGACGCCTCGAAAGGATAGCAAATAACGAGCATGCCACAGTCGGGCGTCTGAGCGACATCACATAAAGGGCTTATAAAGTAATTAAATAACAAGCATGCCATAGTCGGGCGTTTGAGAGACACCACATAAAGGGCTTATAAGGTAAATAAATAAGAAGCATGCCACAGTCGGGCGTCCGAGCGACACCACATAAAGGGCTTATAAGGTAAATAAATAACAAGCATGCCACAGTTGGGCGTCTGAGCGACACCACATAAAGGGCTTATAAGGTAAATAAATAACAAGCATGCCACGCGATCAGGCGTCTGAGCGACACCACATAAAGGGCTTATAAGGTAAATAAATAACAAGCATGCCACAGTCGGGCGTCTGAGCGACACCACAAAAAGGGCTTATCAATAAATCACAATGAATATCCAGGAGGTAGAACCATCCCACGGATAGTCTATAATTCAAATAATACAACGGGTTAGTCCATGAAAAATAATAATCATGATCATCACAAGTCACAAGTCATGATCCAGGTCCTGGATTAATAGTTTCTCCTCCGAACACCGACACTAAGACCGACACTTGACTCATCCCAGATTGCAGTCCTTAACCATGGACACGGCTATTCGAATAGATGTTTAATCTCTGCAGAGGGTGTACCCTTACCCACGAGTAACGGATTCCTTTAGTCCATCGGGACTAATTCCGTCTACGGTCTTTCAATTGAAAACACACCGACCAAGCACACACCAGCTTAACTTACCGGTGTCTGGAATCACCCACGACACCTGTCAAGCAAAAACTCTAAGTGGGGAGGGTACAACCTCGCGTAGCATGGGATCAAACTTATATCGCGCGCTCTAAGTGGTGGCCTCCCCTCTCGGTCTCAACCGGAAACACCCATGCCCCCGGACCAGGTGGCCTACCTACCGGCTACAACCGACGCCTTCCACCATGGCCTCTTTGTATGGTGTGTGCTAGAAAGGGGTTTACGACTTACTGAACCGTACCCTACTTGTTGTAGGGACAAGTGGTAGTACGAAACAAGTATGGGGGTTACCGGAACAAGACTCGATCTATGGTCGACTCAGGAGGTTTAAGTATTCCTGCATGATTAGTATAGTAATATATATCTCAACAGAAAGAATCACCACTCGACGTACCTCACCATGCCATACCGGACACAATCGTCTCGACGGAGGACTAGGGACGAACCCGTGTCTACCCAAGACAGAGACTTCCCCGGATCCCTTCCGGTATGCATGAAAGGCATTCGACGGTAATTATTATCACAAACATATCTAACTCTAATAGCATGCACTCATCAACATGCACTCATGAGTAGCAACGTTTTATCACATGAAATAACGGATACTCCTTGTCGAGGTGGTGTTGCAACCGTGTAAATAACACACACAATATTATGCCAGGGTTCAGAATGGCTGCCTTCAAATTGTGGGGAGGCAGGGTGCACTCCAAAACTTTTGAAAGTTTTCTCCTCTCTCCAAAAATCCTATTTAAAAATATTTTTGAATCCATACATAGTTTCAAAAACAGTACCAAAAAGTTGTCTAATTTTTTTTCAAATAATTCTGAAAATAAACTAGGCAATATTTGAGAGAGGTAGGAAAAACAATCAATTCATTTGGGGTTATATTTAAAAAGTTATAGCCAGTCAAAGTTTTGGTCAAAATCTGTTTTAAAATAAAATGTAAAAAAGGAAAAACGTTTCAAACTGACCACGTCGAAGGCGTATTCCGAGTTTACGTCTTCACTTATCCAGATGGACTGCTACATGGAGTCATCGGCGGTGGGTCCAGCGGGCCCACTGGTCAGGTTTGACTAGTCCCCCGCCCTCTTCCTCCTCTGTCCGAGCCGAGGCGGGGCTCCGGCGATCGACGCCAGCGAATGGCGGCTCCTCGCGGGGCTCTGAGGGTGGGGATGGATCCGCCACACTAGGGCGGTCCTCCCGGTGGTCGAGAAGGTGGCGGGGACGAAGGGAGTCACCGGCGGCGAGCCTTGCGGCGGACGGCAGCTTCGTGTAGGGCGCCAGGAAGGGGGGGCCAGGCGGCTCTGCGGCGAGGGAGGAGTCAGGGCGCTTGCTGCGAGTGGGGAGGGGCCAGAACAGGCGCGGGGGAGGCGGCAACGCGACACGGCGATTCGCAAGGCCAGACGCAGAACGCATGCTCTGGCCGCGCCAGAGCATGCACGCCAGCGCTCGCGAAATGCCGCCGTGGGTTAGAGAGTGTGGGTGAAGCTATCGATTAGCGGTGGCTAGGTCATAAGCATCTAGGAGCTTAGTGGACAAGGTTTTTGGGTCAAGGATCAAGCTCACAAGTGTAAACTAAAACTTATGCCAAATCTGACTATGCACACAAGGTGCTTGACAGAATGCCACATGCACCTAGGCATTTCTTGGGGTGGCCAAACTCTCCAGGCTGGTGTCTCATTAGATGCAGGTGAGGGTGGCAAGGTCATTTGGGCAAAACCATAAACTTGCTAATGCACGTGTTGCAAATCTTCAGTCTTTGACAGAAAGAAAAAGGCATGATTGCATGCACTTAAAATCCTCCAATGGGTCCACTCTCCTGGACTTAGGGGTTTGGCAGGGTGGTCTATAAGCAGGATAAATAATCATGGGTAACGGAGCAAGTTAGAATATGGTTGCAGCACAAATCATCAAGTTGGACCAGAATGAAAATGAGGATGATTCACTCAAATTTTTCAAAGAATAATACTGGGTTTTTGCAAAAAGTTGAATAATATACTCTTACTGACATCCCATAATTTTGGTGAAAGTTTTAAAGAAACATTTAATTAGGTTGTAGTGCAAAATTGTCCACTGGACCAGATTTGAAAACTTGGTGTAGAGCTCAAAATATCCAATGAATGAAATATATTTTTGCATAAAAGTGATTTAAAAACATCACATGACATCCCCAATTTTGGTGGAATTTTTGAATGACTTTATAAAAGGGTTGCAGTGCAAATGGGACCCTAAACTTATGAAAAAACATTATAGAGAGATAAAGCTCAGGGATAAATAATTATATAAATAATCATACTGATAAAAGAATTGTTTTATTTGAGAGGGCAAATGAGTCCAATAGTGATTGAAAAGTTTTCACTTGGGGAAAAAACTCCATAATAATAAAGCAAAGAATGGTTCTGAAATCAAAAGGAAATCCAGAAACTAAAAGTTTAAGTTTCCTGGCAAAATTTTAATAAACAAAACATGATTAAATTTTTGTGGCGTCACAAAGATCCAATATCTTTAAATAGACACACGGCCTTGCATGACGAGGTGTTATTTGAAAAAATACCCTGACCTTCCGCATTCGTTCGACACGTGAAAGACGAAGTTATCAACGCACAGAAGCCGAGGGGAGCGACAATTGAATCAACAGCCACATACATTGCTTGGAGGTCATCGGAGGAGGAACCCGCGTGCAACACCGAAGAAAATGTGCGCGCCGAACACCTCATCGTTGAAGCCTGGTTCGGGGGCTACTGAGGGAGTCCTGGACAAAGGGGTCCTCGGGCGTCCGGCCTGTTATCTATGGGCCGGACTGATGGGCTGTGAAGATATGAAGGCCAAAGGCTATACCCATGTCCGGATTGGACTCTCCTTGGCGTGGAAGGCAAGCTTGGCGATCAACTATGAAGATTCCTTCATATGTAACCGACTCTATGGAAACCCTAGATCCCTCCGGTGTCTGTATAAACCGGAGGGAGGAGTCCGGATGGACGGGTACTCATTACCATATTCACATAGGCTAGACTTCTAGGGTTTAGCCATTACAATCTCGTGGTAGATCAACTCTTGTAATACTCATATTCATCAAGATCAATCAAGCAGGAAGTAGAGTATTACCTCCATAGAGTGGGCCCGAACCTGGGTAAACATCGTGTCCCCCGTCTCCTGTTACCATCGATCCTAGACGCACAGTTCGGGACCCCCTACCCGAGATCTGTCGGTTTTGACACCGACACCTGGTGTCTTCGAGGATCGGCTCTTCAAGCCTTTGGCAGCACATCCGCTTTCGGGGTTGGCGCCGCCTCGGGAGGAACACCCCAACGACCTGCCTCGGGAGCCTCGGTGTCACACCCTGCATTTTGCAACATTTCATTTGCATTAATAAAGCATGAAAAATTGGACCAACAAAAACTTTTTCATTATTTGGCTTTTTATTTGGAGTTGGTTTTTTCTCTGTGTTTCCAAGTGCTCTTCAAAGTCAACACAACTTCACCCTATATACTTCATCTCCTTGCCCTAAACTTCTTCCCAATGATCATGCCATGTGTATAGAGCAATATAGTATTTTCTTAGAAAAATAATTTGGCCAAATAGTATTTTCAAAAATTAGTTTTCCAAAAACCCTTGAATTGAGGTTTGCACTACAAGTACTTGATTTGGGTTACGAAAAATATTTAAAAGAGTATATTTGAAACCTAATAGATATAGGACTTCCATAAACCACAAAAATATAATTTTAAAAGTTATTTTCCTATTTTATTTAAAAGCTTTTTCTTAAGGCCAGAAATGGTCTTTAATAGGGAAAAATTGCTTTATTGTTTTAAAAATATTTGACAAAAATCAGGGAAACTTAGTGGGCATATATTTCCCATATATAAGAGTTCCAACACATTGTCATGTTCAGAATATTGGTCAAATCCCTCAAAAACCCTTTCTAAATATTTCAAGCTTTTGAAATATTTACAAAGGGAATATTCTCCAAAAATTCCAAGAAAATTCTAGCATGTCACGTATGACATGTTTTGATGATCTTGGCAAGCATCATGTCTAGGAGAATAATATAACCCCATGAAATTCCCCCAAAACCCCCTCTGGCCAGAATCAAATTTGAACTACTTTGTACTACCAACTTTCTCTCTTCGATCCCTACTTCTGAGAGCATGATCACATGACCAAATGAGGCCACCACACCAAGTGGTGCATCAAGGAGACGTGATTTACTCAACTAGATCTGCATAAGTCCATTCCTGCCAGTTTCTAGGGTTTACAAAAGTTGCATTGGCAACTTTGCCCAAATAAGCTCCAAATTGGTGGAAGGCCCTAATTATATGTGACATTTCACCCTGTGGAGTCTCATGGCAAGTGAAAGCCATCTACTTGCCCAAACCATCATCAAACACCTTCCGCAGAATTTTAAAATGCAAATTCCAGCCTCTTCCACTAATCTCCTTGAGCCCCTTTTTACCACAACCCTCCTAGTTCCCCTCTATCACCGTGGATGCTTCCGCCCGAGGAAGCAATGATGAAGGGAGGGAACCCCATTTTTCTTCTCTGGACAGCAGATTTCCCTCTCTCTCTCTCTCGGCCTCCTTCTCTCCCCTCAGCTTTCCAGAGCATCCAAGGCCCTCTCCAGCTTTTGCCCATGCCCCCTGCAGCCTCCAGACGCAAGTGGACGCGCGCGGACGCGGGAAAGCCGCGGATGCCGGCCAAAGTCGCGCTCTGGAGCGCCTGGCAGGGCACCCGACCGTTGACGCCGCGTCTCCCGGCCACCTCGATCCTCCCCCGCGCGCCAGTCGATGCCCCTCGACGTCCGCTCCACGCCAGCAGGCCGCCCACCTGCTCCCGCACCCTCCTCTCTCTCCTGCAGCTCGCGCCAGAGCGCCGCCCCGCTTGTCCAATACTCGCGCCACTCCTGTGGCCCGCGTGCAGCTCGTCCCGCCCCTCCTTTCTCTCCCTGGCACCCTACACCAGTCCCACGAACACCCCCGAGCCCTCCATTTCCCCTCTAACGGCCACCCGAGCCAATCCCGCGGGAACCCGTAGGCCGCGCCCACGGTGGACCTCGGCCAGCCTATAAAAGGTGACCCCGAGCCTCTCTCTCACCTCCTATCGCTCCCCCACGCTCCTAATCCACATCCCGCACCACCCAGTTGCCTCCAGAGCCGCCCGAGCTCGAGCCCCGCCGCCTCGGCTCGTCGACGTTCGCGCGGTATAGGCCTCCTCCGCCCTTGTTCTTTCTCGATCTGGAACCACAAGGCGTCACTGACCCTTTCCCCTCTCTTTCCCACTCTTTTTGCAGCCGGGAACGGCCGGAACCATCGACGCCCGAAGCATCTCCGCCGCGTGACCTCGTCGCCGGCGAACCAGGCTGCTCCGGCGACCATCTCCACCATCACCCGAACGGCGAAATCCTCCCGAGTCCAACGGTACCACCCATGCACCCTCCCGTGCCTATATCGCCGCCGGTGAGCTCGCCGTTGCCTCTGGACGGAGGTAGACGACGACGGCCGTGGGCCCTGCCCGTCAGCCTCACGCCCTGTCAGGTTTAAACGCACGCGTGCGCGCTGGTTCGCCGTCGGCTGAAGGCGTACTTCGCCTTTACGCCTTCGACGTGGCGGCCTCGCGCGGGCTGATTTCCCTCTGGGCCTGTTGCCCCGTGGCCTCTCTGGCCCAGTGGCACAGTGCCGCTTTTCTTTTTCTTTTTCTGCCTGCTTTACAAAAATTCCACAGGACAAAATACTTGTCCAAATGAAATAATTCCAACTCCTAAAATCTCAGAATAATCCCACCTATTTATCGATGTAACTTTCATGCACATCCATTACACTTTTCTGCTCTGTTCAAATTTAAATTCAAATTTAAACAATAGAGCCTCTGTTTGAAAATCCACAACTCTGTTTCCCTAGCTCCAAATCCAAAACCAAGAATTTTCCCCTTCCTAGTTTTCCTCCTAGTATTTTACAAATATAAGTTGACATTTTTCTGAGCACTTTGACTTTTCTGTTTTTGTTATTATCTCATTTATCCGTTGTTTTCTTGCGACGATTAGATCCCGTGTTTGACGAAGTAGTTGGAGAAGAAGGAGAGGAAGGGCCTGAAGACTTTGAAGACCAAGCCAACCAATGCAAGCAACCCTTTGACCATGTCCATGCAACCCTTTTTTATGCATGTCATATATCACTTATTATTGTTGCATCGGAATCATGATGAGATGGTAAACCACGTTGGTTGGTTGCCTCATACATTCCTCATTGATACTTGCATTGTGCATGACCCTATCTCCTTATGAGGGTTATGCGGTGGGAGTAGATAGGATGATAAAGTAGATGCTACATAACCGGGACGGTGTATGCATGGTGATGGAGACAAAAACATTTCAAAAGACTTTTTCGGAAACCCCATCGGGTGCCACTTATGCCGGGAGATGATGAGTTGGGTAGCCACTTGATGACGAAGTGGTGTACCGAGGCAAGGGTGTGTTGTCTTCAAAACGGATTGGTTTAAGTTGCGACCGTTATTCCAACCTTACATGCGCAACCACTCTACCCTTATATGGGAAAGGGCATTATTGATTACCTAGATCGATACTAGCTTGGAGCCCGCATTACTAGTGAATGGGGTGTTGTTGGTGCGCTCTCTCGGGACGGGTCGTGCTGTAGGGCGGCCATGACTGTTTTCACAGGGCACCGGACACACCGTTGGTACCCCGTGCCAGTGGTATGTGATAAATATGGGAGCAAGGCTCTACGAAAATGTTATGTGAAATGTGGGCACGGGGGTTACTGCCAATCGAGGGGATTCCATGTTAGTTTCGTCTAGGGAAAGGTAGTGATCGGGTGCTTACCCCGGGTACTTGACGTACGGCGGGTCGTGGATGACACGGAAGTTCCCCGGATCTTGTGGGTAAAGTGTGCAACCTCTACAGAGTGTAAAACTATTCGAATAGCCGTGTCCACGGTCAAGGACAGTTGGGTAACCGCTCTTGGGCTACGTCCACATGTTTACAAACCAGTGTGTGTGTTTTGATAAGTGGGAAGTTCTACTTGACTCAAGTCAAAGGACTTGACATGATTGAGTTGGGTTGGTGCCCACTCTATTTATGTCAATATCTGTAACCTGTCCTCATGGTTACTTGAATTCTCCTGATGCATGTCTTGCAAGTTGTTGAACATGTCATTGCACCCAAAACTAGCTTTCCGCAAAAATTTACCTATATCATGCATTGTTATATCTGGAACCGAAACATGGGTTGCTTGCGAGTACATTCAAAGTACTCATTGGCTTGCCACTGGTTATTTAATTGGCCAGGCATGGAAGAACTGGAGTTCGAAGAAGAGTTCTATGGAGACGAACATGCGAACTAGGACGTTTCCCAGTTAGAATGCCTGTAGGGTTAAGGCAGATGGCATGGGTTCTACTTATCGAGACGAAGATTTCCGCTGCTTGTGTTTTATTTGATGCTCATCCCTTAAGGCTTTATCAATGTAAGACTTGACCATAATGGTCATAATTTGTGTAAGACGGTATGTATGGATGTAAGACTCTTGTTATTCAGCTTCTGTGTGTTCAGTGAGCATTGATCTCTGGGATCACTGTACACGTGCATTCGGTGATCACGACTTATGAGTCGGGGTCCCCACAGAGCTGGTATCAGAGCCATCCAGACTGTAGGAAGCCTTAGTTAGCATGGATGTTAGTTAGAGTGAGACTATCTACAAAAATTACCTATATACCTACGTTTTCTAAAAATATCCTAAACATAGGTCACCTTTCCTCTATTGACCCTTTCCCTTCCACTTTTGTAGATGGCCGTTGTACCCGAGGACGTCCTGACCACCGGGTTTCCCGTACTTCTCGAGGACAGCCTCAAGAAGTGTCAGTTTACTCGAGCCCCCACCTTCTCCTACCACGAGCACTGGATCAACAGTACTAAGAAGGAGTATCACGTGGAGGTAGTCGTTAGGGAAAACGACGCCCCGACGAGCTGGTTCTTTGAGGGACCCCAGATGGCGACCCTGCTTCTCGCCGTTGAGACTGCTGCCCTCAAGGCGCTGACTCGCCTTCGGGATCTTCTGCCCGAGATGGCAAGTGAGCCAGCCACTCGTTACCTGCCTTATCGTAAGGAGGGAGATGACGAGAGCAGCGCACCAGCCCCACCCTTGGATGAAGGACTTACTCTCCGCTTCCAGACCTACTTCAGCCTGTGTGCCGACAGCTTGGCACAGCACCTGGCCTCGGAGTCGATGGAGCTTTGGAAGGAACTCCACAAGACCAAGGAACTCCTCCGCCTAGCTCAGACAAAGGCGGACAGGATCAAGAAGGATGGTGCACCCCCTGGACAGCCCGTTGTAGCCTATCGAGACGGGCGACCCCCACAGGACACGCATGCCAAGGGATCACCTCAGCCGTGCAGTATGACGGCGAAGGAGTATCGCAACCTCTTCACGGCGCCACCGGCGAAGCAGCGCCGTGTTCAGCTCCTCCACTCCCCCACTCCCTCAAGTGACGAAGATACTGAGACAGATGAAGGTGAGGAGGAAGACCCAGAGGAGCCGGAATACGCGACCGAGCATTCCACCACTTAGACACCGTTCAGGACTAGGGTAGGCCGGTCTGTAACCCTTAAGGTAGGATAGGTCGTGTACCCCTTATGCAAAGTCGAGTCCGTGTAATGGTTCAAATAAAACCATGTTGTGTTGTGCTTGCTTTCAACTTGCTTTGATGAAGTCGTACTTTCCCTTCGGGAACTTGTAAACGACTACATCCCCCATTTGGTTTTAATGCATGAGTTTGGCCCTTCTGGCCCTTGTTTAATTTAAAATTGTGTCACGCCCACCCCCCTTACTAGGCACCTCATCTATATTGCTTTCCCTCATGAGCCCTTGAACGCTCCAACAGGATGCCTGTTGTAACACGTACTGGTACCTCTACCCAGCAGCAAGAAGCTGGAGCAGGAGCCACTCAGGACCAAGCCCAAGGACAAGCTCCACCACCGCCACCACCTCCAAACATGGACATGACTCAGCTTCTCCAAGCCTTCCGAGAGGAACGCCAAGCCAAAACAGCAACCCTCCAGATGATTGCTCAGGCTGTCAACCACCAACCAGCGGGGAACGGCAATGGACGTTCCACGTTGGCAGAGTTTAAGAAGCATGCACCACCCACCTTCATCGAGACTGCTGAACCCCTGGATGCAGACGACTGGGTCCGCACCATTGAGGACCTGTTGGAACTAGTCGGCTGCATTGAAGACCGTGAGAGGGTAGCATATGCTGCCCACTGTCTCGGGGGTACTGCCAAAGCTTGGTGGGATGGATTCAAGGTCATGCATGCGGGGCAAGACATCACTTGGAATGACTTCAAGGCAGAATTCTGCAAGGCCCACATTCCTTCTGGGATTATGGCCATCAAGAAGCGTGAGTTCCGGGCCCTGAAGCAAGGTAGTAGCACTGTCAAGGAGTACATGCAGAAGTTCGGTGTTCTGTCAAGGTATGTTCCTGAGGAGATGCTGCCAAGAGGGAGCACTTCATGGAAGGCCTTAACCAGACTCTACAGTACTCGCTTGTTGTGTGTGACTGCCCAATCTTTCCTGATCTCGTGAACAAGGCACTCATGCTTGAAGACAAGCGGCGCGCTTTGGATGATACCCGTAAGCGCAAGATGATCAGCAAGGGTAGCTCCAGCAACCAGAAGCCTCGCCCGTGGCAGCCAGCCCCGATCAAGCCAACCTATCAGCAGCCAAGAGCCATCGCACCCGCACCAACTATCCACCTCAGCGGATGCCAACCCCTGTGCCAGCTTACAACAACCCCAATAACAATGCCGGCAAGAGCATCAACCCCAACCAAGTCACATGCTTTGGATGTGGTCAGCCAGACACTACTCCAAGTATTGCCCCAACAAGAAGCCCGACGCACCGCTACCAATGCGCAGAACCCGGGACAAGGCCGTGGAATGCCACCAGGACCCAAGCTCCCGCAACCTGCCCAACAACGGCAAGGGTCGTGTGAATCATGTCACTGCAGAAGAAGCCCAGGAAGACCCGGACGTCGTGCTGGGTACGTTCCTTGTCAATTAAGCACCTGCAACTGTCTTGTTTGATTCTGGAGCCACACATTCATTTGTCACCCAAAGGTTTGCATCGAAAAGTGGCATGACCCCTACACCCCTGAATAACCCTATGGTGGTACAAACCCCCGGAGCAGAGATGAGAGCCAAGATAGGATGTAAAGGAGTCGGGATTGTCATCAATGGGGTAGGCTTCCTAGCAGACCTTATCATCCTTAGGTCACAAGGCTTGGACGTGATCTTGGGAATGGATTGGCTCAGGAAGCACCAAGGCTTGCTAGATTGTGCCAACCGAACGGTCACTGTGACAAATGACCAAGGAGTTGAAGTCAAATTTGCCCCCAACCCCTCCTCCGCTCAAGCCAACCAAGTCAACTGCCTGACCAAAGTTGGATTGGAGCAAGTGCCGGTAGTCTGCGAATACCCCGATGTTTTTCCTGATGAGCTACCGGGGATGCCTCCTGACCGAGACATTGAGTTCATCATCGAGCTCGTGCCCGGAGCAGGACCCATCTATAAGAAGCCTTATAGAATGGGATCGGAAGAGTTAGCAGAATTGAAGAAGCAACTGGAAGAGCAGTTGAGGAAGGGATTTATCCGCCCTAGTGCCTCCCCTTGGGGGTCACCTGTTTGCATTTGTGGCAAAGAAGGACGGTACCATCCGCTTGTGCATTGACTACCGCTCCCTCAATGAAGTTACAATCAAGAACAAGTATCCACTTCCCAAGATTGAAGATCTGTTTGATCAACTCAATGGGGTCAGTGTGTTCTCCAAGATCGACGTCAGATTTGGGTACTACCAGCCGAAAATAAGACCCCAAGATATTCCGAAGACGACATTTGTAACCAGATATGGCCTGTATGAGTGCACGGTCATGTCCTTTGGATTGACCAATGCCCCAGCTTACTTCATGTATCTCATGAATAAGGTCTTCATGGAATATTTGGACAAGTTTGTCGTTGTCTTCATTGATGACATTCTTTTCTTCTTGAAGACGGAAGAAGAGCACGAGCAACACTTGAGGATGGTCCTAGACAAGCTTCGTGAGCACCAACTGTATGCCAAGTTCAGAAAGTGCGAGTTTTGGCTGCGTGAATTTGGATTCTTGGGTCATGTATTGAATGCCGAAGGGTTGTTAGTGGACCCCACCAAGATTCAAGCCGTGACTGAATGGCAATCTCCGAGCAATGTGACGGAAGTCAGAAGCTTCCTCGGAATCGCGGGATATTACCGCAAGTTTGTTGAAGGATTCTCAAGCATTGCCCGACCTATGACCCAGCTCTTGAAGAAGGGCAAGAAGTTTGAATGGACGCCGAAGTGCGAAGAGAGCTTCCAGGAGCTGAAGAAGAGGCTGGCCACCGCCCCAGTTCTGGCCACACCAGATATACATAAGGAATTTGTGATATATTGTGATGCGTCGAGAACCGGACTGGGAGCGGTTCTGATGCAAGAAGGCAGAGTCATAGCATATCTATCCAGACAGCTGCGTCCTCATGAAGAGAACTATGCTACTCATGATCTTGAGTTGGCAGCTGTAGTTCACGCCTTAAAGACCTGGCGACATTACCTTCTAGGGAAGCGGTGTGAGATATACACGGATCACAAAAGTTTGAAGTATATTTTCACTCAGAAGGAATTGAACATGAGGCAGAGAAGGTGGCTAGTGTTGATCAAGGATTATGACCTCGATGTCCGATACCACCCTGGAAAGGCTAATGTGGTAGCAGATGCCTTAAGCAGAAAGGCTTGTTCCTTGAATACTATGCTTAAGGGAAGGCTACCCGCCTTGTATGCAGAACTTGAAAGCTTCGGGGTGGAACTGGTTGCACCAGGATTCTTAGCCAACCGTGAAGTCAAGCCTACCCTGATGGATGATGTTAAGGAAGCCCAGAAGGGACACGAAAGTAAGGAAGATCGAGGCAGGCAAAGCCCCAGGATTCTTAGAAGATGAGCAAGGAATTGTGTGGTTTGGGAATCGCATTTGCGTACCCAACCAGATTGAGCTCAAGAATTTGATCTTGCAAGAAGCTCATGACACCTCAGATTCCATCCATCCTGGAGGAACCAAGATGTATCAAGACCTGAAGGAAAGATTCTGGTGGCACGGGATGAAAAGGGAGATTGCCACCTATGTTGCAAAGTGTGACGTATGCCAGAGAGTCAAAGCTGAACATCAGCGACCCGCTGGATTGTTGCAACCTCTCAAGGTGCCTGAATGGAAGTGGGACAAAGTCGGGATGGACTTCATCACCGGTTTACCCAGGTCAAGCAAGGGACATGACTCCATATGGGTCATTGTTGACCATTTGACCAAGGTGGCCCACTTCATTCCTGTCAAGACGACCTACAAGGGGAACCAGTTAGCCAGCCTCTACATCAACCGAATCGTAAGCCTTCATGGCGTTCCCGAGGAAATTGTGTCAGATAGGGGAACCCAGTTTACCTCAAGGTTCTGGAAGAAGTTCTAGGAGGCCATGGGGACCAAGCTGTCCTTCAGCACTGCTTTCCATCCACAGACCGGAGGTCAGACAGAACGAGTGAATCAGATACTCGAAGACATGCTCCGAGCCTGTGTCCTAGCATATGGAGCTAAGTGGGAAGATTGCCTCCCTTTTGCCGAGTTCTCCTACAACAGCAACTACCAGTCCAGCCTTCAGATGGCACCGTTTGAGGTGCTATATGGACGGAAGTGCCGCACTCCTTTCAATTCGTTCGAGACTGGAGAAGGACTAGTCTTTGGACCCGATATCCTCCATGAAGCAGAAGAGCAAGTCCAACTTGTCAGAGAACGGTTGAAGACTGCCAAGTCAAGACAAAAGAGCTACGCTGACTCACGTCGTCGAGACATGACCTTACGAGTTGGAGATCATGTCTATCTCCGGGTCACACCTCTCAAGGGAACCCAGCGCTTCCACGTCAAAGGAAAGCTCGCCCCAAGATACATCGGCCCCTTCAAGATCACTGACCGACGAGGGGAAGTGGCTTATCAGTTGGAACTGCCACCTGAACTATCCGATGTGCACAACGTATTCCACGTGTCACAACTCCGGAAATGTCTCCAAGTTCCAGACAAGCCTGATCTTTACAAGGACGTCAGTCACCAAGCCATTGACCTTCAGCCTGATTTGACTTACCGTGAGAGGCCCATCCGAATTTTGGACGAAGCAGAACGACGTACTCGAAGCCGAACCATCAGAGCAGAAGCAACTTGGGAACGTGAAGACTACCTTAGATCTGAGTTTCAGTATCTCTTTAAAGCCTAGTTTAGGAATCTCGGGGACGAGATTCTTGTAAGGGGGGTAGGTCTGTCACACCCTGCATTTTGTAACATTTCATTTTCATTAATAAAGCATGAAAATTTGGACCAACAAAAACTTTTGCATTATTTGGCTTTTTATTTGGAGTTGGTTTTTCTCTCTGTGTTTCCAAGTCTCTTAAAAGTCAACACAACTTCACCCTATATACTTCATCTCCTTGCCCTAAACTTCTGCCCAATGATCATGCCATGTGTATAGAGCAATATAGTATTTTCTTAGAAAAATAATTTGGCCAAATAGTATTTTCAAAAATCAGTTTTCCAAAAACCCCTGAATTGAGGTTTGCACTACAATTACTTGATTTGGGGTATGAAAAATATTTCAAAGAGTATATTTGAGACCTAATAGATATAGGACTTCCATAAACCACAAAAATATAATTTTAAAAGTTATTTTCCTATATTATTTAAAAGACTTTTCTTAAGGCCAGAAATGGTCTTTAATAGGGAAAATTTTCTTTATTGTTTTAAAAATATTTGACAAAAATCAGGGAAACTCAGTGGGCATATATTTCCCATATATAAGAGTTTCAACACATGGTCATGTTCAAAATATTGGTCAAATCCCTCAAAAACCCTTTCTATATATTTCAAGCTTTTGAAATATTTACAAAGGGAATATTCTCCAAAAATTCCAAGAAAATTCTAGCATGTCACATATGACATGTTTTGATGATCTTGGCAAGCATCATGTCAAGGAGAATAATATAACCCCATGAAATTCCCCAAAACCCCCTCTGGCGTAATCAAATTTGAACTACTTTGTACTACCAACTTTCTCTCTTTGATCCCAACTTTTGAGAGCATGATCACATGACCAAATGAGGCCACCACACCAAGTGGTGCATCAAGGAGAAGTGATTTACTCAACTAGATCTGCACAAGTCCATTCCTGCCAGTTTCTAGGGTTTACAAAAGTTGCATTGGCAACTTTGCCCAAATAAGCTCCAAATTGGTGGAAGTCCCTAATTATATGTGACATTTCACCCTGTGGAGTCTCATGGCAAGTGAAAGTCATCTACTTGCCCAAACCATCATCAAACACCTTCTGGCAGAATTTTAAAATGCAAATTCCAACCTCTTCCACTAATCTCCTTGAGCCCTGCTTTCTAACACAACCCCTCCTAGTTCCCCTCTATCACCAGGATGCTTCCCTGCCCGAGGAAGCAATGATGAAGGGAGGGGGAACCCCATTTTTCTTCTCTGGACAGCAGATTTCTCTCTCTCTCTCTCTCAGCCTCCTTCTCTCCCCTCAGCTTTCCAGAGCATCCAAGGCCCTCTCCAGCTTTTGCCCATGCCCCCTGCAGCCTCCAGAGGCAAGTGGGCCTTGTGAGACCCAGGAAAGCCGCGGATGCCGGCCAAAGTCGCGCTTCAAGCGCTGGCAGGAGCACCCGACCCGTTGACGCCTTGCGTCTCCCGGCCACCTCGATCCTCCCAGCGCTTAGTCGATGCCCCTCGACGTCCGCTCCACGCCAGAGCCTCCCACTTGCTCCCAGCGCCTCGTCTCTCTCCTGCAGCTCGCTAGCGCCGCCCGCTCGGCCAATACTCGCGCCACTCACCTGGCCCGCGTGCAGCTCGTCCGCCCCTCCTTTCTCTCTCCTGGCACCCTACACCACTCCCACAAACACCCCGAGCCTCCATTTCCTCTAACAGCCACCCGAGCCGATCCTCAGGGAACCGTGAGGTCAGCGCCCACGGTGGACCTCGGCCAGCCTATAAAAGGCGACCCGAGCCTCTCTCTCACCTCCTGTCGCTCCCCCACGCTCCTAATCCACCTCCAGCACCACCCAGTTGCCTCTAGAGCCGCCCGAGCTCGAGATCAAGCTCGAGCCCCGCCGCCTCGGCTCGTCGGCGATAGCGCGGTACAGGCCTCCTCCGCCCTTGTTCTCTCTCGTTCTGGAACCGCAAGGCGTCACTGACCCATTCCCCTCTCTTTCCCACTCTTTTTGCAGCCGGGAACGGCCGGAACCATCGACGCCCGAAGCATCTACGCCACGTGACCTCGTCGCCGGCGAACCAGGCTGCTCCGGCGACCATCTCCACCATCACCCGAACGGCGAAATCCTCCCGAGTCCAACGGTACCACCCATGCACCCTCCCGTGCCCTATATCGCCGCCGGCGAGCTCGCCGTTGCCTCTGGACGGAGGTAGACGACGACGGCCGTGGGCCCTGCCCGTCAGCCTCACATACGATGGGTGGGATCCACCGTCGAGTTAAAACGCGACGCTGTGGTGCGCCGGTTCGCTGCCGGCTGAAGGCGCGCATTTCGCTTTTACGCCTTCGGCGTGGCGGCCTCGCGCGGGCTGATTTCCCTCTGGGCCTGTTGCCCCGTGGCCTCTCTGGCCCAGTGGCACAGTGCCGCTTTTCTTTTTCTTTTTCTGCCTGTTTTACAAAAATTCCACAGGACAAAATACTTGTCCAAATGAAATAATTCCAACTCCTAAAATCTCAGAATAATCCCACCTATTTATTGATGTAACTTTCATGCACATCCATTACACTTTTCTGCTCTGTTCAAATTTAAATTCAAATTTGAACAATAGAGCCTCTGTTTGAAAATCCACAACTCTGTTTCCCTAGCTCCAAATCCAAAACCAAGAATTTTCCCCTTCCTAGTTTTCCTCCTAGTATTTTACAAATATAAGTTGACATTTTTCTGAGCACTTTGACTTTTCTGTTTTTGTTATTGTCTCATTTATCCGTTGTTTTCTTGCGATGATTAGATCCCATGTTTGACGAAGTAGTTGGAGAAGAAGGAGAGGAAGGGCCTGAAGACTTTGAAGACCAAGCCAACCAAGGCAAGCAGCCCTTTGACCATGTCCATGCAACCCTTTTTTATGCATGTCATATATCACTTATTATTGTTGCATCGGAATCATGATGAGATGGTAAACCATGTTGGTTGGTTGCCTCTGTACTTCCTCATTGATACTTGCATTGTGCATGACCCTACCTCCTTATGAGGGTTATGCCGGTGGGAGTAGATAGGATGATAAAGTAGATGCTACGAATGGGGACGGTGTATGCATGGTGATGGAGACAAAAACATTTCAAAAGACTTTTCGAAAACCCCCATCGGGTGCCACTTATGCCCGGGGAGATGATGAGTTGGGTAGCCACTTGATGACGAAGTGGTGTACCGAGGCAAGGGTGTGTTGTCTTCAAAACGGATTGGTTTAAGTTGCGACGGTTATTCCAACCTTACATGCGCAACCACTCTACCCTTATATGGGAAAGGGCATTATTGATTACCTAGACCGATACTAGCTTGGAGCCCGCATTACTAGTGATGGGGGAGTTGTTGGTGCGCTCTCTCGAGACGGGGTCGTGCCAGGTAGGGCGGCCATGACTGTTTTCACAGGGCACTGGACACACCGTTGGTACCCCGTGCCAGTGGTATGTGATAAATATGGGAGCAAGGCTCCACGAAAATGTTTTGTGAAATGTGGGCACGTGGGTTACTGCCAATCGAGTGGACTCCATGTTAGTGTCGTTTAGGGAAAGGTAGTGATCGGGTGCTTACCCCGGGTACTTGAGGTACCGCGGGTCGTGGATGACACGGAAGTTCCACGGATCTTGTGGGTAAAGTGTGCAACCTCTGCAGAGTGTAAAACTATTCGAATAGCCGTGTCCACGGTCAAGGACAGTTGGATAACCGCTCTTGGGCTACGTCCACATGTTTACAAACCAGTGTGTGTGTTTGGATAAGTGGGAAGTTCTACTTGAGTCAAGTCAAAGGACTTGACATGATTGAGTTGGGTTGGTGCCCACTCTATTTATGTCAATATCTGTACCTGTCCTCATGGTTACTTGAATTCTCCTGATGCATGTCTTCCAAGTTGTTGAACATGTCATTGCACTCAAAACTAGCTTTCCGCAAAATTTACCTATATCATGCATTGTTATATCTAGAACCGAAACATGGGTTGCTTGCGAGTACATTCAAAGTACTCATTGGCTTGCCACTGGTTATTTAATTGGCCAGGCATGGAAGAACCGGAGTTCGAAGAAGAGTTCTATGGAGACGAACATGCGAACTCGGACGTTTCCCAGTCAGAATGCCAGTAGGGTTAAGGCAGATGGCATGGGTTCTACTTATCGACGAAGATTTCCGCTGCTTGTGTTTTATTTGATGCTCAGCCCTTAAGGCTTTATCAATGTAAGACTTGACCATAATGGTCATAATTTGTGTAAGACGGTATGTACGGATGTAAGACTCTTGTTATTCAGCTTCTGTGTGTTCAGTGAGCATTGATCTCTGGGATCACTGTACACGTGCATTCGGTGATCACGACTTATGAGTCGGGGTCCCCACACCCGGCATGCGGCCTGACCTCGGGAGCACGCCTACTCCTGGCGCTCGAGCCTCAGGAGGGGTGCTGGACCAAGGATTTCAAGGAATACCTGACGTAAGGGACGCTGCCAGAGAAAGAGGAGGAGATGGAGCGCGTGGCCCGACAGGCTACGGCATACTACATCCAGGACGGTGAGTTATACAGGTAGCGGCCAAATGACGTTTCCTTGCGATGCATCTCCGGGGAACAGGGGAACAAGTTGCTAGCCGACATACACGGCGGAGACTGCAGGAACCACTCATCGTCACGAATCCTCGTCGGCAAGGCGTTCCGCAACGGGTTCTACTGGCCTACGGCGCTCAACAACGCGACTGAGCTGGTGAAGTCCTGCGAGGCCTGCCAATTCCACGCCAAGCAGATCCATCAGCCAGCTCAGGGCCTCTAGACCATCCCGCTCTCATGGACATTCGCAGTATGGGGGCTCGAGCGCCCGGGGGCTACCGCTACCTCTACGTCGCCATCAACAAGTTTACCAAATGGGCGGAGGTAGAAGTTGTCCGCACCATCCCGGCCGGATCTGCGGTCAAGTTCATCAAGGGTCTCGTGAGCCGGTTCGGGGTCCCTAATCGCATCATCACCGACAACGGCTCACAGTTCACTAGCAATCTCTTCAAGACATATTGTGCTAACCTTGGAACGCAGATCTGCTACGCTTCCGTGGCACACCCCAGGAGCAATGGTTAAGCCGAACGCGCCAACACGAAGATCCTGAGTGGCCTCAAGACCAGGACCTTCAAGAAGAAGCTCGAGGCATGCGGTAGGGGCTGGCACGACGAGCTCCAGTCTGTGTTGTGGTCCATCCGCATCACCGCCACCAAGCCAACAGGCGAGACCCCGTTCTTCCTCGTCTACGGAGCAGAAGCGGTTCTCCCTCACGAGGTCAAGCATCGCTCCGCGCGGGTCCTGGCGTTTGATGAGACGCAGCAGGACGCCATGCGGGGGATGGACCTTGTGCTGGGGGAGGGACTCCGCGCAAAGCCACGCTTCGAGCGACAACATATCGGCAGGCGCTGCGGCAGTATCACTGCCGCAACGTCCGCTCCAGGATGCTTGAGGTGGGCGACCTTGTACTAAGGCGGGTGGTCTCCAAGGAAGGGCTGCATAGGCTCTCGCCCATGTGGGAGGGCCCATTTAGGGTCGCCCACGTCTCCAGGCCTGGCGTCGTGCGCCTGGAGACACAGGATGAGGTCCCCATCCAGAACGCCTAGAACATCCAGCACCTCCGGAAGTTCTACCCATGAAGGAAGGCCCAGCGCCTGTGAAGCAAGGCCCCGTGCCTATGAAGGTCTCCGCTCGTGACACTCTCACGTAATAATGAGTGGGGTTGTATATGCCCCGGAGTCTCATAACTGCCGCCCTCGGGCCTCGGGGGCTCCCTCCCACATCCTAGTGGCAGTACTTTGCTCCGCGCTGGTGAAAAGACTAGACTAGGTGCCGGACGCGGCTTTTCATTTGCTTTCCATAGTTGGCTTGCCCTGGAAGTTCGCATTATGGTGTTTCTTGTCGTCTTGGTTCGATTGCCTCTTTCCTCTGTTCTTCCCTCGGTTCTTTGTTTTGGCCCGTACTCTCCCTCACATGCCTCGTGAGGGGGCTGGACAGGTGCACTCGTGAGCGTTTTTCCTGTTCTTTGCGAGGCACCCTTGCTCGAGCTCGCAAGCTGGCGCACCTCCCTCTTTTAAGTATGTGCCCCTCGGGTACCGCGACGTGGAGTGCTGGGTCACAGCCTGCCATGCCTAGGGCCCTGGGCCCGGAAGAATAAGAGTTCCTTCGATTTTTTTTGCAGTTCCTCGATGCCTCCCAAGCCAGGTGCTGGGAGATGCGCGCCACACGAGGCGGAAACTACTTCAAACATGTCGAGCTAAGTTATCTCTACACACCTACATAAAACACTGATGCTGCAACACGACGCAGGAGCAATAAACATAACATAGCAACATGGAAATCATGGTTCATTGCACGCCCTTGCAGGGGCCCATACTGGTTTCTTTTTCGAGTGCAGGAAGGAAAGAACAAAACAAAAGCGCACGCACCCCCACAGCGGTTCATGAGGGTAGGCCCTTGGCGCCCTCCGGGACTCAACCAGACCCCTCCTCGCGCTTCACTGGGGCGTGGTGACGAGATGATCCGCTACCTCCTTCGAAGCGAGCACGGCGGCATGGAGGCTGGTCATAGCCGCCGCTGCTGGAGCTTTCTCTGGAGGAAGAGCCGCCGTAGCTGGACGAGCCGCGACCAGCGCCGAGGACGAGTCCACCTTCACCCTCGTCACGACCGTCGCCAAGGCTGAGCACCTGGCCACCGTCGTTGTCCTCGGGGCAGCATCCGACGCGGCGACCATCTTCCCCGAATACCTGCATGTAGAGGGTTGCGTTGCCGGTGTACTTGAAGTGGAGGGTACACCGCCTACCCAGGCCGCGCGCGCGGGTGAACGTCTGCCAGCCGCGGGCTAGGGATGTGTTGCCCACGAGGGAGAGTTCCACCATGACCCACCAAGCCTTGCTGCAGCAGCCGTCCACCTGCAGCCAGAGACCGCCTGGACATGCGGCTGGCAGTTCACCGGATAAGAAGCGCGGGAGCTGAAGCCAGATGCCATCCGGGTTCTCTAACCACATGATGAACTCCGACAGCACCTCCACCGAGTGGAAGCACGGCCGCTGAGGCCGCGCAACCATGCCGCGCCTCACTTCATCGACAGGATTGCCACGACCTGGGCGGCTCCCACCATGGGAGGAGGCGCCGCCGCGGCCACTAGGGGCCACGACGGGGGTCGCAACGTGCTTACATGGGCGGCCGTGCCCCCTCTTGGGAAGCGGCGAGCCGGGCCCCTCCTGGCGGGCCTTCCCCTTCTCTGCGGCCGAGAACCTCTTCACCGGTGCCATGGGTGTCACTGCTAGTTGTGAAGTAGGGGAGGAGAAGCAAGCTGAGCAGGAAGAGATGGGCGACGGGGGCTCCGCCCCCTCCTCATTTATAGCAGGGGAAGGCCAACTAGTGAATCCCAGGATCACAGGTAATGATGGTTTTCTCTACATGCATCAGGGACTCGTCAAGTCGGGCAGTTGCCGAGGTAGCATGGGGAAGCAGAGATGCCCACGTCCCATCAATCGCCACGAGTCGACCGAGGCCGCAGGCTATTGGGGCCCGTGGCGCTCCGCACTTGCCCCTTGGCTTTGCCTCGAAGCCAAGTCCGAGCGCATCTTGGGCCCGGGGCCTACTGCTGGCGTCCTGGGAATGGGGGTCCCCAGACTTGCCTACCTGCGGCCCATAGTGTGGCTCCACCAGCGGCCCTGTATGGCCCATCTTCAGCAGCAAACACTCAAGACCCTCGCGAGGGGCCACGCCTCGCGAGGCGGACAACTCAAGACCTCCTCGGGGGCGGCCTCACTAGGCTGGCTCACGAGGGGCGGATAGATCAAGGCAAGGGGCACCTCGCGAGGTCCCTGTGACGCAAGCCATGACGACCAAGGCCAGGCGGGCACCAGAGCGCGTAGTGTACTCATTTCCACTTTGGTGCTAAAGAGGCAAGCACATGTGAGGAGTCCTGAGGCATCAGGCAAAGGTTTCCATATAGGTGCAATAAGACCAAGACCAGCAGGGCGGCAGGACGGAGGTCACCATGGAGCCCGGGACAACGTCACTACCAGAGCCTTTGGCAGGCGAAGACCACCTTTAGTTAGGATAACTTGTACTGGTTGTCCCCCTTCAAATTTGGCCGTTGTTGGATCCCTTCCCGCCTACATTTGGGAAGAGGACCAGGGCCTCTATAAATAGGACTAGCCACCACCGTAGGAGGCAACCGATTTGGCCCCAACTGATCTGGGATCATTAAGATCATCCTCAACCACACAAGCTCACTGAGAGAACACCTCTCCTTAGGAGGCTGTTCTTCCCTTGTACTTGTTCATCCTCAACCCAAGAGGCAATCCACCACACCACACTAGAGTAGGGTATTACACCACATCGGTGGCCCGAACCAGTATAAACCCTGTGTCCTTTGTTCTACGAGTTTGATGTGTTGAGCCTTGGGATCGTGGGGAGTGGGTGAGCTAGGGAAGGGAGAGATCTTCATGCGCACCCCAGTGTTCGAACCTCGAGGGTTTTGTCGGAACCCGAAATCCGACAAAGCGCCCTTCCTTACACGGCCACGGTTCATCACTGCAGCCTGCAGACAGACCAATCGTATGTACGTACACGTTCGCGACCAGAATGACAACGCTACATACGCTTCGACCAGGTGGGTCTCGACTGTCAGGAACTTCCTTTCGTGCGAAGATGTAGCTGGTGGGTCCCAGCAGTCAGGGGGGCGAATCATTTTCCCCCGAAATATGGACACACTTCCTTGCGTGCGAAGATATAGCTGCTGGGTCCCAGCAGTCAGGGGGGAAACTTTTTTTCCTAAAATATGGTGGCATGTCCGGTGAGTCCCTGCTGTTAGGTGGAGGAATAATTATTTTGCGCGTAATAAGGAGGCACTTCCTTGCTACGGCCGTGGACCCAGCTGTCAACCTCTCCATGTACAGTACTCTTCCGATGGAAGTCGTTTGTTGACCACATTGACCACGCCGCGCCGAGAGCACCATGGCAGTGGACCACGGCGAGGCCTAGGAAGTGGACGACGCGGAGCCGGGGAAGACGCGCCATTGGATGCTGACGCGGAGGGGAGTATGTGGGTTGACTGCTTCGGTTGCGGTGTGAGGCTGCCGTCGCCGGAGAATAGCAGGAGGTGTGGGTGAGTATAGAGGGATGGCATGGCCAATGGTGGCAGCACAGCCGAACATGGGAGGCAGGAGCCGGCGGCACAGCCGATGCTTGTTTGGGCAGCTGGAGCAAGAAGACCAGAGGTTGAAGAAGCACTACGGCCGTTGGATGGACATCGTACGGTCACTGGATCTAGAATCATTCATTCTGACTAAGTTGAAAGAGCCCTATGTCCCCGTCATCTTAGTAGGCCCACAAGTCAGCCTCCCACTATGGTGGGTCCCAGCTAGCAGGGGGAGTATTCATTTTTTTGTGCGTAATAAGGAGGCACTTCCTTTCGTGCGAAGATATAGCTGGTGGGTCCGACCTGTCAGCGGGGGAATGTTTTTTTCGCGAAATACAAAGGCCCTTCCGGTGGGTCTCAGCTGTCAGGTGGAGAAATCATTATTTTGCGCGTAATAAGGAGGCATTTCCTTGTGTGCGGCTGTGGACCCAGCTATCAGCCTCTCCACGTACAGTCCACTTCGGATGCGTGTCGTTTGTTGACCACGTTGACCATGCCGCACCGAGAGCACCAGGGCGGTGGACGACGGTGAGGCCTAGGAAGGGAACGACATGGAGCCAGGGAAGACTCGGCAGTTGTTTCCCACGCGGAGGGGAGTACGAGGGTTTACCGGTTCGTCAGCCGTCGCTGGAGAATAACAGCAGGTGTGGGTGAGTAGAGGGATGGCTAGGCCAGCAATGGGAGAACGATGGGGCGGTGAGGCCTGCGCGGCAGCATAGCTGCCCGTGAGAGGAGGCAGCAGGCAGTACCGCTGGCGCTTGTTTGAGCAGCTGGAGCAGGAAGAGCAGAGATTGAAGAAGCACGACGGCCGTTGGATGGACATCCAACAGTCACTGCTCTCGTGTGTTGACTAAGTTGACATGGTGTTGCGTGTGCGTCAACCTTTATTTAGGAAATCATACGCGTCAACCTGTAGTACGCGCACAAGTCAGCCTCAGACCTGTGGAACACAGCATACAGCCCATCTGCCATTATTTCTAATAATTTACAGCCCATTGGCCAATTCTTAAGAATTCTTTTGGAGCCCATCTTCTTTTTGTTAGCATTACACCCCATATTGTGGCCACAGTTAAAAATTATACGAAATTTCGCATATTTCGGTGTGGTCAACTGTTTTTAATCCCAATATATCGAGTCACAGTCAAACTATTTTGAAAAATAATTTATATAAACATAAAATCCAAATAATTGTCCATGCATAAAAATCAATGGAATTTAAAATCTTGTAATGAAAAAAAAATTGAAACTAATTCCCGGTTTGATGTGTTTTAATAATGTACAACCCATTTCTGGGCAAACCGAATGAAACTCTCCTCGTCTTGAAAGATTTGCAGCCCAGCAAGGCTGATAAAGCAAGTAGGCCTCGTTTGGGTATTTCTTTTAGAAAAATAGGACTGGGCTATCCCTTTTTAGCATGAAAAAACACAACTGGGCTCATGATGTGGTAAAGATAAATAAAACCCTGGCTAGACGGGCCACAACCCCCGCACAACCCCGTTGTTACCCTGATCCGTCGCTAAAACTAGTATAAGTAACAACTGCTTGTTCCAAAAAAAAGTAAATAACAACTGCGTGACCTGCTGGGTCCCTCATGTCAGTCGCTCGTTGTGTAATTCTCTCATTTATTGACTACATTGACAATGGTGTGAGCCCCAGATGTCCAACCAGGAGGAACCATTTTTTGGGCTTGTAATAACAAGGCACTTGCTTGCATACTGCCATGATGTTGGTGGGTCCCTACTGTCATCCTCTCCCCGTACTGTCATCTCCTTGTTCCTCTCGGTTGTGGACGACGTTGACAACGCAAGAGGGTGGCGCACCGCGCACGGTGAGCGAACCAAGGCTGAGGACGACAGCGAGGACTCAGACGGAACGAACAAGAGCCATGGAAGATGCGTCGGTCCAGTCGCAGGCGGAGAGGAGTACGAGGGTTGACTGTTTCGAATGCAGGTGCGTGTTGGGGCTGACGTCGCCGGAGAATAACAGGACGTGTGGGAGAATAGAGGGAGGGACTAGCCAACGTTGGAGGGTACGGTAGGGCGACGGAGGAGCAGCCAGCCATGGGAGGCGGGAGCAAGCGAAGCCGACGGGGTGGTTTGGTTTGGGCGGCAGGAGGAAGAAGACAAGAGATATAAGATACACGAAAAATGTTGGATGTCAATCCAACGGCTAGTAGGCAGAATCGTTTGTTGACTAGCTAGTAAGTCGACACCACCTTAGATAGGCTATTTCCTCGTGGGTCCCAAATGTTAGAATCCAAATATGTCACGGTCATGCAGCCTTTCCTATGAAAATTTATAGCCCATTTGGTGTGCTAGTTCAAAATATGTTTGTGGGTGCTGGTGGGGGCTGATCACTCGGCTTCTGTAATGCATAGTGAGCTCAAGCAGCCGGCGAGAGTGATGTTATTTCCCTTGGTTGGGATTTGTTACAATATTTCACTCTAAATTAAACGAATGGCAAGCCATTCGCCTGGTTTTAAAGAAAATATGACAGTCATAGCCAAGTTGAAAAGGGCAAGAACATCTAACTCCAGCTTACAAACTGTACAAAAGAATGAGGGTTAATTGTTCATCAAGTTTAGACAAAACCTAGGTTGAAAAGGGCAACAACATCTAACTCCAGCACTGTTTTCGGCAGTCACAGTCAAATGGATCGGTCAGGTCCATAGAATGAACATCTTGGGTCATAAAATTTACTCGATTATGACCACAATATGTTGTAAATAGAAGCCCTGCCCGTTCAGAAGCTCTTTTGCACACCCGAAACTCCTTTTTTTTTGCTCTTTGTCATACCCATCCGTCAAAACCATGCTGCTGATAGACTTAAGCCTAATGGACAATAGTAACCTCGCATTCAGCAGGAAGAATGTGACAAATCTAGTGTTTGCATGGTTGGCTACCTATCATTCTAGCGTTATTGTCTTCAATCAAATGTCATGAGAAGTGAGAAAATCCCGGTCCTTACGAATCCACCGATTGGTTATAACTATCTTACCCCATCCTGTTGCCTAAATAGACATGAAGAATGAAAACAGTTAAGGTCTAAAAAAAGAGTGTGGAAAGAGCAACAACTGAACGGTTAATTCTAATACACTATATGCGGGCTTCCAATGTGCGTGAAATTATCACCTTTATATACAACTTCTGCAGACATGGAAAGCATTGTAGCAAGCCAATAATCTTGCTCAGATCAAAACTATTCATTTGGATATATAAGATCTTGACAGAATCCAGCACCATTGATAGGCTATCCATGGAGAAACTCTTCATTGAGCATAGAACATAACATTAGTACAAAATGTGTACTCCGAGATGATATATAACTTATGCGAAGAAATTTAAAATGCAGCGTATGGTTACAAGTGTAGATTATAATATAAAGTACCTGAAGAACTGTGGAGCCAAACACCATCTTGAAATGAGCACAGAGATGATGTATTACACCCAAGGTCTCCAGTTTAGGCGCAGAGAGGACAGTTATTTGCGACGGTGAATAACTAGAATCAAGGATCAACCTTTAAAGTGAAGGGGCAATTTGGATGATGAGTTACCTTCCGTCAAAAGAAATTCCAATTCTTACAAGGTTAGGTGACTTTATTTGGAGACAACCGATTCTAACTGTGAAAACAAGCACCAAGCACTCCAGCACAGGGCAACTAGAGTGGATGATGCTGTGCAATGAGACCTCCGATATACGAACCCGCACAAGTGAAAGTTTCTTGAGAAATGGGATTCGAAGGTTTAGTACCAGATTGTCTGGTAGGTCGCACAACGCAAAGGTGGCTGTCGGTGTCAAAACCGGCGGATCTCGGGTAGGGGGTCCCGAACTGTGCGTCTAGGCGGATGGTAACAGGAGACAAGGGACACGATGTTTTTACCCAGGTCCGGGCCCTCTCGATGGAGGTAAAACCCTACTCCTGCTTGATTGATCTTGATGATACAAGTATTACAAGAGTTGATCTACCACGAGATCGGAGAGGCTAAACCCTAGAAGCTAGCCTATGGTATGATTGTTGTTCTTGGTCCTACGGACTAAACCCTCCGGTTTATATAGACACCGGAGTGGGCTAGGGTTACACAGAGTCGGTTACAAGGAAGGAGATCTACATATCCGTTTTGCCAAGCTTGCCTTCCACGCCAAGGAGAGTCCCATCCGGACACGGGACGAAGTCTTCAATCTTGTATCTTCATAGTCCAACAGTCCGGCCAAAGGATATAGTCCGGCTGTCCGGATACCCCCGAATCCAGGACTCCCTCAGTAGCCCCCGAACCAGGCTTCAATGGAGATGAGTCCGGCGCGCAAATTGTCTTCGGCATTGCAAGGCGGGTTCTTCTTCAAACTCTGAGTTCCTATTAAATAGTGTTCGGCTTCTCGTAAATGTTGCGCTTCTTGGCTTCTGCGTCCAATAATGGCCATCCTCCACGTGTTAAGCGAATGTGAGGAGCCAGTGCATTTTTATATTTACCACCCTAGCTATGTGAATGAACTGTCTATTAAAGAGACGAGGATTCTCAGATCCAAACCATACCATCCTCCCTCAGCGAGCATTCATCGGAGCGCGGAGCAAAAAATCCATTCCAGCATGGCAGGCCAGCGCAGCTCCTCCTCTCGCTCCTGCAGCCCCAAGCCCGGAGATTGGGAGAGGTGTTCCGTCTCACACAACCAATTAGTGAAGCTGCAGACCTAGGGATTTCTCCCCCCAGTGTATATGGTCCCAGTTCGAGCCGGGCTCGCCACCTATAATGGCGGGGAGCAAACGGAGAGCTTTCCCAACCCTTCTAAAGGAGATTGGGTATGCCTTGTCCCTTATTTGTTAAGGGGACTCGTTTTCCAATCCATCCGTTTCTCCGAGGGCTCCTGGAGTTCTACGGCCTCCAGTTGCACAACTTTACCCCTGCCTCCATACTGCACACCGCTGATTATGTAGCCCTTTGCGAACTATTTTTGGGCTGCGAAGCTCATTTCGCACTATGGAAGAAGTTATTCTGCCTTGTGCCCCGTACACAGAGGGGATCAATATATCAAGTGGGCGGAGCCGAAGTGTGGCGCATCGCCGGGACCGGATACCTATCTGGTACCCCGAAGAAGACGTCCGAAGACTGGCCTTCAGAGTGGTTTTATATGGAGGACGTCCCCCTTCCAGATCCTATTCGGATCGGCCTTCCCGAGTTTGATAATGCTCCCTTGAAGAAGCGGATGAGCTGGCGACCACGGAGCCCTCAGGAGGAAGATGATAGAGACGTTCTCTACCTGATGGGCCGGTAAAGGTATTGGCTCAATCAGGACTGACCATAACCGAGGTTATGTCAATATGCATTTTGCGAGGGGTGCAGCCAGTTCAATATCGAGGCCACCATATGTGGGATTTCAACGGGGAAGATGATGCCACCCGCTGTGGCCGCAACGGGCCGGACTCGACTGCTGCTCTAGCAAAAATCATGTCTGGTTTGTACAATGGAGAGGAAGAGGAATTCCTCCGCATCAAGCCATAGGATGGATTCTCCGTGTACAACCCTCCGAGCTGGGTAAGCTGCTACTTTTCACACCCACCCCTTACGCATTTTCGCAGTAAATATTTTATCTCGCTATTTTATCGCAGGAGCTGCGTAAGGACGTAGAGGAGATCAATAGCCCACCTCCGCAACTAGAGGACCCTGAACGGTACCTCGACCCTGGTCTTAAAGAGGATCCGACCACATTCCTGGAGCTGATTTACAGGGTATTCTACCAATTGAGCTGTGATGACGCCATGGTGGCCATTATAGCCGACTACCCTGGGCTACTCCCAGCCTCGCAGGTGAATGAGACCAAAGTCCCAACCTTTTGAAAAGGATTTCTTTTTATGCACTTCACCTACCGTATGCAAACGGTGTTTTATAGGGAAGGCCTTTGGGGCGCCACGCTGAGCCCCGACAACTCGCCAACAAGGGGCTCCGAGGCCGGACAGGCTAAAAAGGAAGGCGGTCCGGATGGAGACGCCGGCGCAGAGGTATGATGCAACACCTTACTCCGTGGTTGTCCTCATTAAAAATATAATAACACTCGTGTTTCCTAGAAGGAAGAACGCCTGCCGGACTACATCCGGAGAGGTCGTCTATCACGCCTCTACCAGTCGGGCTCCAGGGCCGGACACAGAAGTGGAAGCTAACACGAGGCGCACGCCGGATGCTGCTTCTACATAGGATGCGGATAAAATATCCGCTACAAATTCCGAAGTGGAGAGCGCCATGAACCACACGCGTCGCCGAGCCATACTCCGCGACGCTTGTTTCTCCCAAGAGGCGTTTGATGCCTTCAACTCAGGAGATGCGTATATCCGTGCAGCTCAAAATGTTCTAGCCAGAGCCACGGATCAGTATGTAAAGGATATACGGGTAAGAAAATTTGATGATTATACATAGCAGTAGCCCCTGAGACTTAGAACAGTTAGAATAACTGACTTAAGGATCATTTATTGTGTAGGTTCTTAAAGAGAAGAATACCCAATTGTCTCATGAGCTTGAAGAGTGCAAGGCCCAGTTACGGGCTGCAGTTGCCGCAGTGAAGGAGTCCGAGGAGACCTCCTCTGGTAACACTTGTTTTAAAGAATTATAGGTACCATACAGAGTGCGGCATGATTGCAAATCTGACAATAATTATAGGTAACATGTCGTACGCCGGCTAAAGGCTGGCGAGCACGTGCTTACAAAAGTTAGGCAGGAGAAAAACAATCTCCAAGATGCCAATACTCAGCTGAGCGTGGAAATGTGGGGACCGATTCTCCGGGTATTAATTCCCAGAAAATGGCCCTTGTGCTCATCAGCCTCAGGATTACTGTTAGCTGATGAGGCACCAACTTGATACAGAAACTCCAAGCAAAACACAAAATATGTGGTACAAGACCATTCTGGTCTGTGAGTACAACAAATGGTTTCTAGCGGTTGATGGCGGAAGCGGGTTGTAAATCATCAGTGTCCATGGGACTCTATTTCCCACGGGAACAACTGACCAGGCTAACTCCTATCTTCGCGATGTTGCTATCACCGTTGCTTGGGTTCCGGGGCTGTCAACACGGTCGCTCCTTTCCGCGCAAGAAATCTGGCCAAGACAATAGCCAGGGACAAGCCAGTGAGTACTTTGAATGTACTCACAAACATTATGAACACAGGAATAATATAACAACGATATTCTGAAATATTTATGCTCATGACGTCAGTCACAAAAGGTAAATAAAACTCTAATGCGTGCAAGCATGTTATTTATGAAAATGCAAATACATAATAATAATAATAAAAGGCACCGATCGGGTGTCTGAAGCAACGCCACATAAAGGGCTTATAAAAGAAATGCCACGGTCGGGCGTCTCAGCGACACCACATAAAGGGCTTTAAAAGAAATGCCACGGTCGAAGGTCTGAGCGACACCACATAAAGGGCTTTAAAACAAATGCCACAAGAAGGCCCGAGCGATACCGCATAAAGGGCTTTAAAAGAAATGCCACGGTCGAGGCGTCTGAAAGTGACACCACATAAAGGGCTTTAAAAGAAATGCCACGATCGGGCGTCGAGCGACACCGCATACAGGGCTTTAAAAGAAATGCCACAGTCGGGCGTCTGAGCGACACCACATAAAGGGCTTTAAAAGAAATGCCACAGTCGGGCGTCTGAGCGACACCACATAAAGGGCTTTAAAACAAATGCCATAGTCGGGCGTCTGAGCGACACTGCATAAAGGGCTTTAAAAGAAAAACAAACATAGTGAATATCCAGGAGGTAGAACCGTCCCTGGGATATTCGATAATACCAATAATATCACGGGTTAGTACACAACAAAATAATAATCACCATTACCACATGTCGCAAGTCGTAATATCAGTTCTGATTTAAGAGTTTCACCTCCGAAGACCGGCACTAAGACCGACACTTGACCCATCCCAGACTGTAATCCTTAACCATGAACACAGCTATTCGAATAGGTTTAATCTCTACAGAGGGTGTACTCTTTACCCACGGGTAACGGATTCCTTTAGTCCATCGGGACTAATTCCATCTACGGTCTTTTTGTTGAAAACACACCTAACTTGCACACACCAGCTTAACTCAGACGTGTCTGGAATCACCCACAACACCTGTCAAGCAAACTCTAAGTGGGGAGGCTACAACCTCGCGTAGCATGGGATCAAATTTATATTGTGCGCTCTAAGGGGTGGCCTCCCCTCTCGGTCTCAACCGGAAACACCGATGCCCCCGGACCAGGTGGCCTGCCTACCAGCTACAACCGGTATCTTCCACACTGGCCTCTCTGTACGGTGTGTGCTAGAAAGAGGTTGACAACTTACTGAACCGTACTCTACTTGTTGTAGAGACTATTGGTAGTACGAAACAAGTATGGGGGTTACTGGAACTAGACCCGAGCTAGGGTCGACTCAGGAGGTTTATAAATTTCCCTGCATGACATGTATAATGAAAATAATTCAACCAACAGAATCACCGCTCACTACACCTTACTATGCCATACCGGACATAACCGTTCCGACGGAGACCGGCGACAAACTCATGCCTACCCAAGGCAGAGGTTTTCCCGGACTTCTTCTGGCATGCATGCAAGGCACATGAGGATGATTATCGTCACAAGTGTGTTCATTCCCAACAGCATGGAAATCACTAATATGCATCCATGCACATGGTCATATCACATGAAATAACGAGTCCTCCGAAATGAGGTGATGTTATAAACGTTTCAACGAACACACAAAAGTATTATGCCGGGGTTCAGAATGCTTGCCTTCAGGTCACGGGAAGGCAGGGTGCATTTCAAACTCTTGAAATAATTCTCCTCTCTTCAAAAATCCTATTTTGAAAATATAAAAGAATTAACACACAAAAATAAAAACAGCACAAAAGTTGTTTTGAAATTTTTTCAAATAAATCTTAAAATAAACTAGAAAATATTTGAAAGAGGTAGGAAAAAGAATCAATTTAATTGGAGTTGTATTGAAAAAGATACAGCATGTCAAAGTTTGGTCAAAATCTGTTTTTAAAATAAAACAGAAAAGAAAACGTTTTAAAAGAGAAACACGTCGAAGGCGTATTCGGAAAAACATGGGTGTGCTCAGGGGGTCGAGACGAGTCTGTGGGTACCCGCCATGGTCGCCGATGTGGACGGAGTCGCCGGCGACGAGCTTCGCGGCGGAGGAGGCGTTCGGGTGGATAGTGGGTTTGGGGCTACGGTGGTTTCCGACCAAAATCGAGCGTGGGGTTGCACTCACGAGAGGGAGGGAGAGCTCTCGGTGGAGAGACTGGAGAGGGAGAGGCACTGGTGGCGATGGAATCGGCCGAAACTAGGCGGCGACCGAACCGGCCGGACTCGGGGAAGAAGGCCTTCCCCTCTTCGACTGCTGGCCGCGGTAGCTCTAGGGTGATCGTATGAGGCTGCTCGAGAACTCGATTGAGCTCCGGGGCCCTTATATAGGCGGTGGAAGTCGGTTCTGAGGCGGCCGGCGATAAGGACGACGGCGAACCGTCTTTCTGTAGCAATGGCGACGTGGCGGCGACGCTGCTTAGGGGACGAAGCCGCTGGCCGAGCTGGAGATGCTTAAGGGGCAGCGAGTGGAGGAGGTTTGGGCAGCGCCGTCCATGGATGCGCCGCATAGCGTGCCGCCAAGAAGCTTGTTCT